>OZ038379.1:150360530-150878238 GCA_964036045.1 Eutreptiella sp. 'Long Island Sound 2002' | reverse complement strand
GGTTGGAGGCCTTGGGGGGTTGGGGTTCGGGGTAGTGTTGGGTATAGAGGGTTGTGGTGGTGAGCGGGAGGAAGACAGTAGCAACAAACCCACGGACATCCGTGCATATGGGCTCCTCTTGCCCCCCCCCCCCCCCCTCCGGGCTCATGCCAACCTCCCCCTCACAAGTTGTGCACTGCATTGCCCTGTGGTGCTTGCACAGCGGGACCTCATTGCACGAAAAATAAACATCCCCTTTTGGGGCGCGGCAACAACCTGCCGCCCCGCATTTCCGTGGGACTAGGACAGGGTCCCGGGAGGGGTCTGCAGGGGCGGGGGGGGGGGGATCGGGACCGTGGCCTCATAGTTCACCCTGTGCGTGCCCAGGGCCACAAAGGCAATCATGTGTGCATCACCAAGGACAATGTTGGCAGCCCCCCCCCCCCCCCCTTGGTGGATGTACCAGCTGTCAAGCACCCACAAGTCCCCCATCCCCATTGCCAACGGGGCAATCCCCCATGGGTTGGGGACGCCCTCGTGTGGGGTGAACAGAGGGGTGATGATTCCTCTGAAGAATACGGTACCACAGTCTCTGTTCCCGATGTATCTGCACAACTAGCCAAACGTGTGTGCAGGTTGCATGCACATAAAATCCCATACAAGGTGCACGCATGTGTGCACATCTGTATGTGTGTAGACATATAAGTGCATGTGCATTGGGCAAACTTTTTCGTTGCGGGATGCCTGACCTTCTACGCAAGCCATATCCTAGTCAAGTGCACTGAAGGTTCCATGGCAGCGTGTCAATTTTTGGCAGGGAGGCACGTGAGTTTGTTGCCTTGGTTGCACAGGACTGCACCTTGCCTTTGCTGTTCCATTTGTTGTTTCTGTTGCGGTGCCACATTGTTTTTCTCCTCTATTCCTCCACCATTGAATTGGTTGAAGTGTTATGGCAGTTTATGGGGGCAAGGACATGTGTATCTGGTCCATCTGGTACTTAAGTACGCTGAAAGCGACTCCACAGCCACACTCTCCGTGCACAGTCTAAGCCATGCATTTGCTCAGCCGCGAGTACCCATTGAGTATAGATGAGGCAGGGGAGCGTGACCTACGGCTAGGCAAAACTTTTGCTGCCCCAACCACCACCTACCTAAGAAAGCATCTGTGCCACTCTGGCCCATGAGCTGTGTGTTAGTTCAAAGCACGCAGGAAGCGGCGTTCACGGGTCCTAGGTCCTATTGTGAAAGCCTGTCCGCTATGCACTGATTGTGGAGTAGTGTGTGCTCAGTGCTTGTGGGGAATGGCTACCCATTGCGGAGGGTGTTGTGCGGGAATTGCTCAAGGTGCCAGGTGTGGCAATACGCTTCACCGGCATACACAATCTCTTCTACTGAAGCCGAAGGGGGGCTAAGAGGGCAAGATGTATATTGCATATGTGGCCAATGGCACAGAGCGAAGGGGGGTGCAGGAATGGGGGTTTTCAGCGTGGGTATCCTACACAGCTGGCCCACTTTCAGCTATGCAGTTGTTGGGGCCTTCTTTTCAAGTTGTGAACGCAAGGCACACGCCAAGGCCCAACAACACGCGGAAAAAAGAGCGATTTCTATTGTGCAGTGGGACCCCCCACATTAACCTCATCCAACCCCTTGGGGACCTTGAGGGCACCCCCCTCCTGGTTAACCAAGTGCCTGCCGGGCCGAGTGTGGGAGGGTATTTTTAATGCCGATTTTCATGACGCCTACGACGTCGGGGACAGGGCCGCGGTTTATGCCATCCCTGGCCCAGAAGCACCCCCCACCCCCCGTGAGGATACCACCCCCACCCACAAGTTGCCGCACTTGGAGGCCTTTGTCCAGGAAGTTGTTAACCTTCTCACCCCACACTTGAAGGTGCAAATGCGCCCCATCCGTGCCGGTTATGTGCGCGTGCAGGTCAAGGAGTGCCAATTTTGGCATAGGGACATTGCCCTTGCCTTTGGTACGGTGGGTGTCCATGCGCTGACGGTCTTCAGCGCCGTCAACATCGAACATGGACATCCCAATTGATGACAATGTGGGCAGGGTGGTATTGGGCTCAAACACTTGTGACACAATGGCTTGAGGGAAGCATCTGTAGTAAGAAAGGCTGGGGTGTTGACAGCCCGAGTTTGCATTTTTGATGCCTTGGCTCTTGTCCTCCCCTGGTGCAATGCTGCTCTCCCCACAGGTAATCATGGAGGCGCTTGGCATGGAGGCGGTCCCTGATGTCACCGCTGTTGCTCCTTTCGTTTCTCACCTGCGGATGATGCTGTCTTTCATCAGGGGCCAGGCAACTGAGGAGGGTTTGACTTATGTCCTGCGCCGGACTGTAGACGGGTTGGTAATCAACCGTGTCACAGTACCTGATCTGCTAGCCAAGTTTGAACCTTAGGTGAGGGGAGAGGGCGAGGGTAGCAAGAAAGTTGTAACGAGAGAATTGCATGGGGTGTGTGGTCTGATTGCTTTGTATCATGGCCACGGTTTTGGGTGGCAGTTTGGAAAACCTATGCCTTTGCTTTGGTCAGGGTGGTTCCCTCCTTTTTTTAGTTTTTCTGCACGGGGAACCCAGTTCAAATGTGGAAGCAACATCACATTATTTCTTATTCCTCCATGATGATTCTGCTGAAACCCTGAAAGCACAGCACAGCAGCCAGGTGCACCTGCTCATCGTGGGGTTTGGGCAGCAGCACCTGGCATTGTTATCATGGCGAGAAACTGCAATCAACGGCCCATGCTGATGACCCCATCGGCACGGTGCTGCATTGTCTCTGGCACGTTCCTGGGTGGTCTTCCAGCGGACACTGTTTTTATATGACACAGACCAACCCCTCCAATTGCTGTTGGTTACTCTCCAACTGCTGCCGTTTTCAATCGGCGGCAGGAACCCGCCGACCGCCGTCAGTTACCATGCAACGGCGGCAGTGGATGTAACAGACACCCAGATGATGTTCTCACCGTTAAACACTGCCCTGCTTGCTTTGACATAAGCCCCAACCTCAGTCTTACCTCAGTCATGGAGAAACACACATTTTTGTAACCTTTGTCTACTGTGTGTCTAGTCTGGGCAGCAAGGAACCAAGAATATCACGCGATTATATTATAACCTGAGGGGCTTGTACCAATGAAGGATCAGCATGGGGGCTCTTCATATTTCAACATCGTTTCTCCAATTTTATACCTTAATTCCCAAACTTTACATGCCTGACTTCCGCGGATATCTGGTGTACAAATGTGACTCGCAGCCTGCATTTCATTGAGATTTGCTGCTGGAGTTTTGCACTCCAAACTCAGAGTGCCGAGCTCTGTTCTGCACCCCAATGCTGCACACAATGATTGGTTGATGCAACCGCCCAACCTGCAGCTGCCTGCGGGATGGATAGACAAAAGGGGTGCCTCCCTCTGGATCCCCCCCCCCCCTGCTTTTCAATTTTGGGAGGGGTGGAAGAGAGGAGTGGAGTGTCCACAGGAAAGATCCAGAGGATCCACGAGATATGTGTGCTTAGCTTGCCACAAGGGACTGCTGTAGTTCGAAGGTGCATCTCTTTCATTTATTTTAATTCGGTTTGCTGTTCGCGATGGGGTTTTCCCACTCAAACCTACTTCTGATTCCTTAGATGTTTGGTTTCAAGCAACACTGCCGAGCCAAGGTCCGCCGTGCGTAGGAACCAACCCCTGGTTTTGCACGACAGGGTTTAATGTCAGAACATTCACTGAGCCGGATCTCCCATTTTAACCCATTTTAAGCTCCAGAGTGAGCAACATATTTTAGCAAGAGCAGCAGCAGCAGCAAGCAGCAGCAAGCAGCACCAAGCAGCAAGCACCAGCAGCAGTTTTTAGGACACCGTGGCTCCAAAACGGCACCGAAGTAGCTGAAAATGACCGTAGAGCTAAGGCGCATAGGAGCAAAGGCAGTGTGTCATGTAGGTGTTTCTAGTGAGGGCTCTTCTGTTTCCACAATGATTGGGCTGTCAAGTCATTGCAAGTTGGTTTTCAATGAGGAATCTATCACGCCTCGCTGTGCTGTGGTCCATTTTGAGGTGAAATTGAGGTATTTTTCAGCCAAGATAAAGGATGTTTGCAAGCGCGTGTCCAATGAGGCGTCTCTCACGCCTTTGTGCCATGCTGTGTCCATTTTGAGGTGAAGATCAAGAGAACCATAAGGACCCAGCCCGCTCTTTTTTGCAAGTTTTAACCACCCAATTGGGTCTCCAGCAGGTGTTATGGCCCATTGTAGGGTCTAGGGTGTGTGGTTACCACAGTGTGGGCGCATGGCAACTATTTGTGCACCTATTTTGGCGTTTAGCCATGCTGGAGACACATAATTTGTGATATTTGTACAGCATGTACACAATATACTATGTAGACATAAACACTATACATGTATGCACTACGAGCATCATTGTTGCCTGTGGCATATTTTTTGATGCTTCTTCGACAGTGGGGGTATGGTTTTTTGTGATTTTCACCCAGCTCTACTTTTTTTTTCAGGGGGGGGGGTAACAAATTTTTGCGAGGGGGTTGAGGTCTGGGGCTTTGCATGCGAAAAAAAAATTGTTGCATTATTTTTGTAGCACATGGAATTTTTTTTGCCAGGTGTAGAAGCACGAGCAGCCATGGAGGTACAAGACCAGCGGGGCGCAGACTATCAACCACATATGAGCTGCAATAGCGGAAGCAAAAGCGATAGAAATAGCGACAGCAGTAGTAGCAGCAACAGTAGCGACAATAGTGCTATGAGCAACAACATCAGCAACAACAGCAATAGTAGCGGTACCATCAACAGCCAAAAAGCAGCGAAAAAGAAAGGCTCAGCCAAGAAGGGCAACATGCGAGGAACAACCGGCAACTGTAGCAATCCGGGAATGTTTGCCTGGCGCTACTTTTCTATTAAGTATCCCGACTTCAGCCCCAGATTTACCCTCTGATGGAGAAGGCACCCCAAATAGACCATGGTGGACTGCGCACCTTCCGTGCAAAGCACACTGCAAAATGAAGCAATATTTGTGAATTCAGCAACTCCAACTGTCATCTGTATTGTACTTGACAAACAACATCGGTCCCACAAGTGTGGGTGTCAATACATTCGTTAAAATAGTGCTCCGTACACTCATCACAAACTGCGACGGTGGAGCGCCGTTGGCAACACAACACACACACATGTGCCTCATCTTCTGCCTCATCTTGCCTCATCTTGCGTGCCACAACCGAGCAAACAAATGCTCAATGCGTGCCCTATACCACCTGTGCACGACATTGTAACATTGTTGGCGGGCTGTCAAAGTGCCATTCTTCTTTCCAATGGATTGCACAATGACATGAATCCGGCCTTTGTAAGCACCATCATGGCCCCCAACTTCGAAATCAAAGAAATCACGTCGGGTACGAGAAGGTCCATACCCATCCCTAATCAAAACATCTGCCGATGTCCCGCGGGCCAAGGGGCAAATCCATATAATGTTGCCAACATATCAACGGCAACAGTCCAGCGGTGGGGCATGGGTCGCAAAAGATGCCCAGCGCGCGCCCGATGCGCTAACTTTCTCCCAATAGCAGCAGCGGCTGCGACAAATAGCCGGTCAAGAACAAACCGGCAAAAAAGAAGGGCAAGAAGTGAGCAGCAATTTGGCAAGGTGGGAAGGCCAAGAAGCGGTAGGGGCCAAACCGAAACGTCTCGAAACCATTACCTTCGGAGAATGGGCACCCGCTCAGGTAGGGGTAGGCACTCCAGTTTTGCTACCACCCCAAAACCGGAATGCGACACATCTCGAAACGATTACTTTTGGGGCAGGGGCACCCCAGGAGCTAAGAGGGAAGGGGGAAGGTAGCTGAAGCTTTGTGGAGGTGGTGGAGCAGAAAACTAGACAAGGACACCCGTTTCAACACTTTTTTACCGTTCTTCACCACGGACCCCCACGGGTTTGTACGGCACGATAAGTTGGTTTGATGGAAAGGTAGCGGTGTTCCATTTACAGGGTAGTGCCGCCAGCCCTAATGAAGTGGAGGAACACTTCCGTTACAGGAATGCTGAAGGGATGGCAAAGCAAGGCTCCCCCGGGAACCTGTTTGAAACATAATGACATTCAAGGGAATGAGAGGTATTTGACATTTCAACGCTATTTTTCACCCTTTCATATTCTTTTTGACCAAGTATGCGGCCTATTGCCGTGGCAATCTTTTGTGTTTGTCAATGGATGCCCGTGCATTTTTGGGCCGGTGGGCGTTTGTCAAGCTTTTTCATCGCTGTAAAAGTCGTTCAAAAACTAGCAGAACTTCTTCAAAAAATTTTTTCAAACTTTTTTCCGACCTCTGAACCTTAAAAATTGAACAACCTTTCCACAACCAAAGCATAGATACATGCAAAACACAACATCCTTTGACGTGTTGCACCCCCATTGTCACATAGCTGTCCTTTGAAGACACTTCAAGGGGCTGAGTGTGATCTTTAGAGTTCGCGGAACTCGGGGGACTGCCACAGACCTTCCGTGTCGCGGGCGTCTTGGGCGGACCTGGTGGCGTGCCCCGATGGTGCGGAGCTGATAGCGGGCTCCGTGGCGGCCTCTTTTGGTTAGGGGGTTGCTGTCTAGCGAGCCGCCTTTTCCGCCTGTGTAGGTGGCGTTTGCTGTGTAGCGCCCCGCCCCCTCCGCTTGTGACCTTTTGGGACCGCGCCGCGGCGGTTGCCTCAGTGGCAAAGCACAAACGTGCCGCCAATTTGTACGGTGTCTCCCGGTTGCCGAACCGTACCCACTTTTGACGCCCCCCTTTCGAATTTCCGACCAACTCCGCCTTCTGCACCCTCTGTGAGTACCGCATCCACACCGCTGGGCCTGCGGCTGCCCCCCCCCCACTTCCTTGCCCTCAATCCCCCGCGGCTTCCCTTCCCCGGTCCCTCTCTTTTCCACCCCGTTGTCTTCTTTTTATGCACCTGCGCTGCGTTTCCCTCCCCTTCCTATGTGGCTTGCCCGTTGCGCGTGCCGGTTACCGCCTTGTTGGTCTTCGGCAGCTTAGGCGTGTCAACGTTCACCTCTTCCGATTCACTTGAGCTCGTGGTGTGGCTCGAGCTGCAAGAGGAAAAAGAGTGGCTAGGCTGGCAGCCCCGCTTCTGCCCGTGCACCCGCCCCTCGTCGTCAAACTTAAACTTGAGTCGGACTGGCGGGGCGGGCGGCGGGCTCTTTTCCTCATTTAGGGCGGCTGTTGCAAGGACCGCCTTGTTCGCAGGCGTGGAGCCCCGTCGTGCGTGATGCCCTGCGCCCCGTAGCACAGCACAAGAACTCCGCCACAATAGAGGCATTCGCGTTGATGACAGTGACCTAAAAAAGATTGACGCGTACGGCAGCGAAAAACATTCAGTGTTGAATTTTCAAATTCTTTTCTAAGTCGTGAAAAAACGACAGTTTTGCTCTGATCTGCTGTTTTTGATTCGAACTGTTAATTTTGAATGCTTCCACCGCGGCGCGAGGTAGGTGCCATCGCCTTGGCGCCGTGGCACCGTAGCAGTGAGCTCTACCCCGTTCCCCGGCTCGGGTGCGACGACAGGTCACCAACATTTATACTGGCACACAACGGAGCAAACAACAGGGGGCTGGGGGGTAGGCGGTAGGCACACGTGTAGGCACATGCCGGAAAGGCTTCCATGCTGGTGCGGAACAGGCCCTCTCGTGTCTAGGCCTCCTCCTCGGTAGGTGGGAGATGGCCGCTCCTGAGAATCGCCGACCCTGCTCCTCAGGAGCCAGCTCCTCAGGAGCACCGACCCTGGCTCCCCAAGAGCACCGACCCTGGTGGTGCTCCTCAAGAGCACCGACCCTGATAAATGATCCTCAGGAGCACCGACCCTGTACGAGCTCCAGGGTCGGCGATTCTCAGGAGCGGCGGTTGTCTTGTTAAGCATTTTGCTCCTAAGGAGCCAGGGTCATTGCTCCTCAAGAGCTAGGGGCGGGACTCCTCAGGAGCTAGGGTCAAAGGTTAGATTGCTCCGCACGAGGAAGGGGTTGGCAAAAAAAAAATCGAAATTTGACACTGAACTATGGTCTATGTATGGTGTCTTATATGATGTATGCATTTACAAGTGGAACGGTTGTCATGAAATTTCATATGCTGGTTTTTCCCAGCGTATGTGCCATGATTGATTACGCTATTATTTTTGACTTTGGAAACGATCTTTCATGAGCTTAGAAAAGGAAAAAAAAAAGGCTGTTGAAGCAGAAAACACCACAGCATGGTTCCGCGATTTGTATGTCGCGAAGGGCCCTGACTCACGCAGCATGAGAAATTGAATTGTCGTCCCCGGTCAAAGCTGAACCATACGGATACAGTAATATGTCATTTAATGTACCCTGCCAAAAGTCTAGCAATGTACCCTTTTTGGGAATATTTTCGGTTGCTGAAAGTGGGTACAAAAGTGTAGCAATGTACCCAAATTGGGGATTCGGCTGATGATGTGTGCGCGCTCTGCCGAGAGGGAGTACCCCAGCGGCCTGCGCGCTCGGGTACGGCTTGGCGGGAATGGCTATGCAGGACTACGGCTTAGGACTACGCGTAGGACTAAAGGATCTGCCCACATCTGGCGCATTGCGCTTGAATTCACTGAAAATGGGGAAAAAAATGGAATTGATTTTGTGATTTAATTGAATGCTGTAGCTGAGCGGCGTATTTTTATAAATGCCAGCATCAAGCGCATCTGTTCTACTATTTTTCAGACACAGAAGACACAGATTATTGTCACACAGATTACAGACACATCATCCGAGATCAACTACAGTCCCCTTCCCTTGTCCCCGGCACGATCGGAGGTCCTCGAAGAAGACCCATATGAAGCGTGCTCCGATGAGGAAGATAGCGATGATGAAGATGACAGCATGAAGTTTCCGGAGATGGGTGCCACTTGGGAGCCGGTTGTAAATGCGTTTGCCGGCTCCAGTCACCAAGAAGCTTGTGACCGCATGGAGGAATGGGCGGATGAGAACGGCTATGTTCTCAGTCGTCGTGGCGACAAAAACAAAGGCCAAGCATATTTTTATTGCGCCAAAGTAGGCCGCCAAAAACAACACAATCGCAACGCAGCCCAATCCGGGGTCCTTCCCGAGGATAGTAGGACGGTGCCAACATATGCACCGGAGTCAAAGGGGGATTGTTGTCCCTTCAACGTGTACATCTCTCGCCGGAAGGATGGCATGCGCGAGGTGTGGTCCCTGAGTCACAAAGGACTCCGCCTAGACCATAACCATCCACCGCAAACGGCCAAGCAAAGAAATTCCTTGGTCCGGTGAATTTGTCCAGTGAGGATGCCGATATGATCATGAACTTGGGACAAGCCTTCATGCCCCCCCGCAATGTGGTACATTTCATGCGGAGCCGCGGTGTCGAGATCACCGCAAAACAAGTGCAAAATATTTATGATGCCAAAGGCTACTCCTCAGCGCTGGATGCCCATGAGTTGGTCAACCGCCTTGAGGAAAAGGGCGAACATGGGTGGTACACCCATGTGGTGAACGATGACATTAGGAAACTATCCCATGTCTTCTGGATGAGCGTCGAGCAAATTGCTATTGCCCGGCGCTTCCCGTACCTAATCCTCCATGATAATACCTATCAAAGTAATAGGTATAACCTGAACATTGGCCTCTTCGTGGGGGTCAACAACTATGGGCAGTCAGTGCTCATGGGCCAAGCCATTGTCGTGGGCAAAAAAACTCGCGACTTTGAGTACCAGTTTACCCACTGGTTGGCGGCCGTGGGCATCGCGCCCGTGGTCATGTTCACGGATGCATGCGTGAAGGCTTGTATGGATGCCCTCAGAAGCCATGATGCTTCCGGCGACGGAGCATTTTCAGCCGGGGCCACATTGTATCCATTCCCAAGGTTGCTGGAGAAGATGCCACCTTGTTTCAATTTATTAGAAAATTTCATCGACGATGGATTTGAAAATATTCTCATTTCTGTGTGTGATGATGTTTGTGTGTGGAATCAGCACACCGGACGCGGCCAACAATCATATGGCCGTACTTTCGACTTTTCGACGTTGCAATTATCTACCTCTCCTTTGGGATTGATTAACTCGCTTCCCAAGCCTTTATATGACTTATGGCAATGGTTGTTATGTCACTTGCCATCAATCAATTTGGCATCACTCCTAATCGTATTCTATCCTCCTGGCCGTGGAATAAGGTGGCATACCGACCTGTACCCACAAAACGGGAGGGAAGGATACGGCAAACACGTTGTGGGAGTGTCTTTGCCAAGCGACACCGTTTTGTGGTTTCGCAATCGCGATGGGCACGAGGTGAGTGTCTTTGTGCCCCGTAGGTCAATGTACCTATTTTATGGCTCTCTTCGTTACGAGTGGCAACATTCCATAAGGAATTGTGCCCCAGAAGAGTCCATGGGGCCAAGATACGCGCTTACTTTTTGTGACGATTAGGGTGCATGCTTGATGCATCCACCTTGAAGATTGCGGATGAGCCGTGTCATCATATATCACCATGTAGGGTGGCGACCATCGCCGTGTTGACAAGGAATCATGTATTCTCCTCATTTGGCTGATCATTTTATGGTATTGTTAAATCACATTAGTAAGTGCTTGCTGCATGGTTCTTTGGTTAAGGAATAAAGAGGTTGATTGAAAAAAAATTGCATAAGAGGTTCCAGACTAAAAATGCCTAATCAATGCAAAAGCAGACTTTTCATTGCGGTTTCAAAATTCAGGCAATGATGTTATTTGCAAAACAACTTAAACCCAAGTTCCATGGCTATAAGAGTTTCAAATTCCCATTTTTGAAACAAAGTATCTTGTTAATTGACGTTGGTCACAAAGCAAACATTGAAGCAAAGAAAACAAATGTCCAGTAGATTTTCTAAAGCGCAATGCAACTTTTGGGCTGCGGGTAATGTTGCAAGAATGATGCCGAGCAGATGTTGAAATGATACGAAACAACAAGCACAAAGTGAAAAGCCCTTAGGTTTGTTTTAGCTCTTCGAAAGACACGAACGGTACTCCTCAAAAAGCAATGGTGGTTCTTCTCAAAATCAATGATTCAAATAAACGAACTGGTTCACTCAAAAAATTTGAAGGAAATCTCTAGTGCAACCTCCAAAGCTAGCAAAAATGCAACTTTGATCTGCCTTGTTGGCAATCTTGCATGCTCGATGGGTTGCTTCCTGGGGGCCGGTTTCCTTCGGAAGCGCAAATGTTCCCAAGGAGCAGATGTGGTGTTTGTCAAGATCAATCATGCAAGCATTAGTAAAGCCTCTAAGACTCCAAAAATGCGACTTTTGTCCAAGTTGTAGGTATCTTTGTTGCCACCATGGGCACCCTTTCTAGAAAATATGCAAAGTACTAAGCAAAAACTAGAAAAATAGCATTTTTCTGTTTTTGCTCCTCAAGAGCCAGGGTCGGTGCTCCTCAGGAGCCAATTTGCTCCTCAGGAGCAGGGTCAGTGCTCCTCAGGAGCTTTGGCTCCTGAGGAGCCAGGGTCGGTGCTCCTCAGGAGCGCCCTCAGGGTCGGAGCTCCTCAGGAGCCAGGGTCAGTGCTCCTCAGGAGCTCCCCAGGGTCGGAGCTCCTCAGGAGCCAGGGTCGGTGCTCCTCAGGAGCAGGAGCCAGGGTCGGCTCCTGCCAGGAGCGGCCATCTCCCACCACCCCCAGGTCCTCCATGTCTAGCCCATGTCCTACAAGGGCTCTCTGTCCTGAGCATCTTCGCTCTTCTCGGGCTTCCAAGTCTGGCGTCGACTCCACGGACTCAACGATCTGCACCCGGGGCGTCCTTGGGCGGGGCTCATGAGGGTTCAAGTCCCCGGTGCGGCGGTAGGGGGCAGGTAATCCTCTGCTACCATAAAGAAGGTCCCTACCAGGACCGGCCCCTGCTGTACCCCTTCCACCATTTCCTGTCACTCCTATGGTCCTGCTTCTCACCAGGTTCTGCATGATCTTGCCCTATCCTGCACAATTTCCCACAGAAAATAGTAAAATATGGCGCCTTCACACAAATCCTGATCTCTTGCAATAACCAACTCCCAAGTACAATAGCTCAAATCCAAATAATCCACACTGAGGGCTTCCAAGGGTGTTTGAGGTCCTGCGTTGACACTCAACAACTTCTTTCAACACGCCGGTCGTCTGACGGTGCACACGGAGACACGGGCGTTGGGCATGTACATAGAATTGCACCAAAATCAAAAAAGAAGCCCTGAAATTGGCATAAGAACGCAAATCAAGCAACATTTGGGAAACATGGAAACATACACAATCACAGCCATAGACGCCTCATTTCCTGGACTTAAGACCTTCCCTTGACTCGCCAACATGATGCCCTGAACCAAGTCAAATAAGATGGCTAAATGCCATGTGTCAAAAGTAACTACACAAACCCCAAAACTGTGTTCATCCCCAAGCCTCTAAATCCTAGCCCAATAGGGGAGGTGGCTTGTCATGGCCTAGAGTGGCACTCAGGACCATGCCCTACCCTGACATAACTTTGCTTGGACTTGGAGTCGATTGGGCTTGGAGAATTACCCCAGGAAGATGACCTCACAACGTAGCAAAATTAGGCAAATCACACCATAGTGCCGAAAATCCAATTATATACTCAAAAATGCATACGGCAAATATTCAAGTGCTCCATGCATGTGTCAAACCGGAGAGTAATCTACAAGGGTGATATAGACCAAAGATCCATGCCCAAGAAAATCCCAACATTGGCCCCCGAACCCCTCCGTATATATACATGCCATGCTTCACAAGTCAACTCACGAATTTGAGACCTAATTTTATGAGGCCTCGTTTGCCACACCAAAGTGACCACGTGATCCGGCATATGGTGAGGTGCAACACCGAAGCATCCGCCAACATACAAGCAACATACCATAGTTCACAGATCTCTAGGCACTTTACTGTTAGCCGACCAGTTGAGCACATGAAATACAAACATGAGCAAAAAATGAGGTCAAAAACATGCAAATATTGCCAAATTCAAGATGATCACAATAGTATATAACTTCGCTCACCCATGGTATCAACATATGGTTCAAAACACAATTGCTTGGGACCATTTGCGAACAATCCCCCCACTTGGATCCCCACATGAACGCATGTGGACACCTTGGAACCTCCTCACGACACGCACCATAAAAATGGGAAAATTGATAGTGGCGCTTGTGGGTCGCTCCGCAAGCCTTCCCACATGCACTATATGTGCGGTAGACTTAGTCTAGCGCTATGGAGCACACCCTTAAGAAATGGGCAAAGCCTTTGCCACGTGCGACTCCATGTATCTTCCTACAACCGGAGATATATAAAATGGGCGTGAGCATAGCGAAGCACATACCATGCATATAACACATACCCTTAAAAGTGGCTCCCACCATGGTATGCCATGCCCCTCCATGGACATAACTTCACGTTAAAAATACGTCGGAACCCAAGGAAAGTTTCTATGCAACACCAACACTCGTGCGGTACACTCGAAAGTTGCATTAAAATATTCGGTTGCATGGTCCAAGACTTATAAATCACTTTCTACCCTCTTGACCATCCTCCCTTGCTACACCGGGCATGTGTACACGTCAAAGGCGTTTGACGCTTTGCAAATTAAGTTGAGACCAAGGCAATTCCAGCCCATATCTCAAAATTGAAATTCCTCGCAGTGAGCCAGAAATATGATTTTTCAAAGTGGCCTCAAGAATCAATTTTGTTTCGCCTATATCTCCAAGAAAAATGAAGGAGACAACAAAACGAAGGTTGATTCGTGATCGGGGAAAAATGTAGGACCACTCGGGATTCATCATATCCAGTGCAGAGACCTCGAAATCAAAAATTCGACTCTGAAAGGCTAAAAAAATCCGATTAATTTTGCGAGTGTATAACATGAAAATTGCGGAAGCAACGAACCCTTTTCTAATCAAATTTGACCCTTTATCGGGGTTTCCGATAAAATATCTGTAGAAAACAGTTAAACAGTCGGTTACCGCAAACTCGCGAGCCAACTGCCAGGCGTCGAAACATTGATAATCAGAACGAAAGGCTGAAATATTACGGAAATATTATCATAAAAAAAACCCTGTTGATTCCTGATATTTTGATGTATAAATCTCAGCCGGCGGCGCCTCGGTATTGAATATGGCCACTGATAGCTGGGATGGCCAAGCCTATCACACTATCACATCAGGTTAGGTCAGGTGGATGGGAGAGTATGATATCAGCCAATGGCGGCTTGCCGGCCCATAGATACACACCCCCAGTGACCCAAAGATGGCCACGGGGGTCCAAACCGGCTTCATCTCGAGCCGATGCAGGCGCAAGCGTAGGTCCTTGTTCTCCTTTCGTAGGTCTTGGATCTCCCACCGTAGGTCGTGGGTATCCAACGCCCGCGCTGATAGCTCGGCTGGCGCCCTGTCCTCTCCCGCCCCTTGGTTCTCCCATTGCACGCCGTGCAGGTGCCTGAGTCCTTGCTCTCTCTGGCCTCCGCCACGCTGTGTAAGTCCAGGGTCTCGCTGTTCCACGCTGCGCTTCGCGAATCCTTGGTCTCGCTGTTGCGTGGCTTGCTCCCTGGCGTTGGTCTTAGTTGGGCTCCTTTGTTGGAGTCCGGTGGTCTTAGTTGGGCTCCTTTGTTGGAGTCCGGTTCGGCTCCGCTTGTAGGCCCACGTGTTGCGGCTGGTGTGGCCGCGGTCTTCACGGAGCCCTTTGCGGCGCCTCTCAGTTTCCACATTGGCATACTTGCGGCGAGGCGCCCAAAAGCGCCCCTCGTAGTCCACGACGTGTTGTGCTGCAGGTTGGCGGCGGGATTTGCCACCATCTCCATGGATTGCTGGGCTGCGCTCCTGAGGGAAGCAGAAGTCAGACGAGTGGTAGCTGACGCTACTGTCCGTCCTCCGGTTGTAGACGTAGGATTTGGATCTTCGCGGCACGTAGGTGCTGTCAGGGCTCCAAGAGCTGCTCATCTTCACAGGCAGGCGGCGCTGTGCGTACCGCAGGCTGGGGGCACTGCAGGTCGCAGGCTGGTGGCACTGCAGGTAGCGCCGTCAAGCTGCCAGCGCTGAAGGTGGCGCCGTCGTTGTGGCGCTCACGCTGGGGGCGCTGAGAGTGGCGCCGTTGTTGGCGGCGCGCGGCTGGTGGAGCCGCTCAGGCTGGCGCTGCGGTAACCCCACTTCAGGGGTGTTAGAAAAACTTTGAAGCGGTAGGGGGGTCCACGGCCCTTGCACGCAGAACACCTGAAAATGCAAACATTTTGCACTGGCTTAAAGTTTTCTAAGGCGCTTACCACAGGCCTCAAATGTATAAAAATCCGCCTGCTGACAGGGGCAAAAATACGTACAAATCAGCGTAAATCGGCGGAACTCGGCGGAATTTTAACAATACAACTAATTATAGCGAAATTATTATAAATTTCGTGAAAATTAGCTATAATAATCGCTGTTTCTGCCTTTATTTCTCTAACTGGGATTACGTCTTTGCTGAGGTCATTTTGCGCCTGCGGAGACTTCCGCGGTCGCGCTGGGGGGACCCACCCGCTACCGCATCAGCCCTCTCCTTAAGAGAGTTGCAACCCTCTAGGAGGCTTGCAACTCTGTACTAGAGTGCCCTGGAGGAAGTCTCCGCTGGGTGACCCGCCCCTATGGGACAACAACAAAGTTTCTTTACTTGCTATATAAAAAGAAAACCTCTGCAAAAACCACTGCCAGATTTTCCAAGAGAAAATGTAAACAAGCATGGCTGTAGGGCACGCAGAGGCAGGCAAGCAAAAGCAATCAAACTGCTTTTGTGTTGTGCTGTCACGGACATTTCAGTTTGCTGCCTTGGCAGCCGTGCACCATACTCTACAAGTGCAGAGTGCAGTGCAGGAAAGGCAGACCACCCAATGGGCAGTCCCCAGCAAACTTAAGTCAGCTCAGCAGCTGACCTCCCATGATGGTAACACATAATAATAAAAATATTACCTTACCCGAAAGATTGGGCTTAGTGCCCAGCACAGGGATTATTTCTCCCACACTGGTAAGCTTATCGCCGCCAGCGTCTGCTTCTTGATGCTGGTGTCTGGGTGCCCACCTCTGGGTTCGACTCGAGTGTCTTCGGCATGATCGGCGTTCGCTGGAAGTCCCCTTTGTCTATTCTGTCCACTATTGTCTCCAAAATCACCAAGCGCGTCTCGAGCCGATGCAGGCGCACGCGTACGTCCTCGTTCTCCTTTCGTAGGTCTTGGGTCTCCTACCGTAGGTCGTGGGTATTCAACGCCCACGCTGATAGCTCGGCTGGCGCCCTGTTCTCTCTGGCCCCTTGGTTCCCCTATTGCACGCCGTGCAGGTGCCTGAGTCCTTGCTCTCTCTGGCCTCCGCCAAGCTGTGTAAGTCCAGGGTCTCGCTGTTCCACGCTGCGCTTCGCGAATCCTTGGTCTCGCTGCTCCACGTTGCGCTTTGTGAGTCCTTGGTCTCGCTGTTGCGTGGCTTGCTCCCTGGCGTTGTTCTTAGTTGGGCTCCTTTGTTGGAGTTCGTGGTCTTAGTTGGGCTCCTTTGTTGGAGTCCGGTTCGGCTCCGCTCGTAGGCCCACGTGTTGCGGCTGGTGTGGCCGCGGTCTTCACGGCTGGTGTGGCCACGGTCTTCACGGAGCGCTTTGCGGCGCTCCTCAGTTTCCACATTGGCATGCTTGCGGCGAGGCGCCCAGGGGCGCCCCTCGTAGTCCATGACGTGTTGTGCTGCAGGTTGTACGGATGCAGGTTCGAATTCGCACGAATTCGCTCGAATTCGAATTCGCCCCGAATTCGCACGAATTCGTGGACCCCTCCGAATTCGAATTCGCAACTTTCAAATTCGAATTCCCCCTTGAGTCGCTTGAATTCACTCGAGGCTGAGAATCCATAGGCACCTACAATCTACCTTCCATTCCAAAAGCTTCCATAACCTTGCAATTTTTGTTGTTTGTTGTTGCTTGCATTCACCGTGCTTAAACTATTTGACAAAAATAAAGACAAATCAAAACCAAGAATTCCAAATATCGAGCTATACACCCTTCCTTGATTCTTTCAAATACCTTTTGGAAAAAAAGCAACAAAGCATGCAAAATCACCAATCCACACACAAACCATCACATGTGAACCACTTCTTGCCCTTATTGGGCCTTCATTCATTGTATTCTTGCATTGAATCATGGGACTTGAATTCATCTAAGGGAGAGGATAACAAATACAAGGGAAACATAAAGCAAACTAGCAATGGGCATTCAATTAACATTATTATTGTCATGATGCTCAATAATCATCACTATGTGACTGTCACAGTACACTGTCAAATCTGGACTTTTTTGAACCTCGTAACAAGGATTTCTGTGCCTGCAAGGAGCCGACGAGGGCAAGGAGGGTACCAAAATGAAGGGTAGGCAAGGGGGAACACGTTTTGACTGTCCGAAGTTGAAAAAAAAAAGTCGAAAATTAAAAGCTCGCGACGCGTTTTTCTCCGAACTGGTGCGGTTTTGGGAGGAACGGAGGGCACCGTCGTGTTCAGTGCAACGAGGCGGACAAATGGGTGCGTTCAAAACTGAAAAACCAATTTTTTTTGTCGAAAACGAGTACGCAGGAACCGCACAAACAACCGAATGGGTTAATCAAAGCACGATGATCATGGTTTTCATTGTATAAAGTAAAAAAAATTATTGCATGGCACAATTCAAAGTTAGGTTTTCATCCGGAGAAAAGACAGCGCACGCGTGATCATTTTGCTGTCGCCTGCGAATTTGCAGTGCAAATTCGCCCCGAATTCGCAGTACTGTGAATTTCAGGCCGAATTCGCAGCGAATTTGGCGAATTCAAATTGAATTCGCTGCGAATCTGCATCCCTAGCAGGTTGGCGGCGGGATTTGCCACCATCTCCATGGATCGCTGGGCTGCGCTCCTGAGGGAAGCAGAAGTCAGACGAGTGGTAGCTGACGCTACTGTCCGTCCTCCGGTCGTAGACGTAGGATTTGGATCTTCGCGGCACATACGTGCTGTCAGGGCTCCAAGAGCTGCTCATCTTCACAGGCAGGCGGCGCTGTGCGTAGCGCAGGCTGGTGGCACTGCAGGTCGCAGGCTGGTGGCACTGCAGGTAGCGCCGCCAAGCTGGCGGCGCTGAATGTGGCGTCGTCGTTGGGGCGCTCAGGCTGGGGGCGCTGAGAGTGGCGCCGTTGTTGGCGGCGCGCGGCTGGTGGAGCCGCTCAGGCTGGCGCTGCGGTAACCCTGCTTCAGGGGTGTTAGAAAACTTTTGAAGCGGTAGGGGGGTCCACGGCCCTTGCACGCGAAACAACTGAAAATGCAAACATTTTGCACTGGCTTAAGGTTTTCTAAGGCGCCTACTACAGGCCTCAAATGCATCAAAACATGCCTGTGGACAGGGGCTAAAATACGTACAAATCAGCGTAAATCGGCGGAAATTGGCGGAACTTTAACAATACAACGAATTAAAGCGAAATTATTGTAAACTTCGTGAAAATTAGCTATAAAAATCGCTGTTCCTGCCTTTATTTCTGAATCTGGGATTACGCCTTTGCTGAGGTCATTTTGCGCCTGCGGAGACTTCTGCGGTCACGCTGGGGGGACCCACCCGCTACCGCATCACTAGCACGGCGCCGCCCCACCGTCACCAGGGCCGCCGTCACCACCTTCATGACGGAGCGCGTCGCGGCCCAGGCGTGACGCACCTCGTCCAGCCACCACTCAAAGCCCCCACCCCAGGCCCACAGACCACCCTGCACCAGACCGGAGCAACGCCAAGGCCAACCAGCAGCGTCCCCGCCCCCTTACCAGGCGCCGATGTCCGCCCAGGAGCAGCAGATGCCCCGCTACCGCCGCCCCCACAGGTCCCAGCCAAACCCTGAAGTGGAGACCGTGCGCACGTACAAACGGGTCCGTGTACACCCACGCGCCCGCTCCCCGTACTCCCCCACGGCACAAGACGACGAGGACTCCCCGGGGCCCACCACCGCCACCAGTTGCTATGACCCCACCAGACACACCCACGCCCACACCTCCGCCAAAGGCCACAGCCCTGCCGATGGACAGTGGTGGCAGCGCTGGACCCACCCGCAACTCTGGGTGCTGCGAAAGTGGGCCCGAGCAGAGCCCTCCCTCGAAGGCCTGGTCTGCCGGCCCCGCAGAGGGTCGGGGGAGAATTGCCGCCTCCAGCCGGCGGGGTGGATGCCACAGGCTGCCTGGGAAGCCATCCCCAAAGAGTCCACCCGCACAACCTCTCCGCACCCCAGGACCATCCGTATGTCCTCAAACGCCTGCCAGAAACCCTCCAGGAGACGTGGAGGGAAGAGAGGCGCCTGTGGACCATCACCACAAGCCCAACCCTGCGCATACACACCCCCTCCCCAACCCACAAGCGTCGACGCACAGGCAACGGCAGCACCCGCAACGCCGCGGGAACCACGCGCGCCAAAAAAAATGACGCGCCTGACCCCCCGGCCAGCGGCACCCCCACCTAACAACGAGGGGGGATACTCCCTGGGGTGCCCCCGGGCCGCACGCCGACGACGCCCCCTGCCAGCCCAACAACCGGCGCACCCGCCCCAGCGGAGCCAACGATGGCGGACCCGCTGGCCAGCAGAGCCGCCCAGGCGCGGACCCAGCCTGACGACACGCCCAAGGTCACTCCCTGCAGTGGGTGATCGCTACCCCCTGCCCAGCCAGCCACCGCCGCCAAACGCCACACCAAACACCGCCCAGAAGCCAAGCGAACCGAAAGCCGATGAACAGTGACGCGAACGCCAACGGGCACCGCTGCGCCGGACTGCACCGAACCCCAACCCGCAGCCGTTGGAACGGCCTCACCTGCCGCAGCTGCCAAGCCCCAGCTGAAGCCTAGTCACCAGGCGAGGAACCTGAGCCGCACCCTGTAACCTCTAGTTCTTGACCCCTAACCCAGCCCGCCTAGAGTGCACAATAACCACAGCCCACAGCCACAGCCCACACAGCCGCCTAACCAGCCAGCACCAAAACGCAAAGAAACAAACCATCCCGAACCCACCCTGTCCCGCAGCCAGGTACATCGAAACACGGGAGCAGCATTCTTGGGATCCGACCACCGACGAAGCGCCGACGATGCACAGCGGAGAACGCAACACTACTGCACCGCTGCATCCGTTGCCCATGCCTGTGCCTGCCGTGTGCACACGCCCCCTTCTCCATTTTAAAGAAAACAAATATAGAGCACGAAAAAAGGGGGGGGGAGGAGGGGGTACAAAAACACCACCAGCACACACATACCACTTACAGCACACACACCGGTGAACAAGAGCCACTTGGCTGCGGACACCGGGAAATACAAAGGGCGTGTGCACGGGTGAACAGGCGCCAAGTGGGCCAGGACACGCACATGCACACGCACCGAGGGCAGCAAAGGAACTGGACGCAACGGTCTACACCCCCAGGGTCGGACGCACTGGGGCGACCCACCAGGCCCACCGGGCAAGTGGCAGGAGTGGTACTCCAAGGCCACTGGTCCGAGCCCGGCCAGGCGGCATCAGGGACCATGGCAAACGTCACCCGGAGCCATGGAAGCAACTGATGACAGGGGTGCCGCCACACAGCCAAGGAGGTGGCCACCTGCCAAGCGCCGGGCCCCGCAACTCGAGCCACAGGGGTGAGGCGATTGTACCGTAGAGTCGCGGGAGCAATACCCTCTGTGGTGAGAGATACTCCAAAAGGCTGAGCAGCCCCCAGAGCTGCCGCCCACACGAGGGGTCATGTGACCCTACCCACGGCCACATATTGAAACACCGTCCCCACCAGGACACCTGGACCGGTTGGCCGCGACACTGCCTTCCCTAGCACCTGCGGGAGCGGCTTATGAGGAACCTGAATTAGGGCAGTGGAAGGGACAGGACGTCGCCTTGGTAGGACCTTCGTTCTGCATTGTCAGGATACCTACCTACCTACCTACCTAGACCACCGTGACATCTAACTTGGCCAAGGTCTCCTGCCATCTCGCTCTGTTCTGAGGGTGTGTCCATGTGCACCTTGTCCTACAACTGCAGACTCTGATGGTCTGTGCAGACAGTGACAGGATGCAGGGCCTGAGAGCCATGTAAATGGCATACGCCTCCTCGCCACGGGGCGTCCATGTCCATCTCTGTTCTTCCGTCAGGACTCGGCATCAGAAGGCCACGGGCACGTGCCTTCCATCGTCACACACTTGCTCCAACACGGCGCCTACGGCGCAGTCAGAGGCGTCTGTGCGCAGGACGAACCCTCAGTCCGGATCCACGAGGTGCAGACCCACTGCGAATAGCAGCGCCTGCTTCAATCCCCCAAAGGCACGGTCAGAGTCTTTATTCCAGACCAGAGCTTTCTTGGACACCTTCTTGGTCTCCTCCCGGTTGCCCTTGAGCATGGCGGTCGTGGGGGCTGCATACTCGGCGTACATCTTGATATACCCAGAGTAGTAGTTGCAGAACCCCAGGTATGCCCGCAACTCGGACAACGTCTTGGGCTTCTCCCAATGTTCAATCGGCGCTACCTTTCCAGGTATGGGCTTCCGTTGCCCGTTGCCGACTACGTGGCCGGCAAAAACGCGATGCAGGCCTTGTTACTGCTGCCCGTGAGTTTGTGCCCTACCAGCAAGTCCAGCACTCTGGTGACGTCTCCGTCATGTGCCTCCGGCAGCTCATCTTAGCTCATGCTGGGGTCTTCTGCCGCAATGATCACGTCGCCGAAAAAGGGGTCTGCAGAACCGCGCACTGGTTCCAGCAGGTTCTCCGGCGTCCTCTGGAAAGCCGCATTGCGGCTGGTAACGCTCATCATCTTCCACTCGAGTTGTCCAAGTCGGGTGCTCATGGCTGTGCAGGCACGGGACTCCTCGACGAGAGCTATCTGGTGATAACAATGTTTCACCTCAATCACCATGAAGATCCTCCGCCCGAATTCCTTCTGCAACATGTCCTCTATGAGGGGCAGCGTATAGCTGTCATGCTGCGTTTGAGCATTCAGACCGTGGTAGTCGACCACCAGCCGCCATTCCTCGGCCACCTTCTTGGGGACAATGAAGCGGGGGGAGGCCCATTCGGAATGACAGGGCTCGAACCAACCTCGGTCGATGAACTCCCTGAGAATCTTCTCCGTGGCCTCTTTCCTCTCGCCCCTGAGGGCGAACTCCCGCTGCCGATACACACGGGGGTCTGGCTTCAGTCGTATCTTGGCCTCACCGTACGGTCCACGAACCCCTGGCGGGAACACAGGGTTTCGATTGAACAAGGTGTCACCATATTTCTGCTACGACCAGGCCCTCAATCCTTGGATCTTGGGGCACTGATCGGAGTCCGCCTGCGCTTTGCCGGGCACCTGAAGCACTGGGCTTACTTAATGGCTAGGAATTCCACTCGTTTTCGGCTCTGGGGGTCTCCTCAAGTGGCACATCGGCACATCTCGGGCCTTGTCTTGGAACAGATCACCTTAAGTGGGTGGGGTCCCGCAAATCGGCTCGTCCTGACTCGACATGTGGTCCAGCACCCTTCTTACAAAGGCATTCCCCTCATAGGAACCACAGACAATGGCGTCCACTTCCCAACAGGCTTTGTCTTGGCCTTTCTCCCCACGCTGGGTTGCACAGTCGTGAAAGGGTCGATCCATGTACCCCAAATCGCGCGGCGAAACACGTTAAGACGCGACCGCAAAAGTGTTCAACTTCAATAGACAAAGAAATAGCGCCGTAAGCGCCATAACGTTGATACAAACATAACACCGTGCGCCTCGTCTTGTGACATGCCGTATACGCAAAGTACACCGCGTTGAGCAACGCGTAAAACACAAAGAAAAACACGCCACGCCCCCGCCCTCACTTCCTCGCGCCCTCTTTTGTTCACCATGTATCTTCCCCTCTCGCCCGTGCCCCACCCACAAGCCTTTCCCTCTTTTTCGCTGCAGGTCGAACGTACGCGGAGTCAAGTCCAGGACACCGAAACCACCAAAGGCAATACCATCGAAGAAAAGTTTATAGTGGTTTCAGCACTGTGTTTTTGCTTCTCCTGCTGCTTGCTGTAGGTGTAGGGTTTCCTGCTGCTTGTTTTGGAAGATGAAAACCTTTTGTTTGCAGAAATAGAGTCAATCCAGGATAACCCAAGCCAGAAGTGTGCAAGGAGAAGAGAATCAGGATCAAAGCATGAAGGGCTGCAGTGTAAACAGTGAAAGATGATTGGGTATTCACAGAAACTGCAACTCAGGTCAAATCAGAATGCATATTCACAAAGATAGCTAAAATGTTTTGGAAAAGAGTTGGAAAACTGCCCCATGGTCACTCTCTCTCCATAGTGCCATCTTAGGAGATGTGCACTCTTTATTTTGGGTCCCATATGTGCTGAGGTGGCAGGGCATGTGGCGATGAGGTCACTGCCATGTCACATGGGATCTTCCTACTTAGCTAGGCTAACCAGGAATTGAACCCAGGACCTCTCAAAAAGAGGTGCCCAGCCCCCTAGGGTGCATACCACTAGGATAGCTAAGAATTCATGGAAAAACATAGAAAAATTCATAGGCTCTGCCTTGGATATGTCAGTTCTCAGTTAACTCAGGAAAAGATGATTTGCCTCACATTGAAAGGGGATTAAGGGGTCCACTCCATATCCTGATTGGGTGTTTGGTTCCATAGGTCAAAATGTGTTATCACCAGTTTTGGGTGGGACCAATACTAAGATAAAAATGCATGGATGCTCAGTGCATCTCTAATACAACTAGAGTATGCCTCAAAGCAATGGAAAAGCACTTTTTCTTACTCCCCCCTTGTGCTGTGGTGGCCACCACTGTCGCATTTTAGGAAAAAGGGAATTTTTCTTGGCCTTTCCTTGGTTTCCACATCTACTTTAAAATACCTATAGTTTCCTTCACACTGAAAAATGAGCGCTCACCATGGCTGGCGCTCTTTTGCTGCTCTGTATGTAACATTTCCTACAGAAGACTCAGCGCTCATGGCGCTGCCGGGGCTCCTGTGGCTTCGTGGAGTTAGTTTGGGAGCATGCCAAAACATGTGCATGTGCATCCCTCCCTCCAAGACGCAGCACGACACAAACCCAACGCAAGACACAACATACACACTCGCATGGGTTCTCGTAAACCTGCTGGCGACCTGTGACCTGTCTTAGGGCGAAGGGAGTTGTGAAAGAAATTAATTTGCCCCTTGGTGGGGTCTTGGGTTCTGCTCAGTCTCTCCAGGCACATGCGTTTCGGCCCGAACACGGCCTACTCAGCAAGGCTGCGCGTGGGTATCTGCAGAGGCAGGAATGGGAGAATTACGGACGAATCCACGCAAAAACGAAGCGACGACACCAAAATCAGTCAAATGACGGCCTAGAATGTTTCTGAAACAACACACCTGAGCAGAATCCAATTGTGCATCAGAAGCACATTTTTATAGAAATTATAGTCATCTCTGGATTTTTTAAATCCAGAAATTCATACGCATAAAATGGCGGCGCGCAGGAGCGGCTCCTAGCGAAGCGCCGGAAAATGGAGAAATAATGGAATCATAAACGTATGTCTCACGTACTCTTGAAAATGACGAGACACACATTAATAAATAAACATACAGATTCGGCCCACACTATTAGAAGAATCAAAAATTCAAGAATTCGAAAATGAACGAAAAAGACTTCAATGAATCAGGTATAAACTACAGGTATGCTCGTCTCCCATGCCGCATACACATTGCTCGTCTCGTGTCTCCGTGAACGAGTCTTGTAGCAGCGCTAACAACAATAGGACGCGATAGAGGGATTGATTAGAAAGATTGCAGATGATTAGCGGTCAGATCAGGGTGATTAGACATACACACAAGTGCCTAGCAACGTTCTTCGCGTGCGCCCCTCACTTGCTCTCTTTCTCCAGCGGTAGGTAAGGTGAGTAAGCCCAGGCGGGGCCACCCCCTGGTGGAGTTCGTGATTGGCGTAGGATCGGCAGGTTTGCCCACGACACAAGTGCATGCTCGCGCATTCACACACGCATTAAAGGGTAGGCCACGCGAAGTGCGCACGGTAAACCTTGTTTAGGCTACCCAGGGGCTCCTCGGTACGTTCTTTAAGAGAACCTGAGGAGTCCCTTAACGCTTGCTTGCTTGACAGAGGTAGCTGAATCTTCAGCATCTTTGCGGACAGTGTATTATAGGTCACACTGAGAACTGTATAATACGGGGAGTGTGGCTTGGTTCCTCCGCCGCAAACGCCTCTTCATTTGCCTTTGCTTTACAGGTGGGCAGGTAGGGTGATTGGTGCAGCAGCATACCATTTTTTTCATGCCCTGCTAAACAAGGGCGCAGATCACACAAACAAGTAACTCCCCTCTGCCTGTGGCAGAGCAGGGAGTCCGACTCCATCGACATCTGCGCCGTGCACGCAAGAGCACTCCTTCCCTCCAAGCCCTAGCAGGGGAAACGCGTTGTGGCGTCCCCTGTTAGGCCACAGTTGCTTAGCAGCGCTGTGTTCTCTTGTCATTTCACAGGAGGGTCGCTAGGACCCACGACATCTTTGTCTTCGCAACGCCCAGTAGAGTGTGCGTGTAGGAGTGGTAGTCCTGAGTGGGGGCTAGAGCCAGTTGCCCAGTGCTCGCCCACCAGGATGGTGCCACTGTAGGGTGTGTAGGACCTGTAGTGCGTGTGTCACTGTCCCACCCGTTTCCTGCAATTTTAGCAGGGTTGGTGGGCTGTGGCAGTGGTTAGGTCAGTGTTTTGGCCATTTAGCAAAACGGCGTTTTCATGCCTTCATAGCTTTTGGCCACCCCTCCCTGTAGTAGACAGATAGGTAGGGAAAACAATACCTGGATTAGTACGCTGGGTATTCCCCAAAGGTTTTGCGCCAGCACAGAAATTGGGCGCATAGGGGAGGGGAGACCCGGGGCGTACCCCGTGGCATCAATAAGCCAACCCTCCAGGTTTAGCAAGCGTGCAGACTTGGGTATAATTAGGACACCACTTCTGCGGCTTGCTCTCAGGACCTTAGGAATAGCACACTCACACATACGCTTTGGCAGGTAAGGGTAAGGTTCAGTCCCTAGCTTTAGTCTTGGAGCCAAGCGTCTCAGCGAGCCTCAGCAACTCACCAAGGTTGTTCTGGGACAAGTAGTCAACCAGAACTGAGTTTAGGGCTCCTTCAGGTAGAACAAATGCAGAGAAGGGCTCCCAGGTGGCCTCTTCGACTCCAAACCCTTCCCAGAGGGTGAGGAAGCGCCAACCCTGGCGATAGCGGTGGCGTAGGACAGACTTCACCAGGTAGAAGCCCTCCTTAGCCATCTCCTCGGCGTTCATATCGGGGAGTTCACCTTCAACTTCCATAGGGCTGGCAGCCCCTTGTAGGCCCAGAGCGGCGATTTCCTCGTCGTTCAGCTCCCACTCCTCCCCACAGAGGTCTTCAGGATCATAGTAGCGCTTCAGGTGTTGAGCAGCGCACACCAGGGTCCCCCCTAGACGGGGAGAACACCGCACGGTGATACGGTGTCCATCCACTGATAGGATCTTGTACGGCCCGAAGTATGGGTCATCGCTGGTAGAGCGTGGCCAGGCGGGTAGTCGACTGTGGTGCACCAGCACCCAGTCCCCCCCTTGGTAGGTGGCCGGTACTCGGTGCTTGTTCTTCTTGTTCCACTGACGCTCCCTCACTCTCTGGAGCATAGCCTTGGCCTTGTCCACCTTCGCTTGTTGCTCTTGGACCCATTCACCCACAGAAGAATGGGTGTCCTCTGGATAGGGGGCATGTAGGAACCATGCCGGGCGCCCTAGGAATAGCTCATGGGGCGAGTAGCCAGTAGCCGAACCTTTTTGGGAATTCATCATCAAGGATATGACGGGGAGTAGTCTCACCCAGTCTCTGGTGCGTTCAGTCTTGCACCATATCCGTACGTTCTCCTTCAGGACACGGATCTGTCGCTCACATAGGGGGTTGCTCGTGTGAGAGTAGGGAATCCCCGTAGACACCTGGACATTGAGGGATCTCAGGACCCTCTTGTACCAGCCAGTATCTGAGCGTACTCGTACGTCCTCATCGGAGTTGATCTCCTTGGGCGCCCCATAGACACAAAACCACTCCTCCAGGAGTATCTTGATAGTCGTCTCTCCGGTAATGTGCTTGGTACATGGGAACACCCTGGTAAACCTGGTCAACCCACAGGTTACCACGAGGGCGAAGTCATAGCCCCCGAACTTTGGCATCTCCGTGTAGTCCACGTATAGAACACTGTTAGCACAGTGAGGGATGGGCAGGGTCGAGTAGAGACCTCTGTCCCTGATATCCCCTGGCTTACAGGACCTGCACAGGCACTTGTCCACGATAGGCTGGAGGGTTTTTTCGCAGTTGGTCGTCAGTCCACGTAGTGTGGAACCACTGCTTGAACAGCCTCAGGGTACGGTCAGCACCCACATGACCACTGGACTCATGGGTCCACTTCAGCAGCGCTGGGACTCGGTCACTAGGCAACACGATGCGGTCCTCGTGCCAGAGGTAGCTCTTTTCCCTCTTCCACTGGTCTTGGTTGATCAGGAGGGGTTCAAGGCGTTTCTCCAGGCGCTTGTAGATATCCCCGAACTCCTTCAGGTACTCCGATTGTTGGAGTCCATCCAGGGGTGTATCATCGTCATGTTGAGGTCCAAGTGGACGTCCATACGGCTGAACGCCTCCTTAGCCAGCGCTTCAGACCGGGCACCAATCAGGGCGTCGAAGTTGTTGCGGCTGATGTAGTCGGCACACCTGTTCTTTACTCCCTGGATATGGTGTACCGTCAGCCGTAGTTGACTGAGGTAGGTCCACCAGCGTTGTAGCTTGGCCTTCTCAGGTGGAGGACCCTTCTGGAAACTGCGGACCGGTTCTTGGTCGCATAGCCAGACCACAGGGTTACTCCCCAACAGTCGTGCTTGTGAGGATAGCACCAGCATACCCGCGAGCAATTCCTGCTCATAGGTGGAGTAGTTCCCCCTGGCCTGGTTCCACTTCCAGTTCCAGTGGCCCAGAGGTACTAGGACCCACTTGTCGTCAGGGTAGCTGTGCTTGAGGGTTCCATCTCGGTTGAGACCTTCCGTCCCCCATTGGGGAATGGCCGAGTCGAACTCCTCCTTCTCTAGTGCTTGCCATTGGAACAACGTTCCACCACCGCCCACATTGCTGGCGTTTGTCACCAGGATAATCTCCCCTTGTGCTCTAGGCACGCCCAAGCATTTAGCGTTGGCTACCTTGTCTTTGAGCTCGTCAAACGCTTGTTGCTCTTGTGGGCCCCAGCGCCAAGTAGTACTCTTCTTGATCAAGTCCGTCAGTACGGCGCTGGTATAGGTGAAGTTTTTGATGTGGCGGCGATAGAAGTTGCACGCCCCAATGAAACTGCGTACATCATGAAGTCCTTTCTTGGGGTCTTCGTGTCGTACCTTGGCATCCATCAGGGGTTTGGCCTTAGAGGCCGCTGGGGTCCACCACCCATAGCCAACGTCAAACCCCAGGTACTGCATGGTCTCCTGCATGAACTCACACTTCTCCAGCTTGAGTCGTGTGTGGTTCTCATGGCAGACCGCAAAGAACTCACCCAAGAGGATTAGGTGATCCTCCTGGGTATTGGTCCCGAGGCATACATCGTCAATGTGAGCCTCCATCTGGGCACCACGGGATATGAGCTCCTGCACCTTAGGTCTCCTTCGTAGGATGGACAAGATCTTGTTCATCAGCTCTTGGAATAGAGCGGGTGCGTTAGCCACGCCAAACGGCATGACCTTCCACTTGAACACCCTCCCCTGAGGGGTGATGAAGGACAGTAGTTCCTGTGCGTTGGGCGTCAGGTCCACTTGCCAGAATCCGCTTCGCTTGTCCATCTTGGTCCTGTAGCGGCAGGAGGCTATCTTCTCCAGGGTAGACTCCATATTGGGAATGGACCCTGAGTGGTTCACCGTCTTCTTGTTCAGCTCTCCGTAGTCCACTACCAGCCGTTTGGCTGTAGACCCAGGTTTAGCCACCAGGAAACAGGGGCTGCAGTGTAGGGGGTAGTCCCCGTCGTTGTACTCCAGGACTAGGCCAGTGTCGATACATTCTTGTATCTGTCCCTCGATCTCATCGGCTTGCTCTTTAGGACCTGGATAGGGTCTCCTCCGGATCTTGTGACCCACGAACTCGGGTTTCAGCTTGAGGTCCATCTGTACCAGCTTGTCACATGAGGCTGGAGGGGGTAGTTCTCCGAACACCTCCAGATAGGTCCTTATAAGCTTCTGTACCCGCGGGTCCAATACCTTGATCTTGTCCTCCATGTCCTCGTCAGAGTGTAAGTTGCTTGCCCCCTGAGTAATAGACGTCGGGAGGTGGTCCTCCACCGACTCTTCGCCCGTGGTAGTGTCCTTCAGCCCTTGGTAGGCATATAGAAGGTCTTGTTCAACCATCTCCGGTGGACGATGACAACATAGGCACGCTCGAGGGGGTTCACATACACATTCCTCCGAGAGGTCGTCCTCCTCTGGGGTCCTCACATGGGCGCCCGACACGCTCTTCATGAGCTTAAGATCTACCTCCCTTTGCCAGGTGGTGGTCTTCTGTTCGAGGTCCTCCTTCAATTGGGATAGGTCTCCCATACGTCTTTGCTTCAGTGGCCATGAGCTGCGGGTAGGCTTCGCGTAGCATACCTTTTTCGCCACCAACTTCCTCTTGGAATCCACATACTCCCTGAGCCTGGATCGAGGGTCCAGCTCCTCGTCCACGGGGTCTTCCACCCTCATGGAGAGTAGGGGTTTTAGTGGGGCGACGTACTCGGCGTTCTCCACTTCCTCCACACAGGTCTGCACGAAGAAGGCGTCGTGCTCAGTTTCGTCATCTGAGTGGATAGAGCTAGGTAGCTCAGATAGTCCACACTCAGAGACTCCATCAGGAAGAGGTACATGACAGGGAGAGTTGGGGGCGTTGGTGTCGGTCACGACGTACTCATCTCCTCCGGGTGTAGTTTCAACAGCATCTTGAGGTCGTAGGCGATCCTTCAAGTCACCCAAGGCGAGTCCGTCGCTTTCTCGTTGTATAGCCTGGACCAGAGTCGAGTCCAGATCCTCCCAGGGGATGGAGGTTAGACCTCCGTCCACCACGCTCAGCATACTCCCCCATCCGGGTTTCCCAATAGGCGTCTTACGCCCCAGAGGCACGTAGATGGCCTCATCAGGCAAACGAACAGAGCTGATAGTCAGCCTGTCGAGGAGGTTTCGCCAGTATTCGTTGCCCCCATGGGCTCCCCAATCGGGGGAACACAGGATCATACGGGAACGTTCCAAGGCCACCTTGGTCAGCACCTTCCCCAGTTCACTGAACCTAGGGTTCCCGTAGGCCATCCCGAAAGAGGGCCAGTAAAATTTGTAGCTGCAGTTCTTCCCCTTGCTGCAGTATAGGTCCAGTACATGCTGCTTGTCGCTGGCGAACAACTCCACACTCAGAGCTTCTCGAGAGTAACCCAACTCCTTCAGACCTCCGTCTAGGACTTCCCCCAATAGTTGATAGTCCTCAGTTTTGGAGGCCGCCATCATGTTCGACGGCTCCTCCTTCGATAGTCTCAGGTAACTCGAGGTATGTTCCGACTGCTCCAGTGGCACAGACTCTCTGCCACTGCCGTGGTCCACATAGAGGAGGTAGGGCGCTTGCAGCGTCAGGGATTGTATCTGGGAGTGCTGTACGAAGAAGTCAGTACCCAGTACAAAGTCGAAGGCATCAGTGTCCATCACATAGAACCGATGGGTGATAGTCCGGGAGCCCATAGGTACCTCCACTTCACAGTCCCCGCAGCTGTGCACCACATGTCCATCCCCTATGCGTATAGCAGCGGTAGTCATGGTGTTCTTCAGGCTCCCACCAGGTAAAATTTTCTTGGCCACTATAGATATTGTGGCACCAGTATCCAATACCCCCAGGTCTTCACGTCCCCCTAGTTGGATACGTACCCAAAACACCAGGTCTTGGGTGCCACCAGAGCGTCCCCGTCAGAACTCCGCGGGACAGGTCACCTCGAACCCCTTGTTCCGCAGTTTGCGGGCCATCCTCATGAAACGGCTCCTCTTCTTAGCGTTGCCGTCATCACCACCTTCATGCTCACGCTTGGCTCCCTGTTCTTGCTGGGCCTTTGTTTGTGAGCGTGTGGTCGGACCAGACTGCCCTCCAGAGGGCTCGGAGTTCCCCCCTGGATTAGGGTTGGGGTTGCCTCCGTTCTTGTCCTTGTTCTTGTTGTCGGGCTGGCGGTTAGCGCCTCCTCCTCGTCCACCTTGACCCTCGTCTTGCCCTTGACCACGTCCTTTCGACTTGCCCTTGCCGGAGTCGTTTCCTTTGCCTTTGCCTCCAAGTTTGCCTGAGCCTTTGCCAGGATCTTCACCCTTAAGCTTCGCCGATAGGCGTTGCTTATGGTAGCACTCATCCTCGTAGTGCTTCCGCTTACCGCAGAATGCACACGTGATGGTGCACCGGTAATGATCCGGCAGCTTTGCTTTGGCGCCGGTGTTCTTCTCCTGCTGCTTCCCCTGGACTACGAAGCAGTCTCGCTGTTCGTAGTCAGGGGCGTGCTGCAGGTGGCCCTGCTCGTCTCTGGCATCACACCAGAATAGCTCCTTCACGTTCTCCATGATGCGGGCGTGGGCGTGTTTGGGGGTAGTCCCCTGCCCAGGTCGGGACCTATGGTACCCTTTGCCCTGGCCTCCAGAACCTCCACCACCAGGACGGTAGTTGTTCAAGTGCTGGTCGCTCTCCTTCTCCAGCGCCAGCTCCAGGAGCAGCACGCATAGATCCTCGTAGCGGAGGGATCTAGCCTTGCGCTCAGCCGACGAACGGCACTCGTCCCATAGCTCTCGAGGGAGCTTGGCCACCAACCAGAACAGCAGGTCGTCGCTGCTGTAGGAACCGGGCGTCAGTCGTCCAGCCCAGTGACCCAGGTCAGCCAACAGCTGGGAGACCCTGCCAGGTTTGGGGTTGTTGGGCAGCACGGGCAGGTTCTGGATCTCGGCCCTGATGGAGAGGTCGGTTTCGTAGGTCGGGTACTGCCTCTCCAGGGCAACCAACACATCGGCAAAGGTGGCGGAGTTAGTCACGATCTGCCTGACCTGCTTCTCCAGGTACTTGGTCTTGCAGCACTGTAGGAGCAGATCGCACTTCACTCGCCCACTAGCGTGGGTTTGGCCGGTCAGTCGTAGAAACCGGCCAAAATGCTCAGCGAACTGGCTGAGGTCCTGGCCTGTGAACTCAGGCAGGTTCACCACTATCTTGGAGGTGGCAATAGCCTTCGCCTCCTGAGACCTGCGTCCCTCAGGGCGTCGGGTCTTCTTCTTCTTCTTCTTCTTCTTCTTCCCCCTTGAGTCCTCGGGGTCCTCCGGCTCATCGTCATCTGAGGGCGAAGAAGAATCCATCGACGGCGGCTCATCATCGGAGGGGTCTCCGCCTAGATCACTGGAGCCATAAGGCTCCACGTCCACCATAGCCCTCAAGGCTGTTAGCCCCAGCCGGTCCAGCTCGGCCCTCGTCAAGTTCGTCACGTGGCTGTAGGGCGGCTGGGCCGTTCTCGGCACCAAAGGACTTCTCGGAATAGCTGCAGGCGGCGGCATCGGTCTGCTCCTCACGCTCCCCAGGGTATTTGTCAACCCTGCCGCCAGGTGGTTGGCCTGTACCCGGTGGGGTGACATTCCCACCGTGGTAGGTGACGCTTGGGGCGGAATCATCAGGGGCTCCAGTTTCTCACGGATCTCTTGTGTGAGGTCGCCCACGCTTTTTGAAGTGGCTCCTCGGAGCACCTCGTTGATCTCCGACCGCGTTAGGGACCTGTTGAAGGATCTTCCCGATCCTCCACTCCTGCCACCAAGAGATTCAGGTCCTCTCCTCAACCCACTCAAGGTTGCATAGCCAGGTGCATACCCAGGAACATCCACATAGGTTCCAGTGGCGGGTAGTGGATGGGGATATTCAGCCGCATACCATCGCGGCGCAGAGCTGGAAGCCACAGGCTCACTGGCAGTAGTTGCCTCAGGGAGCGCAGTGGTAGGTGGGCCCATACCATAGGCGGGGTAGGGAGGCATGCCAGTAAAGCCTGTGCCCTCTGCCATAGGCGGGTTGGTTGTGGAAGTGGATGTTGCAGCGGCTGGGAGTGTGGTGGTTAAAGGAGAGGGTGATGCGTGGAGACCAGAAGCCTTGGTGCGCCTTCGAAGGTAGGGACATTCGTCAGGTCTTGCCCTTGCTCCTCTCCTTCGTCTGCTTCTTCTCCAGCATCCTTCTCGCTCTCTCTTCTCTTCCTCTTTACAGGCTGAGTGACCACGACCACCTCTCCGACAGACAGGGCCCCGCAGGCCGTCTGGAGTCCATCCAGGGAGTCCTCAGCCGCATCCACTGGCCCATGTAAGGGCTCCGCCGAAGGTACAGCGCCAGGTGCTGGCCTTGCCGGTGCCTCAGGCGCTGGCGCTGTCTTCGCGTCGGCGTCCTCCTTTCTTGGATCCATCTTCTTTCGCCCTTCTGCTTATATATGCCCGTCGGCGCACTGGATGTACGGCGCGGGGTTGCTGCCGGTGCGCAGAGACAGGCTGCCTCTGCTACCAGAAAAGTTTATAGTGGTTTCAGCAGTGTGTTTTTGCTTCTCCTGCTGCTTGCTGTAGGTGTAGGGTTTCCTGCTGCTTGTTTTGGAAGATGAAAACCTTTTGTTTGCAGAAAAAGAGTCAATCCAGGATAACCCAAGCCAGAAGTGTGCAAGGAGAAGAGAATCAGGATCAAAGCATGAAGGGCTGCAGTGTAAACAGTGAAAGATGATTGGACATTCACAGAAACTGCAACTCAGTTCAAATCGGAATGCATATTCACAAAGATAGCTAAAATGTTTTGGAAAAGAGTTGGAAAACTACCCCATGGTCACTCTCTCTCCATAGTGCCATCTTAGGAGATGTGCACTCTTTATTTTGGTTCCCATATGTGCTGAGGTGGCAGGGCATGTGGCGATGAGGTCACTGCCATGTCACATGGGATCTTCCTACTTAGCTAGGCTGACCAGGAATTGAACCCAGGACCTCTCAAAAAGAGGTGCCCAGCCCCCTAGGGTGCATACCACTAGGATAGCTAAGAATTCATGGAAAAACATAGATAAATTCATAGGCTCTGCCTTGGATATGTCAGTTCTCAGTTAACTCAGGAAAAGATGATTTGCCTCACATTGAAAGGGGATTAAGGGGTCCACTCCATATCCTGATTTGGTGTTTGGTTCCATAGGTCAAAATGTGTTATCACCAGTTTTGGGTGGGACCAATACTAAGATAAAAATGCATGGATGCTCAGTGCATCTCTAATACAACTAGAGTATGCCTCAAAGCAATGGAAAAGCACTTTTTCTTACTATCCACGACACCGCCACCATTGCGGGGTAACATGTAAGGCAGTGAAGCAAAAATGGTCTTGCTGCCTGCAAGTGTGCGTGCGTTGGGTAGTGTATAATTTTATTTTATTTTCAAAAGCCGGAAAACATTGAAACAAATTTTGCAGCAGTTCTTCAAGTAGGAGAAACCAGACAAACACAGGAAACAAGCCAAACAAGGCAGCAGGACAGGACACCACAGCACCAAAGGGCAGCACAGCACCACAGGGGAACAGCATAGGGGAGCAGGGCACCAAGGGAGAGCAGGGCCGCACAGAAACAGCGTACAGGGCGGAGAGGACAGGGAACGCACAGCACGACACCCCAGGAAGCACACGGCACAAAGCACAGCGGTGAACAACAGCACGCAGCAACACACCACGGCAAAAAACACACGGCACGACGAGACAAGACAAATCACAGCGCCGGAAGGCAAAGGGCCCCAGGACGACGGACAGCGCCCCAAGGCAAGACACAGCGCGCAAAAGCACCAAACAGAGCAAAACAAAACAACACAGTGCACAACAACACAACGCCGGGCGGCAGAACGCAGCACCACGGCCCAGCACAGCACCCAGGGACACACCACAGCACACCACGAAAAGCGACACCAGGAGCCACCAGGACCCACCAGGAGACAGCAGAGGACAGCCAGGCCCAATAGCAAACACCCAAACACAACGGGAGACAACACCAGCGAGCGCAACAGGGGCAAGAGAGCACCGCAACGAGAGCAACGACGCAGGCACACCAGCACAGCACCGCACAAGGGGCGCCATGAAACGGGAGGCGCCCAGAGAAACGACACAAGGAACCAGAGCACCGCGCCCAAGGACAGACAGAGCAGAACAACCTGCCACAACAGCGGACGAGGCAAGACGCGACCCAAGCACCGCAACGAAACAAACAACACAGCACAGGAGCAAGAGACGCACCATGGCACAACAGAGCACAAAATGGCACAGCGCAGCAGAAACCAGCAGAGGAGCGCAACGCGACGAGGCCACGCCAAATAGCAAGAAGCACCACGGCAGAGCACCACAGAGATGGAAACAGCCCAGAGCACCACAGAAAGGCAAGGAACAACGCAAGAAAAAAAAACCAGCACAGAACGCAGCAGAACATGACAGGAGAACGCGACAAAAACAGCACAACACGACCGAGCACAACACCGCACCGGACAACACGGCGCAGGAATCCAACCTGACACAAGCACGCCACACAGCACCGGGCAAACCACAAAACACACCACAGACCGCAGCACCACACGACACAACGCAAGACAACGCACAACACAGGGCAACAAAACCAGTCGGGAGGGGAGTGGCAACCAGCACAAAGAAAACCGCGCACAGCACCCGGCAGGGGGGGTGGCGGGCAACACCACGGGGCACCCCACAACGGGGGTAAACGCCGCACCAAGGAGACAAACAGAACACACACCAAAGAAAGCCGAAACAGCACGACAAGACCCGGCGCAACAGGGCAATCCCACCACAGCACCAAAGGGCAACGACACGCCGCAAGCGCCGCCGCAGAACAAGACCACAGGACAAAACACACAAGCAGGGAACAAGAGGCAGCACTGCAAAGAGAAACGCCGCCAGCACAGCGCCATCGAACACGCGCATCACAACAGGCAACAACACACAGAGAGCGGGTACAGCCAGGGAACACCGAACGACACAGCGCAAGCACAAACCGGCCCCCGCAGGAGCAGAACGCCCAAAACAACACACACCAACATCCCCCACAGCTCAGGACACACAAACCACCCAAACACCGCAGAACCAGCACAGGGTGGCAGGAAAAAAAAAGAAAGGAAGCGAGAGAAAAAAACCCCTAAACAAAGAAAAAAAAAGGAAAGGCACAAAAAAAGGTGTAGGGGGGGGAAGAAAAAAAAAGGGGGGGGGGAGACCACAAGACGCCCAGACCCGAGGCAACCCGGGCCGGGTAACACAGATTGCTGGAGACAACGGGGGCCCGCGAAAAAAAAAGCAGCAACAACCAAGAGCAGGGCAACTGGAGCCGAGCAGACAGAGAGAGCACCGAGACCGGCCACAGGAAAGGTGAGGCGCACCAAAACGCGCCTGGAAGGCCAGCCTGCCCGACCCGGCCAAGAGGGGCAGGCACACGCACTCACACATGGGACCCGGGCGTGGCGTCCTCCGATCTGAAAGGCAAGGAGTCGGTGTCCACACAAGACAGCCCCAGTGCACCGCCGAAGTCCCCCGCCGAAAGACGGACGGTACACGAAACCGGACGCGTCAGTGACCGGGTCAACATACGCAAACCAGCGCAGCGCACGCAGCCCAAGACCGACACCGGAAGGACCCGCCAAAGACAACCCCATTGCCGGGCTCCAAACGGGTACAATGCAGCCGCCCAGTAAATCCGGGGGCGCAAGCCCCCGGGGTGGAGAAAGGCACCACGGCGTCGCCAAAGCTGACCGGAGCACGAGAGCGACCAGACCGGACGAGGCGCGGCGCACCAATGCGGGGCAACGAGGCATGCTGGAGAGGCACGCCGCTGGCCACAACCACGGCACACGGACAGGTGCCAAGCAAGAACGGCCACCTGGTGCCGCAGTCCCGGGCAGCGCTCACAACCCGCAACGAACCACAACACAAGAACAGGTGCAAGGCAACACCCAACCCACACACCACACACCCCAGCCAGGAGTGGGGGGGTACAAGCGGAGCGCGCACATAAACACACACACACCCCAACACACCAGCCAGGAGTGGCGGGCGGCAGCCAAAACCCCATCCCAAGCACACACCCCCACACCGCACGGCCCAGCCAGGAGTGGCGGGGTACAAGCAGAGCGCGCACAGAAACACACACACACCCCACCAACGCAGGCAAGAGTGGCGGGGCGCAGCCGAGACCGAGCCCAAGTACAGACACCCACCCCGCACACCCCAGCAGGAGTGGCGCGGTACAAGCGGAGCACGCACACAAACACGCACACGGCCGAACCAACCCGGCAAGGAGTAGCAGTGCGCAGCCGAAACCTGAGCCCAAGTACACACACCAACGAGGCACAACCCAGCAGGAGTGGCGAGGTACAAGGGGAGCGCGCACACAAATACGTCCACAGCCCAACACCCCAGCCAGGAGTGGCGGGGTACAAAGGGAGCGCGCACACAAACACACACACACCCCATCAGCGCAGCCAGGAGTGGCGGGGCGCAGCCGAAACCCGAGCCCAAACACACACATCCAGACCGCACACCCCAGCCAGGAGGGGCGGGGTACAAGTGGAGCGTGCACACAAACACACACACATCCCAACACCCAAGCGGGGAGTTGCCGGGCACAGCCGAAACCTGAGCCCAAGCACACACACCCACGCCGCACGACCCAGCCAGGAGTGGCCGGGCACAAGCGGAGCGGGCGCACAAACACACAATCACCACAACGCCCCAACCAAGAGTTGCAGGGCGCAGCCGAAACCCGTGCCCAAGCACACACACCCACACCACACATCCCAGCCAGGAGTGTCGTGGTACAAGCAGAGCGCGCACACAGACACACAGTCGCCCAAATAGCCGAGCCAGGAGTGGCGGGGGGCAGCCAAAACCGAAGCCCAAACACACACACACACACCGCACACCCCAGCCAGGAGCGGCGGGGTACAAGCGGAGCGCGCACACAAACGCACACACACACCACCACAAAACAGCCAGGAGTGGCGGGGCGCAGCCGGAACGTGAGCCCAAGCACATACATCCACACCACACACTCCAGCCAGGAGTGGGGGGGCACAAGCGGAGCGCGCACACAAACAGACACACACCCCAACGCCTCAACCACGAGCGGCGGGGCGCAGCCAAAACCGGAGCCCAAACACACACACATACACCACACACCCGAGCCAGGAGCGGCAGGGTACAAGCGGAGCGCACACACAAAAACACACACACCACCACACACCAGCCATGAGTGGCGGGACGCAGCCGGAACCCGAGCCCAAGCACACAAACAAACACCGCACATCCGGGCCAGGAGTGGCGGGGTACAAGCAGAGCACGTACACCAACACACACACACCCCCGAACCCCAGCCAGGAGTGGCGGGCCGCAGCCGAGACCCGAGCCCAAGCACACACAACCACGCCGCACACCCCAGCCAGGAGTGGCGGGGCACAAGCGCAGCGGGCGCACAAACACACACACACCCCACCACCCGGGCCAGAAGTGGCGGGGCGCAGCGGAAACCGGAGCCCAACCACACACAGCCAGACCACACACCCCTGCCAGGAGTGGCGGGGTACAAGCGGAGCCCGCACAGAAAACACACACACACCCCAACACCCAAGCCTGGAGTTGCGGGGCGCAGCCGAGACCCCAGCCCCAGCACACACACCCACACTGCACAGCCCACCTAGGAGTGGCAGGCTACATACCGAGCCCGCACACAAACACACACACACCCCAACACCCAAGCCAGGAGTGGCAGGGGCGCAGCTGAAACCCGAGCCCAAGCACACACACCCACACCGCACACCGAAGCCAGAAACGGTGGGGTACAGGCGGAGCAGGCAAACAACCACGCACGCCCCAAAACCGCAGCGGGGAATGGTGGGGTGCAAGCCAAAACCCAAGCCCAACCACAAACACTACAAACCCCAGCCAGGAATGGTAGGGCGAGACCAAAACCCGTACCCAAGCACACCCACCCAAGACCCCAGCCAGGATCGGCGGGGCTACCGTGAAGCCCAGACCAAAGCACAACCACCACACAAGAGTAGGAAACCCTGTGTCCATAGCCCGGGCCCTGAGGCAGCCCGAGCCATGCAGGAGACCCGGCCGAACGAGATCTGGAGCCCGGGGATAATGCTGCATCCTAGGGCCTGCGCTGCTTTGGGACTCGAGGCGGAGCGTGCGACACCTAAGCACCTCGGAACCCGGGTACCAAGAACATGCATGCATGCCTTGGGAACGGGATACACCAGGAAGTCCGGTGAACCCGTAGGGTTCCACCAAAAGGAGGGGACGTGCGCAAGCACGGGGGCACACCCTCCCCGATGAGACAAGTACGTCACGCTGGCGGGCATCAGCCCTCCCGGTGTTGCCCGGGGCCACTTTGTTGGGGGCAACCAGTCAGGTCTAGCGGGATGTAAGCCCAAGCCCAACCACACACACTACAAACCCCAGCCAGGAATGGTAGGGCGAGACCGAAACCCGTACCCAAGCACACCCACCCAAGACCCCAGCCAGGATTGGCGGGGCTACGGTGAAACCCAGACCAAAGCACAACCACCACACAACAGTAGGAAACCCTGTGTCAATAGCCCGGGCCCTGAGGCAGCCCGTGCCATGCAGGTGACCCGGCCAAACGAGATCGGGAGCCCGGTGGTAATGCTGCATCCTAGGGCCTGCGCTGCTTTCGGACTCGAGGCGGAGCGTGCGACACCCAAGCACCTCGGAACCCCAGTACCAAGAACATGCATGCATGCCTTGGGAACGGGATACACCAGGAAGTCCGGTGAACCAGTATGGTTCCGCTGAAAGGAGGGGACGTGCGCAAGCATGGGGGCACACCCTCCCCGATGAGACAAGTACGTCACGCTGGCGGGCATCAGCCCTCCCGGTGTTGCCCGGGGCCACTTTCTTGGGGGCAACCAGTCAGCTCTAGCGGGATGTAAGTTGCCTTCCCTCTTCCTGTTCGTCACAGCGGCAGCACCAGCGGGAACCATTCGGCGCCTCTCCAGGACCAGTGCACCTACCTATGTACTTCTCTGTAGCCCTGAACAAGATCCAGCTCCTCATCTGAGGGGAGGTCCCCCGATACACCAATGTCAACGGGGGAAACCGCGAATCATTGCGGCCAGGGCTCCGCAATCACACGTTTGACACACACGAAGTCCGTGGCATCGGCCTGTTCCAGGGCCGCATCCACATAGTGGAATTCCGTTCGCCATATCTGGGGTGGCATTGGCTGTCCCTTAGCCTCCTGATAGACACTCTCACTAGCCGGGAGGACGGCCTTGTTCAAGGTCATGTTGTCCAGCGAGGGTAGCCAATCTCATGTACTTTCGTCCTTGGTAGAACCCATAGGGACAACGAACACTGCCTTGGAACGGTTCTTGCGGATCTTCGCGACCGCCCTTGAAATGTCCACTCTGGGACAATGGATCCACATCAGACCTTGATGCGGAGCCCAGTGCTTCTTCCACGAAGAATCCTGGGTGCTCCAGTACTTCTCACACACCCGAAGACGGGTTGCTGAGGAGAATGTATCCAGGGCCAGATCCGATGCTCCCACATCAGCGGCCACGCAGTTCGCCACTTTCGGCTTGACGCCGTACTCCTGGTACGTCAGCCCTACAGGCTCCGTCCCCAGTGCGGCTACGTCGAGTTGATGGCGCTCAGGGTGGATTCATTGGCACTCCATATGGTGTTCCGCCGACAAAAGCCAGGAGGGTTGGTCGTCCAGGTACAGGGTCATAGAGGCCTGGGCTGGGAGAACGCCAGAGTCTGTCTCCATCATAAAGTCGTACGCGACAATCATGTCCCAGTCCATCTTGGCCTCGAAGAACTGTCCCTTGAGGGGGATTTCCATGCCGAGAATTGGGCGGCTCCGTTCACCATGTTCCACGAATTGAACTGCAATCTCGGCTTCCTTCGTACCTCCAACCATGTACTGGCCAATGGCTATCTTCAGCCTGACGAGTCTCCGATCTGCGGTAAGACACTCTGGCGGAAGTAGGCCAGCCTTGACAAGACTGACCTGGCCACCTGTGTCAACCGGCACGTTGAAGACCCAATCCACTTCCCTGCACACAGCACAGATGTTCAGGTGAAGCTGCCGCTCGCGGCCAACCCGGCGCACGGCGTGCAAGCTGAGAATTTCCGACCTTTCCAGAAGCTCAATCAGCAACTGGTTCAGGTCGTGGGTGATGGGCTCTAACAGCCCGTCTGCAGCTTGCAGCTGCAGTCCGGGTGATCCCCCGATAGTGTTGACAAGATCTTGTAGTACGTCGAATTCATTTTTTGTCGCGATGGATGACTGGCTGCAAGGGTTTGTGCCTTCACCGGGGACCTTGGTCCGACACGTGGGTCCGCCTAGGTTGCTTATCCCTCAGGCAGGCGCGCTCACCCAGCCATTGCGACCGTTCTGCACCTTCGGTCTTGCTCCCGGCATTCAGCTGGGTGTAAGTCCGGGGCAATTGACAATTCCTGACGTGGATGGGGCGGCATTCACCGCGGAACCATCCTCTGACCGGCCCTGCTGGGGCCCTGGGCTGCAGGGGCTCCACTACGGCGTGTCGGTGGTCAGGTTGTCCTCCTCTGCGGGGACCTCGCTCACCACATCTCCTTTCTTCCCCCCCCCCCCCCCCGGCCTTTGCCCTTCTTGTCCCTGTCCTTGTCTTTCTCCTTGTCCGGTCTAGGTCCCCATGCTCTCTTCATGTCATGAATATCCTTCGCGAGTTCGGTCCCGACCATCATCAGCTTGGAGAGCTCGTCCTTGGACACTTCCACTTTGGCTTCCCGGATGTTGGCTGACGTAGGCTTCTTGGTCTTGTGCCTTCTTGTACGCCTCCGTGTTGACCTTGTGGATCGGGCAGTTCCGGTGATTGTGTTGGAAGGGGGAGCTCTGCCCGTAGCTGATGAAGCAGCCCTGAGGATGAGCTCGGATCAGTTCTCCAAAGGAGAGTGGCGGATCCCCCACTCGTTGGGGCTCCTTCTTCTCCCTCTTCTTCCAACCCTGCTGAAGGGACTTCCAGCTTCCCCTGTTGCTTCCCTTGTGCAGGTTGTTGGCCAGGAAGGCGCATACGGCGGTGTCGGCGTGTTCATTCCCATCGTCATTATCGTTGAGACCTTCGCCGCCTTCAGCTCCCGCCGGGTTCATGACAGCTTCCCCGTCAGACCTTGCGCCCACCTGGCGGACGCTGCGGTCGCCTGCCTGCAGTCCGCGGTTGTGGGCAAGGTTCTTGTACTCCCTGAGTACTTCTTCTCCGACCCACTCCGGCACGTCGTCGCAGCTCATCCGCGCCGGGATAGCCTGCAGACAGATTTTCTGGCTGCCCACCTCACTCTCGTCCAGGCGCCAGATCGCTGCCCTTTCGCGATCCTCTGAGACAGTGATGAGGAGGGTTTTCCGCAGGGACTGCCTCTTGACGTCCCGGGCCACTTTGGCTCTTGTTCAGTTCACCACCTTCTTGTGGTGCTCCTTGTTGAGCATCATCTTGACGGTGTGGTTGCTCTTGCCCCTCCTCGCTTCTTCTTTCCCAACCCGCTTCACCAAGGCATCCGGGAGGAGATTGAGCAGGCGAGACTGCTAATCACCCTCCTTCCAGTCCTCCACGTTCCGGCGCAGCAGGACGTATTGTCCTCTGAAATCCCGCCAATCCTGCAGGTGGATCTTCGGCCATCATGCTGAAGCTTGATGGCTCTCCACCTCTTGGCGCCGACCTGCAGGGCGTCCACCTGCTCCTGCTGGTTGAGCCACTTCTTTGCCTCCTTATGCGTCATGTTCCCTCCCTCTTGGGCTGCCACAAAGTACAGCTCCTGAAGCACCTCCAGTAGGCGCCATTGGAACCGTTTGAAGACATATTTAACGCCGCGGCGGGGTCCATGTCTTCGGTGACGGACATCACCCAAGCCTCCAGCTTCTTGAGGAAGCGGTCAAGATTGACAGCGTTCCCATTGTACATGGGGGGCCTGATGTACTTCACTTTTTCCCACAGGGCGTCGTCCGCGGCCTTAGATACCATGAACGCTGGTCGCGAGGTCAACCGGTATTCGAAGCGGTGTCCCCCGTGGGTTCCCATGGCTGCCATTTCCATCTCCGCCTCCTCAAAGTCCAAGCGGCTGCGCCGCGGCTCCTCCACTTACGCTCCTGCAAGGACTCTTCGGCGTATGCCTTCCATGTACTCCTCCCCATCGCGGCGCCTCCGGGTGGCTGATGCCCAGGCCGGGCTCATTCTGAAGTCCTCCATGGGGCCTCCATCGGGACCCTCGAGGTCGCACTCCGTGTCCTCTTGGGGCACCCCATCCGTCAGCAGTCCGTATCAGCCATCCGCCGGTTGGGCTGGCCCCGGGGCGTGCCGCGGCCGCTTGGGCTGAACGGGGGTGCGGAGGGGGTCACGGCATCGGCGGTAGTCCGCACTCAGCCATTTGTCCTTCCCTTCCTCTCTGCTGCGCCCAGGGGGCATGGGGTTGCTCCGTCTTGTGCTGCCATGGGTGGAGGGCACGTGGTCACTGCGAAGGGCTCCGGTGCGCCCACAGGACCTGCCTGGATTGGGTCCCGGTCCCCAGCTATTGTCGGAGCCCAACTCCAGAGTGGATGGCCGGTTGCTTCGGTCACTCCTCAGGTCCCTCAGCCTGTCCAGCCTCCTCGCAAGCTTATTTACCACGCCACTCAGCTTCCCGGCCTCGAACTTGGCAACGTCTAGCTCTTTCTGGGCCTTGGCGGCGACAGCAGCCCTGCTGCCTATCTCGATCTTGTTGATCCGTGCCTCACGCTCCAAGCTCCAGATCCTCCTCTTCAAGAACACGATCCATTACCAGATGTCCTCGGGGACGTCCCCTCCCGGCATTTTGTTGGGGGGTTCTTCACCTGGTGGTTCTCCAGGGGGTTTCCTGTCCGGTGGCCCTACGTACGGGGGTCCAACGGATGGTCCTCCTTCCGGCGGTCCCCCGGGTGGTCTTCTGCTAGGGGGTCCAGGTGGTCCACCATCTTGGGGTCCTCCGCTGTTGGATGGGTCTGTATCTGGGCCAACTTCCATGTTGCCGTCAATGTCCATGTCTCCCAATCGGGGTCCGGGTCCTGGCGGAGGTCGGCCGGGGGTGCTTTGCCTACTGCCGTAGGGAGGTGAAGGACCCTCTACACCCGAACTCGGATGGGTGTTTTCGCCTCCTCCACCACCGGCTCTGATCCCTCCCACCTTGCAGCCTTCAGGCTTGTGGCGAGGCCGGCAGCTTGGTCCATCCCTATCGCTACAAGTGACGAAGGGGTTGGAGTCGTGGGGGTGCCACTCGCCCGACCTCGGTGGTCGTTCCGGGGTCCTCCCCCCGCCCTTGCGGCGGGGACGCGTGGTGGAGCCGCTGCCCTCGCTGCTCCAACAGCCCTCCGCGTCCAGGCCGATCTTCATCCTGGAGGCGGGGTCCCTGTCGAAGAACCTCCGTAGGGTGTCCACTGGGGACCCTCCCGGGGGCCTCTCCCGGCAGATCTTCTTCTTCGCCTCCTCCATGGACGCGACTGTTGCCTCCGCGGCACGCCTCTCAGCCTGCTCCTGAGCACGACCGGCGTCCCGCTCCCACTGCTGCTGCAGCCGGGCTCTCTCCGCCTCGAGGGCCCTGCGCTCTGCCTCGGTCTTGGCCTTCTTCTCGGCGACCTTCCGTCGCTCGGTCTCGATTGCCTCCCGCTTCGCGGCGTCAGCTTCGACCTTCATCCCCGCCTCCTTCGGTGGCCTTTCCTGGGCTAGCTCTTACCCGAACGCCTTCACCTCCGCCTCCTTCTTTGCCACGGCCTCCTGGGCGGCGCGGGCTTCGCGAGCAGCCACCGCTTTCGGCGCAGCTGCTCTGCGTCACGCCTCTCAGGGGAAGCCGCCGCTTCCCGCACGGCTGCAGCCGTACGTGTGGCTGAGATAGCCGGCACGGCCGAGGCGTGGATCACCATGCCGTGGTCCCAGTGGGTTGCCTTCTGCTGGGTCATCAGGACTGCTCCTTCCACTGCAGCGGTTTGCTGCGTGGCTCGGTCTCGCGCCACAGACGCGCTTGCATGCGCGGGCCACCTCACCTCTCTGACGGGCAGCGAAGGGTATGGGCCACACGGCTGCTGCTGTTGGCGGAGGGTCCTGGGCGGGCTGGCGCTCCCCGATGGGACGACTCCACGTCACTGCTTGGACCTCAGCGCTTCAGGTGCAGTGGACGGGCGGGCTTTGCCTTTGACCATCGGGCGACCTCCATGAAGTCGCTAAAGGCGGCGGCTCTCGGTTAATTGCCCGGGATGGGGGCGCTCGGCTCTGCAGCTTGCCAGTCCTCTTGGTGGACGTCGGGGCTGAAGTCGGCAACGTATCGTCTGTCACGCCAGACACGCCACCGCTTCCGCTGCCACGCGTACTTATGACCCAGGGCTTGGAGTTCAGCTTCAATCTCGCCATGATGGTTCACATCCTCGCGGATCTCCACGTACTGGGGGGCAGCTTCCCCCTGGGGCCGCGAGTGGCGGTACTCCCGGCCAACTCCAGCCCCCGCATGAGGCTGCGGATGCTGGCCAGGCTGGGCTCCCTGGTCGCTTGCTGGGGATTGGCCATGGGGCTTGGTGCTTGCTGTGGCTGGTTGTTGGTGCTGAAGATGCAAAGGGTTGTCGACGACGAGGTTCTTGGGGTTAAGGTACTCGTGGGGCCCCCAGTGGCACACTGGGGTTCGGTACTGGGCGCGCGCGCTGGCGCCTCGCCAGAATGAAATATTCAACGAGAGTAAAACACGACCAAAAAAGTCTTTGATTAGCTGAAAAAAAAACTAATTGGCAAAAAAAGGGCCTAGGCGTAAAAGCGCGCTGCGAAACGCGTAAAAACGCGACGAAAATGTTTTCGACGTTGAATAGGGGAACAGTTAACGCTGTAAACACCGTAGCGCTCTTAGGAGCGTAATGCCGTCCCCCTCCTCGTCTAACTAGCCATAAGCGCAAAGGAAAAACTGTCGCGAGCAGCGCGCTAAACTCGAAAAAAAAATTCTAAGCCGCCGCGTCCCTTCGCCCTCCTTCCTTTTTTTTTCTTTGCTTCTCCATGCACGTACCTCCCCTCCCTCTTGCCCTCCCTCACCTCTTTTTGTCAGCTTAGGGGACCGGCCCTGGGGGAAACGCGGTCAACTCCTTGCAAGCAAGACCACCCTCTTCGAGATCGCGTGGCCACACGCAAGTCAGCAAACAAACCTTGGTATTGCTGCCTGCCTGCGTGGGTGAGTTGGGTGGTGTCTCATTTTCTAGCGAGAAATTAATTTTATTTTTATTTTATTTCATTTTTATTTTCAAAAACCGAAAAATAGTTTTGGAAGAAAAAACGAACACCCGCAGCAAAGGAAAACACACAGCACAGCACAGCAGCACGGCACAACAAGGAGACACAGCACCACAGCAAGACACCGCGACACACCAGAGCAGCACCACCACACCACAGAACGCCAAGGCAGACGCCACAGCACACAGCGACACACCACAGCACGAGGCACCAACAAAAGCGCAGACCAAACGGGCACCGAACAACACGACGCGCAGAGCAACACAGCACCGCACACACAGGGAAAGGACACAAACCAACAACACCAGCAAAGGATAACGGACAGCAGGGCGCCACAGCACGGCACCACACTGTGACACAGCACCACAGAACACTGGACACAGCACAGGGGAGCGGGGCACCACAAGAAACCACAGCACACAGCAGGGCAGCAAGCCACGCGGCCAGGTAGGAGCACCCGCGACAACACACGCCAGCCGAAAACAACAGCAGGCAACCAGAGCCAGCAACGCCCAGCTGGCGCCCACAGATAACAACACACAGCACCAGCCAGCGCGAACGAAGCAACACTGCACCACAAGCAAGGCACAACACAAACAGCGGCACTCCGCACGACAGGCTGCACACCAGAGCAACGCAGCCTTGCACCCCAGGACAGAACACAACCACGGGCCACGACAGGGGAGGAGCAAACAGCAACAGGGAGCAGCAGCACGGAGCAGAAACCAAGCGCAACACAGGCACGCCACACAGCACCGGGCAAACCACAAAGCACACCACAACACCGCAACACGACAGGCAACAGCACACACAGAAGAAGCACAACCAGGGAGCATAGAAGGACACGGCGCAAGCGCAAACCGGCACCCGCCGGGGCACGACGCCAGGAGCAACACACATCAGCACACCCCACAGCCCAGGACACACAAACCAGCCAAAGCGCCGCGCAACGGGCACACTAAGGCAAAAAAAAAAGAGGGAAGCAGACAAGGAAAAAAAAAAGAAAACAAACAAAGAACAGGAGCACGACAAGGGGAAAGAAAAAAAGAAAAGAAGGCGGGGGGGGCGGAAGAAAAAAAAGGGGGGGGGGCGGGCGGGAGGACCACAGGACGCCAAGGCCCACGGCACCCCTGGCCGGAAACCACGGAACGCAGAGACAAGGGGGCGCACAAGAAAAAAATTACAGAAAAAAAGGAGTCGGGGATGGGGGGAGGACCACAAGACGCCAAGGCCCAAGGCACCCCGGGCCGGAAAACAGGGACCGCCGGAGACAACGGGGGCGTAACATGGAAGGGGAAGAAAAAAAAAACCCCAACAACAACCAGAAGCAGGGCAACCCCGGCCCGGAGGGGGCTGGAGAAACAAAGAGCGCACCCAGACCGGCCACAGAAAAAGGTGAGGCGCACAAAAACGCGCCCGGGAGACCGGCCCGCGCCACCCGGCCAAGAGGGGCACGCACACGAACACACGCGCGGGACCCAGGCGTGGCATCCTCGGACCCAAAAGCGGCGGTGTCGGCGTCCACACGAACCAGCCCCGGTGCACCGGCCGAGTCCCCCGACAAGAGACGAGCGGTACAGGAAACCGGACGCGTCAGTGACCGGGTCCACACACGCAAACCACCAATGGGAGGTGTCGGCATCCAAAGGAAACAGACCCGGTGCACCTGACGAGCCCCCCGTCGAACGACGGACGGCACGGGAAACCGGATGCGTCAGTGACCGGGTCCACACACCCCAACCACTGCAGCGCACACAGCCAAAGACCAACGCCGGAGTGACCCGCCAGGGCCTATCCCATTGCGGGCCTCCCAACGGGTACGACACGGAACGAGCCCAGAGCCCCTCCCTCGGCGGGGGCCAGCGGCAGGCACAAAGAGCCCGGTTCTCGGCCGGCCTGCACGTGCCCCGCGCAGCCGCCCAGTAAATCCGGGGGCGCAGTTCCCCGGGATGGGAAAAGGCACCATGGCGTCAGGAAGGCCGACCGAAGCACCGAGAGCGACCTGACCGGACCAGGCACGGCACACCAACGCGGGGCCACGAAGCACGCCAGAGGGGCACACCGCCGGCCACAGCCAAGGAACACGAGCAGGTGCCAAGCGACAACGGCCACCGGGTGCCGCAAACCGGCTGAGCGCGCCCAACACGCAAGGAACCACGGCACAGGAACAGGTGCAAGGCAACACCCAACCAACACACCACAAAACTACAGCCAGGAGTGGTGGGCCACAAGCACAGGGCGCACACAAACACACACACCCCAACACCCCAGCCAGGAATGGCGGGGCGCAGACAAAATTTGAGCCCAAGCAAACACACCCGCGCCGCACACCTCAGCCAGGAGTCGCGGGGTACAAGGAGAGCGCGCACACGAACACACACACACCCCATCAGCCCGGCAAGGAGTGGCGGGGCACAGCCGAAATCCGAGCCCAAGCACACACACCCACACCACACACCCCAGCCAGGAGTGGCGGGGTACGAGCGGAGCGCGCAGACAAACACACAGGAACCCCAAAAGCCCAGCCAGGAGAGGAGGGGCGCAGCCGAAACCCGAGCCCAAACACGCACACCGACACCGCACACGCGCGCCAGGAGTGGCCGGGTACAAGCGGAGCGTGCACACGAACACACACACACACCCCAACACCCCAGCCAGGGGTGGCGGGGCGCAGCCAAAACCCGAGCCCAAGCACACACATGTGTCCATGGGTAGGGCCACATGTCCCCTCCTTTGGGCAGCAGCTCTGGGGGCTGCCCATCGTTGTGGAGGTAGGTAGGTAGGTATCTTCGGGAGCTCGGGATGCCTCCTTTGACATTGCAGGAAGAAGGTCTTACCAAGGGGACGTCCTGTCCCTCCCACTGCCCTATGTCAAGTGCCTCTTGAGCCGCTCCCGCATGTGCTTGGGAAGGCATTGTCGCGGCCACCCGGTCCATGTGTCCCAGGTGGGAGGGTGTCCCCACATGTGTCCATGGGTAGGGCCACATGCCCCCTCCTTTGGGCGGCAGCTCTGGGGGGCTGCCCAGCGGTGTGGAGTATCTCTCACCACAAGAGGTATTGCTCCCGCTTGTCTACGGTACGTCCGCCTCACCCTTGTGCCTTGAGTTGCGGGGCCACTCTGCGTGGCAGGTGACCCCCTCCTGGACTGTGTACCGGCTCGCCTGTCACCGGTTGCTTCCATGGCTCCGGGTGACGTTTGCCATGGTCCCCGATGCAGCCTGGCCGGGCTCGGACCAGTGCCCTTGGAGTACTGCTCCTGCCACTGGCCCGGTGGGTCGGCTGGGTCGCCCCAGTGCGTCCGACCCATGGGGTATTGGTTCTTTCCTGTCCCTCGGCCGCCCTACGTGTGAGCAGTGTCCTGGGCTGCTGGGCTCCTGTTCACCGGTGTGCCTCGCGGTTTGCTGTGTTGTGTCTGCGGTGTCCTGGGCCACCTGGCTCCCGTACACCGGTGTGCTCGCTCGGTGTGTTGTGTTGCATGTGCGGTGTCCTGGGCCACTTGGCTCCCGTTCACCGGTGTGCGCGCTGTGTGCGGGGCGCGTGTGCCATGGGTGGTTGTGTCCTTCATCCTCCCCCCCTAATTTTCGTTTTTTTTTTTTGTGTTTTTTTTTTTTTTTGGGGAAAAAAAAAGAAAGACAGGGGCGCGCGTACACTGCAGGCACAGGCATGGGCCGCTGGTGCGGCGGTGCAATAGCGTTGTGTCCTCTGGCGTGTGTCGTCGGTGCTGTGGCGGCGGTCGCGCCCCAGGGGTGCGGCTCGAGCGTCCTGATGTACACGGGCTTGGGTCAGGGTTGGTTTGCTGAGGTGTCTCTTTGCTTCTGGAGCTGGCTGGTTAGGCGGCTGTGTGGGCTGTGGGTGTGGGCTGTGGTTACGTTGTTCCCTCGGCGGGCCTGGTTAGGAGTCAAGGGTTAGCGGTTTTGGGGTGTGGCTCTGGTTTGATTTGTGCTTGGGTTCTGGCTCGGTTAGTCGGTTTCGACGGTAGCGGGCCTGGGTTGGGTGCCTTTGGCCGTAGTGGTGCTTGTTGTCGTGTGCGTTGGCGTCCTTCGGCGTCTGGTTCGTTTGGTGACTTCTGGGCGGGGCCTGGCGTGGCGCCCCGTGGTGGTGGTTTGCTGGGTAACAGGGTTAGGTGGCGGCGCCGCTGGCCGGGGGGTCAGGCGCGTCGTGTTGTGTGGTGCGCAGGGCTCCTGGGCTGCTGTGGGTGTCGCCGGTGTCGGTGCGCCGACGCTTGTGGGGTGGTGAGGGGGTGTGTTTGTGCGGGGCTGGGCTTTGGGTGATGTCCCACAGGCGGATGCCGTCTCGCTGCGTCTCCTGGAGGGTCTCCCGCAGGCGCCTGAGGACATACGGCTGGTCCTGGGGCGCGGGGAGGTTGCGGGGGTGGCCTCCCAGGGGGTGGAGCGCGTCGGCCAGCATGGCTTCCCATGCGGCCTGCGGCATCCACCCCCCCGCTGGCCGGAGGCGGCAGTTCTCCACCGACCCCTTGCGGGGCCGATGGACCAGGCCCTCGAGGGAGAGCTCTCCCCGTGCCCACTTTCGCAGCTCCCAGAGCTGCTTGTGGGTCCAGCGCTGCCACCACTGTTCCTGGGCGGGCCTGCGGTCTTGGGCGGAGGAGTGGGCGTGGGTGGGTGTGACGGGGTCGTGGGGACCGGTGGCGGTGGCGGGCCTGGGGGATTCCTCGTAGTTCTGTTCCGTGGGGGTGCGTGGGGAGTGGGGGCGCGCGCGGATGTGGACCCGCGGGTGTGTGCGCACGGTCTCTGCCTCGGGGTTGGGCGGGGACTCGCGGCGGCGGCGGTAGTGGGGCATGCGCTGTATGTGGGCTGTCATCGAGGGTTGGTAGGGGGGCGGGGACGCTGCTGGCGGACCCTGGCGTCATTCTGGCCCTGGTCGGGGGCGGTCCGTGGGCCTGGGGTGCGGGCTTTGAGAGGTGGCGGGACGAGGTGCGTCGTGCTTCGGCCGCGGCGCGCTCCGCCATGAAGGTGGTGGCGGTGGCGTCGCTGACGGTGGGGGGGCCCCGCGCTGGGCGCTGCTGCCTTCAGGGCCTGGGACCGCTGGGGCCGAATGTCATGGGGGACGTCCTCGGGGGGCCGGGTTCGCGCTGTCGTCGTGACGCCGGGTTTGGACTTGGGTTTGGGCTTGGCTGCGGGTTGCGGTCGTGGCGCGCTGACGGGTTTGGGTGGCTGTTTGGCGGCGGTCTTGGGTTTCGGCTGGGTCGCGGGTGTGGGCCTCGTCGGGGCGTGGGCCTTGGCGGCGGCGGGGTTGCTCCCGGTGGGGGCGTGTTTGGGGGCCCGTTTGGGAGGTGTCCCCCGCGGCCTGGGGGGTGGAGTGCTGGATGAGGACGTGGTGGTGGCGGTGGATGAGGTGGTCGTGGTGGTGGAGGTTGTGGAGTCGGAGGCGGAGGAGAGGGCTGTGGGAGACGGCGGAGGGTCTTGGGCTTCGGGGGCGGGCGTATGATGCTGGGTCCTGCAAGTATCGAGAACGAGGGTGCGGGTTCGGGCACCGGCCGTGTGCGCGCCTTTTCCCTGGTGATCCGTGCGTTCTTGTGCTGGTGTGGCGGCGTTGTCTCGGCTGCGCGGGCACGTGGGTTACCCGGGGGGTGGCCATATCTGCTCCAGGACGTGCGGGTGTGTTTGCTGGAGGTAGTCGAGGGTCTGGAAGAAGCATCGCTGGATGCCGGGCATGTCCTCCTCTGTGAGGTGGGGGTAGTTTTGGGTGGGGGTGTCTGGGCCCGGCCACAGCAGCGTCATGAGGCGGGCTGCCACCATGTACGGGCAGAGCTGTAGGGTGGTGGGGCGTGGGGGGTGGGTCCCCTGCGGTTTGGGGGGGCTTCCCTCTGCTGGGGGCGCAGCGTGACCACCCACACCCACCGGTCCGTGGGGATCCCCCAGGTCCGTTGGGTCCACTTGGCGAGGCAATACATCGCCCTACCAAGGCCCTGGCTGCTGCTGCGGATGGAGAGCAGCGTGTCCAGGGATTTGCGTTCCCACGTGCCCCAGATTAGGGGGTCGTCCGGGTCGTCCCCCCTGGCGTACGTGTCGGGGCCTGGGCTGTGTGGGGGGGGGGGGGGGGCGTAGTCGGCGGGGGGGAGGGAGTCGGTGCCGTGTACCACCCAGTGGTCAGTGGGTGCGTGGTAGTTGGTGGTGGAGAGGGTGTAGTGCAGATTGTACATGAGGGTCATGTACGTGGAGGGGGCTGGCTGTTGCTCGTCGGGGGTGGGGATGTCCCCCGGGACGTGGTGCCGGAAGTTGCTCAGGGAGGCCATCCGGGCTACCCATGTTTCCCGCTCCCACTCTTTGGTGCTGTCGGGGGTGGCGCCGGGTGGGGGGTGGGCCATGTTGGGCTCGTGGTAGCGGGTGTGGCCCTGGGTGTCCACCCGCCCCGGCACGGGGTGTCCGACTAGGTGTCGCCCCCAGTCGATGGGGGGCACCCAGATCCGGCTCCCCGTGGGGGGCGGGCTCTCGCCGTCTGGGGTGGCGCGTGGGGGGCGGTCGTGTCGGGCGACGTGGAGGAAGGTGTCCAAGAGGAAGTCTCGGACGCCTTCCCCCAGGGTGGCTGCCTGGACCAGGGTGGCCGCCCGGATGCGGGTGCTGGTGCCGGAGGTGCGGAGGCACAGCACGACGTCGTGTTCCCCGAGTCCCCGGAGGTGCTGCCGTACCGCTGCGGGGTTGTGTAGGGCGTAGGGTTCGGCCGGTGCGGCGGCTGGTGGTGCGGGGTGTGATGGGGGGCCTCGTGTGGGTTCAGGGGGGGTGGTCGTCGTTGTCGCGCGTGGGGTCCGGTGATGGGGTCTCTTGTGGCGGTCGCGGGAGGCGGGATTCGCGGTGGCGTGTGTCGGCGGGGGTATCGACGTCAATTGGCTGGTGCTGGCTGCCGCGTGTTGCGTCCGTGGCCTGGTCTCGGGGGGGGGGCGGGTGGGGGTGTTGTTGGGGTGGCGCTGTTGGTGGTGGGGGGGGCGGGGGTGGGCGTTGTGCTGGCTGGGGGTCTGGGCGTCCCTCCGGGTCGTGTCGGTGTTGCGTGTGTGCGCCGTGCGGCCCTTGCGGTTCTTGACTGGTTGTGGTGCCGGGGTGTGGCCGGGAGGCGGCCGCATGAGCGTCAAGGTGGGGCTGTGGTCCGCATGTAATGGGTGGCTGCTGGTGGATGATGCTCGCTGGTATGGGGTGTGGGTGGGGGGGCTGCTGGTGGTGGTGGGGTGGGGGGGGCGGGGGTGGATGTTGTGCTGGCTGGGGGTGCGGGCATCCCTGTGGGTCGTGTGGGTGTTGCGTGTGTGCGCCGTGCGGCCCTTGCGTTTCTTGACTGGTTGTGGTGCCGGGGTGTGGGTGGGGGGCGGCCGCATGAGCGTCCGGGTGGGGCTGTGGTCCGTATGTAATGGGTGGCTGCTGGTGGATGGTGCTCGCTGGTATGGGGTGTGGGCTGGGGGGCTGTTGGTGGTGAAGGGGCGCTCCTACTAGGCCCTGGTGTTGCTGGGGTGCGTGCGCGGCTCCTCGCGGGTCCATGGGGGTGTACCGTGGCTCGTGTGTCGTGGGCCCGTGTAGCGGGGGCGGCGGGTGGTGCTGGACCGCGTGATGCTGGTGTGGAGGGTGTGCTGGTTGTGTGTGGTACCCCGGCGTTGGTGGGCATGGTGGCAGGGGCTGGTGGTGGTGGAATACGTGATGGTGTGGTGCGGTGATGTGCGCTATGTGGGGTGGGTGGTTCGTGGGGCCTGGTTGTGCTGGGGCGCGGTGGGGATGTAGCTGGTGGGGGTCGCTGTAGCATGGGGGCATTAGGGGTTAGGGGTCGGGAGGGACGGGGGCGTGGTGGTGGTGTTGGTGGTGCCATGTCCCCTGGCTCTGCGTGTATGGTGGTCCTGGCATGGTGTGGACGTGTGTGGGCGGTGGTGGCTGACTGGGCTGCAGGGTTTGGGTGCTGCGGTACGGTGGTGGTGGTGGGCGCTGGCGGTGGCGGTGTTGTTGCTGTGCCCCGGGGGTCTGGGCGTGGGGTGGTGCGGTGTGGCTGGACCCGAGCCTTGGTCGGGGCGTTGCGCCCTGCTGGCAGGCGCATTGGCGGGTCCCCTGACCTGTCTTGGTCTTCTTGGCCTGGTGGGAGTCGGGGGCGGGTGAACCCCCCTGTCCCCGTGGGGCCGACGGGAAACGGGCGTGCCAGCGGTGTGCCTCTTGGAGGCTCGTCTTGAGGCCTCTGACGTAGGTTTCCTGGTCCGTGAGGCCCATCCGCGTGGCGGTGGCCTCGTCGGGGGCGGTCAGTTGGGCGTCCTGAAAAGACGCCCAGCCCTCGGCGGGCTTCTGTTGTGTGGGGTGGGGGTGGTGTGCCGGGTGGTGGAGTGCGCTGAGTGGGTAAGGTGTTCCCTTCCGTCAGCCGAGGGCGTTGTTGAACCGGCGGCAAGTGATTCGGAGGTAGGCTGCTATCTCCTCTTTTTAAGACGTCACAAGCTTTATCAGAGTTCTCACAGTGATTAGATAAGAGCCGGCTATGTACACAGATGCTGTGCATACTATCTACATGGCCTTTTCATACATGTGAACTGCGCTGATCGGTGTTGGAGACCGTGTGTGGGTGTTGGTGTTGGTTTGGTGGAGGTGCATGAATGTTGGTGTGAGTGTAAGTTGCTGTTTTGGCTTTCATTAGGCCACTGGTTCACCAAGGTGGTCCCAGGAAAAATTTATCGAAGTGATAAGATAATAGACTGGCAAACTTGGAAGAAAATTGATAAAAAAGATCAAAAGAAAAATTATTGTGACGTTTTTGAGGTCGGTAGGTTAGTAACATACAAAGGATAAGTTTTAGAAATGCCAAAAATCAGAACTGGCAACACCTGCATGAGGTATATCTGAAAATGTTGTGGCTGTGACCTCCTTGTTCACCGCATTTGGAAAACAACTCCGATTTCTCACCCTAGGGGAAAATCAGTGCCGGATCCATACAATGCAGGCAACAAACAAGCAAGCAAAAGCAGGCAATGGTGACATTGCAGTGCAATTGATTGCAGTGCATAGAAGTCTTGTTGGGGCAGCCAATATCAGATATATATGAAAGGAAGAGCTCACACGAAAAGTCCAAAAAAATCTCGACTGTAGCAGTTGCGTACAGGGCAAATAAGACGGTCTGCATATATAACAAGCTGCCTGGGCAGCCATACATATAAGTCTTTGGAGCACTGTCGAGCTCAGGTGTTATTGGGTAGTTTAATCAAACTTCTTTCGCAATACATCATTGTAACGAAGTTGTACTCAAAATCATCGGATTCTTCGTCTATGATGTCCTGTCGAGAGGTATTGCTGTCGTGGAGTATTCGGCATCTTTGAGAATCGAACCATAGGGACTGCAATTGTTCTCCGTGTTGAGACACGATCGCTTGGAGACTGACGATGTGGTAGTGAAGGTCGCATAGTGAGTTGAAGTCCCTGTCACGAGCATGCACGATAGTCTTGCGTTCTCTTCTCTCATGTTTCTTGCGAATTTCTCTGGCCTGATTTAAGGTAGTCCATGTTTTTCGCTGTACTTCATTACTGGCCTTGTTGAAGAGTTCTTGGAGGTTCGACATGTCCTTGCCTTGTTGCTTGATAATAAAGTCCCTGTTGAATTCCTCATTCGACAGTTGTAGCTCAATCGATCTCTTGATGAATTCAGCTGCTTCGTGATCCTCTTGGTTACCGGATGGGTCTTGGTACGAGGTTGGAGTTGCTTCTCTGTCATCAGCTTGACAAATAGAGAACGGCTCGGCTTCGCTGTAGTCACCCCATTTGAGTTGGCGGTCGCAGGCTGCTGTTTTGGTACTGGAGATAGAGTTGTTGTACTCAGTTTTGCTGTAGTCCTTCCTTGTAGGCTGGCGGTCGTAGGCGACTGCTTTGGTACTCAGGGTAGAGCTGTTGAGTTCAATTTGCGCTGGCGACGTGGACCTTGAGACGCGCGGATTACATACCTTTGTTACGGGTTGCACGGCGTCGAGTCTTTCGAATTGCGACTTTCCGTTTGTGGTATTCTCGGACATTTTGTGTGCACGGACTTCGGCGTAGTTCTTCGTAGACTCGTTTTTCGGCAGAATTTGGCGCACACGTTCTTGTAGTTCATTGTATTCATTAGAGGGCCGCTCGCAACTTCTGGCGTTCTCGTGGTATTCTTCTGTTTGCGTTTGAGCTTCAGTTTGAGCATTTTCGTGTCGAAACCAGCAGCGCTGTTGTAGATGAAAAAGGCAACTTGCACCATTCTTGCACGGTACGGAAGCACGGTAGGGAAAGCTTTGGACGGTGAAACGGCGCGTGGGTCTGTATGAGCGTAGAAAGCAGCGTAGAACGTAAATTTCGTGTACTGACAGAGGTTGTGGACCAGTCTTTTCGAACTGCGGCGATAAGGAACTTTGATCTTGCGCCAGATTTGATAGTTCTGCAGCTGGCGTTTGGCATCTGGTGCAGCTGGCAGCTGGCGCTAGAAAGCTCTGACCAGGCTCCAGATCGGTGCGGCAAATATTAACAGTCATGATGCGAAAAGAAAAATCGAAAAAAAATAGACACTCAGAAAGTGAGGGCTGCTATCTCCTCTGGTGCCGTGTCGGCCCACGCTTCATGCGTCAGGGCTGCTGTTTGGGGGGCCGGGAGTTGTGGGTCTGGGAGGTGTAGGTCACGGTGGTGGAGGTATAGGGCGAGGACCATGTGGCGGGCCGCCACGTTCAAGCCGCCATTGTGGCGTAGGGGTGGGCTGTGGGGGGGCAGGGGTGTGCTGCCCGTGGCCACGGCTATGGTCCATGCGTGGTCCGCCGCGTCCGCCACGTAGTACCCTCCCAGATGGTCCCGGAGGGTGTCGGTGAGGAACCTGAAGAAGCTGGGGTGGCTGGCGGGGGGGGGGGTGCGGCTGGGGCCGCGGGCCGCTTGCGGTGGTGGGGGTTGAGGTCCCCGCAGTAGGGGCAGTGGGTGAGGCGGTGCGCGGCTCCCAGGCAGACCCAGTGGTCTGGGTTGCAGGGCAGGGCTGTCTGTGGTAGCCGCTGGCGAACGCAGAGGGGACATGCGGTGGCTGGCGGTTGGTGGTACCTGTGGACGAACGGCGGCGTGGGGGGATGGGGGCTGGTGGCGTGCGCATGCTGGTGGGAGTGTGTGCGGTGCCTGTGGCGCCCGTGTGTGCTGTGCCAGTGCTGTGCTCTATGGACGGTGTGTAGACCTGGTGGGGGTTCCGTGTTGGTATGTCACGGAGTAGGTTCTCATGGTTGGTAGAACAGGAGTTTGAGGAGGTGCGCTTGGTCTGTTGGGGGCAGGGTTGCTGCATGCTGCAGGTATTTGTGGGTGCGGTATGTGAGCTGCTCCGCCGTCTTGGCAACGGCCGTCTGCTGCATGTGCGCCGCCGTGGCCTGGGGGTCCTCCGCGTGGCTGCGTAGCAAGGTGTAGACGGCAGTGGGGACGAGTCCCCTGCGGACCGCCTCGAGTACTCTGTCTGCTTGAGGACGGTGGTGAGTTGCTGGTTCGCCGGGGATTGCGTCAGCCATCCGGCGTGCTGTGCGATGGTGTGGGTTGGGTTCCAGTCTGTGAGGGTGTCCAGTCCTCTGTACAGGGGGCACACCTTGAAGTGGTCCCAGGTTTCTTCTTCCGCGTGGCTGCAGATGCATTTGGTGTATCCTGCGGGGACGTGGATCGAGCGGCGCGCATACCATCGGTGGTATCGGGTGAGGAGGGGAAGCTGTTCGAGGGCGAGTTGGAGTCGGGGCTTTTGTAGGTGTGCTGGGAGGCTATCCATGCGCAGGGCGGAGTAGTAGAGGGGGGTGTGGACGGAGTCTTCGAGGCGTCGGAGGAGTTCGGTGTTCGCTGGGTGGCCCAGTGTGGTGGCCAGTTGCTGGATGGGTGTGGGGTAGTGGTACTGCTTGTCTCGATCCGTGTACGGCGTGTCCTCGGGCATCCATTGGGGGGGCTGTGTGGCCGGGGGTATCGGGGGCAGGTGCTGCAGGTGGCTGTGGTGTGGGGTGTCCAGTCGCACGTGTTCGAGCCCTGGGGTGTGGTTGGTGTTCTGGTGTTTGGCCTGCGTGTCTGCGCGTCCATTGCCGTATGCGTAGCGGTGTGACTCCTGTTTGAGGATGTCTAGGGCGTCCTGGGGGTGCATGCCCTTGAAGGCCATCCATAGTCCCAACGCTTGTGTGGTGAGGCCGGACTCGAGTGCTTTGTGGAGGGGCAGGTCCGCAAGGCGCCTGGTGAGGTGGATGTCGACCGTGGCGTCCACGACTACCCAGATGTTGCGGGGCCGGATCATCGTGGGTGGCCTCGTGGCGGTTACGGCGTCTGCCATGGTGCACAGTTCGCCGTGGGAGGACGCCCCAAAGATGGTGGCCCGGGTGTGGTGTTCGGCGTGGAGGCCGTCCGCGTGCCGGGTGATGCGCACGGAGGCGCAACCGACCGTGGGGGTGCATTGCTGGGTGCCGGATGCGTCAGTGAAGTAGATGATGTCGGTGTCGCTGGGTATGGGTAGGCGGGCGATTGCTGTGAGGTGATAGACGTAGATGAGGTTCCCCTGGGCGGTTCTGGCGGTGATTTGCGTGGGCTGCAGTAGTGGGGCTGCATAGACGCCTATCCCCTGGGTGATGATGGCCTGGGCTCGTGGGGTGAGGCGGAGGAGGCCCCTGTCTGGGCGCCCCTGGGTGATATACGCGTACATCAGGTGGAAGAGGTATCCCATATTGGGGTGGAACTTCTGGCACGTGATGGTCTGTCGCCGCTCCTTGTCGTCTTTGTCGCCGCGGAGGGAGGGGCATTGGTGCTGTAGGGGGCGCATGGGTGCCTCCTGAGGTCCCGCGCGGTGCGGGTCGCAGCGGTCGTACTCTATGGCCACGCTGTTTGGGTCTGCCCGCTCGTTGCTGAACGTCGATGTCGCTGTGGGTGTTCGGGTCCAGGCTACGTGCGCCGGGTGGTCTGGGGGTACCGTGTGAAACCAAGGGGAGAGCCATGTCTGCTGGTCGGCGGTGGCGGCGGCGGTGGGGATGTGGTAGTGGGTGGAGATGAGGTGCAGCAGGGGCCACGGAGTGTCGAGGGCTGCCGGGCCGCAGTGCCAGCACGTGCGTGGTATGCCCTGGTCACTGTGTCTGACTGGTGGTACATCGGTCTCCGGTGCATTGTGTTTGGGGATGGACCAGGGGGCATGGTGTCGCTGGACAGTGCGGGTAGCATGTTTGTGGCCGTTTGGTGCTAGTAGCAGGATGGTGGGTGGTGTCCAGCCTTCGGCTGACGGCATGGGCTCCCCCTGCGTCGTGCTGCCGTCGTTGGGGGTCTCGTGCTCGCTCGGGCGGGGCCGGGGGTGCTGGCGCTGGAAGGCTGTGTACGCCGTGTCGATGTCCTTGGGCCCCGGCATGTCGCGCCCTGCCTTCGTAGCACATGCGCGGAGGTACGCTTGGAAGACGTGGCGTGCTGGCCATTGTGGGTGGGAAAGGAACGGGGCGTGGTGGGCGTCGCATTGGGCCATGATCTTCATCTGTGTTGGGGTGATATACACTATGGTGACGGTGGCCCCCACGAGGCGCAGGGTGTCCACCTCGCCTGCCGGGTGTCGGTGGATGTCGGTGTGTGTGGCCACGAGTGGCCCCTGTTGATCGCAGTGGTGGTTTGTCAGGATGGCGTGCGTGTGGTGTGGTAGGAGGAGTTGTAGCTGGGCCCAGATGCCAGTGCCCACAGAGGTGGAGACGCCGTGTTGCGCCAGTATCCACCGGGGGCAGGTGTTGCGGGCCATTTGCGCTTCTTTTATGTGTATGGCTGCCGCCTTGCGAACTTCTGGTTGGTGGTTGCGTGTTACCCTGTGTAGGAGGTGTGCTGCGTGTTTGGCATAGGCCATGTCGACCAGGGCGCCTGTATTGTCTCCGTAGTAGCGCCAGTGGGCCACCATGGCTTCCTTGGGGAAAGACGTGGGCCAGCCTCCGTGTTGCGCCCATGCCTTCGTCACTTGCTGTGGAGCGTGGCGTAGGGCGTCTTGGGGGCGCGGGAGGTGCAGGGCTTGGTACCCGATGGCCGCGTTGAGCACCACTTCCATGAAGTACGCCAGGCCCTGCGTAGACAGGAGGTCCCCCCTGGCAATTTGGGGTAGCCGGGCGAGGCGCTCTTCTAGCTTGCTTGGGAGTGTCATGTGGTGGTGCCGCGTGGCCTGTGTGACTCCCAGGTGGACTGTGGTGTCTTCCAGGTGTAGGGGTTCACCTTTCCGGATGTGGGGGGTGGGGGTCTTGGCGTCGGCCAGCCCGACCGATTTGCGGGGGTGCACTAGGAGCTGGTGGGCATCCAGGTAGGTTGTGGTGAGTTGGAGAATGGCGGACGCTTGCTCGGTGGTTGTTGGTAGTCCTGCGTTCTCAGGGTCGCGGTGGCGAGTGGCCGTAGTTAGGAGGTTGTCGTCCGCGAAGTTGATGAGGGGGGACCGTAGCGGTTATGGGGCGTACATGGGGTATACCTGTGCTAGCTCGAATGCCAGTGGCAGGGTGATGAGGAGGTAGAGGAAGGGGCCTTCGGCGCCTCCCTGGGGGACCCAGCTGTCTGTGCCGGTCCAGGGGGTGAGGCCTGCGGCTGTGATGACGGCGTAGAGTCGGGTCTGGATGTACCCGGTCATGAAGGATAGGAATGGGAGGCCCATGGCATCCCATATTTCCGTGAGGAGCCGGTGTGGGGCGTGGGGGAACGCGCCTTGGACATCGAGGGAGGCGAAAATCATCTCGTAGGGGTTCATGTCCAGTGCGGTGTCCTGGAGGAAGATGGCCTCGTGGGGGGACCTGCCGGCCATGGCTCCCCACATGCTGGCGAGCACGTGGGCGAAGACCGCCGGCGCGATGCGGCCTAGGATGAGCGTCCACACCAGCTCGACCTCGGTGGTGGCGCAGACTATGGGCCGCCAGTTCCCCGGCTGCGCCCAGTCCCCCTTTTTGTAGAGGGGGTGGACCAGGTTGGCCCACTCAGGGGGGATGTGCGTGGCGCCCGTGACGATATCCCACTGAAGCGGTACCGGGTACGCGACCATTTTTCCCCGAAATCCTTCTTGTAGCAGCGCAAGAAAAACTTTTGAACACGTTGCCTTCTACAGCGCCACACCACCGAGCTTTTTCCTGCTTGTGCCTTTTTTTGCTTTTGCCGCTTGATTTTGAACACCTTCAGGACTCAAAACTCCTGCTTGGTTTCTCGAAACTCCTGCTTGGTTTCTCAAAACTCCTGCTTGGTTTCTCGAAACTCCTTACTTGGTTTCGCACGCTCCTGCTTGAAGACCCGCACCAGCAGCAGCAACATACCAACAGTAGCAGCGACAGCACAAAAGGCGTAGACCCCGTCAATGTGATTCATCGTGTTCACATCCAACGGAGTCAATTTGGAGCAGAGCTCTTTTCTTATCCCTTCACGATGCAGCCAGCGCCTATAGCGGGAGGGCTACGAGGAAGGGCCTTCTTCATGGCGTGGGCAGCCGCGATACTGCAGCTCGTAACTACAGTGAGGGCCACTGATGCCCGCTGCTTGGCGCACGGGTCGCGTTGGCTTACAAATAAATCTGCGAGCTTTGCATGCCCGCCTGGAGCAAAAAACAAGCCTGCAAAGCAGACCACAGACAAACTGTTACTCTACACGGTACGCAGCGCCAAAGGCGTGCAGCGCTGACATCGCCTAATACCAATGCGATGGATCTCGTCGAACTTGCAGTCGAAGCACTAGGGCATTGGTATCCCTACCTTTACCTGCTTACCAGCTCCTTTTATTATAAAAAATCCACAACAGGAATCACGCTTCACTCGATTAAATTATCCTTGATCCACGTGGATTTGCGTCTTTTGCTGCGCGTGGAGGCCGTCGCGACAGTTGCGGCGACGACGCTGGTGGACGCAATTTTCTGAAAACATCAGTGGCGGATGGGGGACAGCCCATTCCGCGTCACCTCCCTCCTTAAGAGGATTGCGTACGCCATCACTCACGCAGCTTCCTTGTTGGGAGATGCTCTGCTGAGTCGCAGGACTTCAAGTCGGCGGGGAGCAGCCAATGGAGCAGCCGCTCCAATACATCCCTCAGAGCCGTCACGTGGTCCCCGGCTCTGCTGCACTTGAGGGCGTCTCGTCCTGCTTCGTCCATTCCCTTTCGGCTCGTTCTCGGTCGCTGTTGCAAATGGCGTCTGTCTTGAATACGGACGCAGCTCAGATTTATTTTGAAGCGGTACCGGGTACGCGACCATTTTTCCCCGAAATCCTTCTTGTAGCAGCGCAAGAAAAACTTTTGAACACGTTGCCTTCTACAGCGCCACACCACCGAGCTTTTTCCTGCTTGTGCCTTTTTTGCTTTTGCCGCTTGATTTTGAACACCTTCAGGACTCAAAACTCCTGCTTGGTCTCTTGAAACTCCTGCTTGGTTTCTCAAAACTCCTGCTTGGTTTCTCGAAACTCCTTGCTTGGTTTCGCACGCTCCTGCTTGAAGACCCGCACCAGCAGCAGCAACATACCAACAGTAGCAGCGACAGCACAAAAGGCGTAGACCCCGTCAATGTGATTCATCGTGTTCACATCCAACGGAGTCATTTTGGAGCACAGCTCTTTTCTTATCCCTTCACGATGCAGCCAGCGCCTATAGCGGGAGGGCTACGAGGAAGGGCCTTCTTCATGGCGTGGGCAGCCGCGATACTGCAGCTCGTAACTACAGTGAGGGCCACTGATGCCCGCTGCTTGGCGCACGGGTGGCGTTGGCTTACAAATAAATCTGCGAGCTTTGCATGCCCGCCTGGAGCAAAAAACAAGCCTGCAAAGCAGACCACAGACAAACTGTTACTCTACACGGTACGCAGCGCCAAAGGCGTGCAGCGCTGACATCGCCTAATACCAATGCGATGGATCTCGTCGAACCTGCAGTCGAAGCACTAACGCATTGGTATCCCTACCTTTACCTGCTTACCAGCTCCTTTTATTATAAAAAATCCACAACAGGAATCACGCTTCACTCGATTAAATTATCCTTGATCCACGTGGATTTGCTTATTTTGCTGCGCGTGGAGGCCGTCGCGACAGTTGCGGCGACGACGCTGGTGGACGCAATTCTCTGAAAACATCAGTGGCGGATGGGGGACAGCCCATTCCGCGTCACCACAGGCGGGCTGCCAGGCGGCGTTGGACGGGCAGGGTGAGACGTTGGTACGCTTTGGCCGGCAAACCGTCGACGCCGGGCACGACCCCCTTCTTCAGGCGGTCTAGGGCGCGTTGCAGTTCTAAGATGCTGAAGGGGTCGTGTTCGATGGCGCGCCGCTGTTCCCGGTTGAAGACCCTGGGCACATGCTCGCGGATGGTGTTTCTGGTGTGGGGGTCGAGCTCGGGGAGGGCGTCCCCGTGTTGTGCCTGGAAGCTGTCCAGGACTGCCTGGAGGACGGCGTCGGGGTCATTGGTGAGGCCTCCTTCGGGGGTGCGCACCGCGTGGATGGTACGGCGCCCCGTGTCCTCCAGGATGCGGCTGACGTACCGTAGGGACTTGTACGGCGTGTCGTTACTGCCGTATCTTGCGCGTTCCTGGGCTGCGGCCGCTATGCGGTGGGCGTGCCATTCCTGGAGTTGGTGGCGGCGGGTGGTGAGGAGCGCACGGAGGTGGGCGTCCCGGTCTCGTGCCTCCGGTGTGCTGGGGCGTAGCAGGGTGGCGAGTTCCCCTTTCGTGGTCCAGATGTCATGGACGAGTTGCTGGAGGCTGAGGTCTGGTGGTGCTCCCGTGTGGTTGGTGTCACGCTCCATGCCGCATGCTTGTGCCGCCCGGCGCATGGCGGTGTGAGTGTCGGTGCATCCGGGCGGCGCAGGATGGCGTGTAGGGCCCTGTTATACCTGTGCCAGGCGCCGTGGTCGTCCTCGGACGGGAACTGCAGTGTGGCTGGGAGGGTGTCGTCTGGCAGGGTGGCCGCGGGTGGGGGTAGGTTGGGGATGATGAGGTCCATGTAGAGGGGCCGGTGGCCCGTGCCTGTGGGCGGGAGGTCCCCGTAGGCTGCTTCGTGGACGCGCACCGTGGTTGGGTCCCCGTAGCACGTGTCGATGCGGGATTGGTGGGTGCCGGCTTGGTGGGGGTAATGGGAGGGTGTGCTGGTGAGTCCTGCCGTGAGGTCGGTGAGGCCCGGTTGGTGCATGGCGTCCCGGACAGCTGTGTCGGTGGCTGTGGGTGGGCCGGTGCGGTCGTCGTCGGTGGGGGCGGCGTTTAGGTCGCCTATGATGATGGTGAATGGAGGGAGGATTGGTGGACGGAATCCCTGATGGCGTCGCGCGATCGCAGCAGAAGAAAAATAAAAAACTAAGAAAACGACGCACCGCCAGAAAAAATAAAGCGAAAAATCGTCTACTCCTACCTCAGAAACCCTCACAAAAATTTTACGCTGCTGTTTGGCGGGGTGGAAAAATTTAGGACACTCACAAAAAAAAGACGAACAATAGAGTCGCGACGGCGAAGAAGCTGCGCGTTGCTTGCCCCAAAACACCTAGCAAAGTGCGTGTCCTAGGCGCTAGGGACATGTGCGCGCTCCAACAACAAAGAAGAAGAAAAGAGGCGAACACCAAAAACAAGCGAGCCGCGACGACGAAGAAAAGAACATTGCGTGCTCCAAACCACCTAGCAACGTGCGTGCCATAGGAACTAGGCGGCTTGTGCGCGTCAAAAAAAAAAAAAGAGAGAAGAAAACACAACAAAAGGAGATATACCAAACCACAAACAAAGAAGACACGACCACGGACCACGGGCAAACAAGGTATGACAACCAAGTATGTTACGGCCCCATGCGTCCTACATATCATATCCACCGCTACACATGCGTAGATGAGAAAACCAAGTATGTTGCGAAGGAGGGCGCCCAAGGGACAACACCGCACGCAAAAAAGAACGACGAACCACCACGCACGTCAAAAGGCATGCCCGCAAACACAAACCACAACCATATATCCCCCATATTTATTCCTCCATAGGCTCCGACCACCGCGAGATACACGACGAAAAAAAAAAATCAACAAAAGCACAAAAGGTATGGGGCGGCCACGGACAATGGGGAAACAATGAAAAGGCGAACAAGCGAAGCCCACGAACCACGGGGAAACAACGGTATGGCGAGCAAGTATGTTAAGAATGCGAAGGAGGGCGCCAAAGGTACAGACCACGCACACACGCACACACATAAACAAGACCGCAAGGTGCAAGAAGACGGAGACAAGAGCAAGGAGAAACATGGTATGAAACCCCACCCCGCCCCGCCCGCAAACACGCACACGCTCTCACTATAGGGGATGGCCACGTACCACGGGGAAACAATGGTATGGCGAACAAGTATGTTAAAATGCGAGGGAAGGCGCCAAAGGGACGGACCGCACACGAAAACACAAACGTACACAAAGCCGCAAGATGCAAGAAGACGGAGACAAGACAAAGGAGAAACATGGTATGCAACCCCACCCCCGCCCCACCCACAAACAAGCACACGCTTTCTCTATAGGGGACGGCAACAAGAAGCTGCACAAGGTATGACAAGTATGTTACAAAAAAAACACGAAAGCGCCTTCCACGCCCTCTCTTTAGGGGAAACGCAAGGCGGAGAGGTGTGTTATCGAAGGCGCAACGGAAAAAAAAAAAGGGAGGAGACGCAAAACACAACACGCAAAAAAAAAAAAAAAGACCTGCGCACGCTCTTTCTCTACAGGGGAAGAAAACACGGTGGGACAAAAGGAGAGGTACGTACTACGCATCGGGCATGCCACGCATTTCTGCTACGCATCTACAGGACCTCTTCTTCTGCTTTTTGAACCATGCCGACGACCGAGGACGAGAACCAGCCAAGGTATGACACACCCCACCCCATCAACCACACACCGCAAGCACACACACGCACACGCACGGCAGCCACACCGCGCACGACCCCCCCCCCCAACGCCACCCACACCAGCACGAAGGGCCACACAGCGCACACATACACACCAAGACCAAGGAGAAGGGCACCCGGAAGACACACCCACCGCACCACCACACCACACCACCAAAAACACAGACACCACAAACACGCAACACACAACACAGCACCGCCACCGCGCACACCCACACACACCACAAACACACACAACAAAGGACACCCCCGCCCGCGAAACACACCACCACAACCGGGTGGCGGGGAGCCGCACACCATCACCGGCAGCGAAACCCAGCCAGGAGTGGCGGGGAGTAGCACACAGGAACCTCCGCCAGGAGTGGCGAGGGACCAACCACACCACACACCAGCCACAAACCCACCACACACGCCACCGCCGCAAACCACACGCCACACACCACACACCACACACCACACACCACCGCCGACAGCGAAACCCAGCCAGGAGTGGCGGGGAACCGCGCCTGGGACCCTCCGCCAGGAGTGGCGAGGAACGCCCACCACCACCGGCGGCGAAACCCAGCCAGGAGTGGCGGGGAGTAGCACACAGGATCCTCCGGCAGGAGTGGCGAGGGGCCAACCACACCACACACCAGCCACAACCCCACCAGCACACCACCGCCGCACACCACACACCACACACCACCGCCGACAGCGAAACCCAGCCAGGAGTGGCGGGGAACCGCGCCCGGGACCCTCCGCCAGGAGTGGCGAGGAACGCCCACTACCACCGGCGGCGAAACCCAGCCAGGAGTGGCGGGGAGTAGCACACAGGAACCTCCGCCAGGAGTGGCGAGGGACCAACCACACCACACACCAGCCACAAACCCACCACACACGCCACCGCCGCACACCACATGCCACCTACCACACACCACACACCACACACCACCGCCGACAGCGTAACTTAGCCAGGAGTGGCGGGGAACCGCGCCCGGGACCCTCCGCCAGGAGTGGCGAGGAACGCCCACCACCACCGGCGGCGGAACCCAGCCAGGAGTGGCGGGGAGTAGCACACAGGAACCTCCGCCAGGAGTGGCGAGGGGCCAACCACACCACACACCAGCCACAACCCCACCAGCACACCACCGCCGCACACCACACACGACACACCACACATCGCACACCACCGCCGCCAGCAGACCCCAGCCAGGAGTGGCGGGGGACCACACACCACCACCGGCAGCGAAACCCAGCCAGGAGTGGCGGGGAGTAGCACGCAGGAACCTCCGCCAGGAGTGGCGAGGGACCGACCACACCACACACCAGCCACAACCCCACCGCACACCACCGCCGCCAACGGACCCCAGCCAGGAGTGGCGGGGAACCGCGCCCGGGACCCTCAGCCAGGAGTGGCGAGGACCGCCCACCACCACCGGCAGCGAAACCCAGCCAGGAGTGGCGGGGAGTAGCACACAGGAACCTCCGCCCGGAGTGGCGACAGACCAACCACACCAGACACCAGCCACAACCCCACCAACACACCAGCGCCGCACACCACACACCACACACCACACACCACACACCACGCACCACCGCCGCCAGCAGGCCCCAGCCAGGAGTGGCGGGGAACCGCACACCACCAACGGCAGCAAAACCCAGCCAGGAGTGGCGGGGTGTAGCACACAGGAACCTCCGCCAGGAGTGGCGAGGGACCAACCACACCACACACCAGCCACAACCCCACCACACACCACCGCCGCCAGCGGACCCCAGCCAGGAATGGCGGGGAACCGCGCCCGGGGCCCTCAGCCTGGATTGGCGAGGACCGCCCACCACAACCGGCAGCGAAACCCAACCAGGAGTGGCGGGGAGTAGCACAGAGGAACCTCCGCCAGGAGTGGCGAGGGACCAACCACACCACACACCAGCCACAACCCCACCAACACACCACCGCCGCACACCACACACCACACACCACACACCACACACCACACACCACTGCCGGCAGCGAAACCCCAGCCAGGAGTGGCGGGGAACCGCACACCACCACCGGCAGCGAAACCCAGCCAGGAGTGGTGGGGAGTAGCACACAGGAACCTCCGCCAGGAGTGGCGAGGGACCAACCACACCACACACCAACCACAACCCGACCAACACACCATCGCCGCACACCACACACCACAAACCACGCACCACACACCAACACAGACACCACGCGCGCACGCACCGCGCCACAAACACACACACCGACGGCGAACCACAACCAGAGGAGGAGGCGACACGCACACAAGCAACACGGCCAGGAACAGCGAAACCCCCCCCCCCCCCCCACCACCACCCCAACCCGGAGAGACGGGAAACCCACCACCGCAAACCACCCAGCGAAATGGGGGGCGGGACGAAAAGGGCCCACGGGAGACGCAGGCGAGGGACCCAACCTCAGGTGTTTGGGGGCCCCACCTGAGCACACGCAATAAGGTGGGATACGCCCGGGACCGTTGGTCAGCGGCCCGCGGTGGCACCGGCCTGGGGGGGTGACCAATGGGCCTGACCAAGAGCACTCCCCACGGCACGTACTGCGGTTCGGGCCCAGCGAGGGGCTGCGGGTAGGGCACACCGTCCAGGCAAGAGACACGCCTATCGCGCAAGGACTCCCCTGCGACCCACAGTGTACCCGACCCCGGTTTTGGGAACGGCTGGAGTACCTGGCTACGGAGCAGGTCCATTTGTACCGAGCGAGTACAACTGGACGGCCCGTACAACAGAGTTACACCCTGACGGGGAGTGCAAGCATCGGTCCCCCCACGGGGAAACACCAGGGGAAGAGACCCGAGCCGACAACAAGGACCCCCCCCCACCCACCATAGCCGGGAAGCCCCGGGCACGGCACCAGGGAAAAACCGCCCCAAGCGACACGGAAAAGAGACAGAAGGAGGAGGGCACGCAAAGGGGGCGGCAGGGGGACACACCATCAACAGACCCCAGCCAGGGGGGGCGGGGAACCACACAGCCGAGATGGGAGAGGGGCCACGACACACAGCCCCCACACCAAAGAGAGCCGCCAAACCACGCCCAAAAAGGCGAGGACAGGCACCCAAACGCACCACCAACACACCGCACACACGCCCGAGCATGCACACAACACACACCCCCACAACCGCCACCGACACGAGCCCCACAAACGCACACCACACACCAAAGCGCAAACGCCGCCCGCACCACAAACGCAACACACAGAAACCCAAACAACAAGAACCCAGCAACCCCCCCCGCCAGGGGAGCTGCAGGGCCGCCAGAAACACCGCTAGGACACAAAGGTGGACCCAACAAGCCCTCAGCCAGGAGTGGCGAACGGCCACACCCAGCAACACCCGAACGGCCACGCCCAACCCCAGGACCAGGCACTACGACACCCACATCAGCACCGCCATCAACACCCAAACCGGACGCCACAACACCCTCACCAGCGGACACACCCAGAACCACCGGAGACACCGTCGGCAACACCAGCGACCCCAGCGCCCAGCACAACACTAGGACACCCTCACCAACAACCAACCAACACAAAAAGGCACCCAACACTGACCAACGACCGCACCCAGCCAGTCCGGTCCCCCACCGACCCGCACCCAGAACCACCGCCACCAGCACCCACGCCATCGGAAACACCAACACCACCAAAAATGAAGCCAGCACAACACCCTCACCAACACCATCACCGCCGGCACCATCGCCTACGAAACCTACGCACAACACCAGCGGTTCCAGCACCTACATCACCCAAGCCAACGGCATCAAACACACCATCGCCGGCATCACCCCACCATCAGCTTCGCCACCGGCAACCTCCGCAACCGGAGGACACCAAAGCCACCACAGCCGGTGAGCCAACAAACCACCAAGCCCCGGCCAGGGGAGGCGAGGGCACACGCCCAGAACCATCAACAGGGACACCCTCGCCACCAAAGCGACCGCAGGGCGCCATCCACCATGCAATCCCCAGCGGCACCCACACCACCGGCGCCACCAACACCACTCTCACCCACGACACCACCCGGAGCATCGCCTGCACCACCTACACCAACAGCATCACCAGCACCCCACACCACCTACTGCACACCCTCCCAGACAGAGCCACAGAAACCGGCCACCGCCCAGCCCTGAACACAAGCCGCTGACCACCCACACACAGACCCACGCCAACCACCAGCAGCATCAGCAACGTCAGAGACGCCGTAAACCATAGCAACGCCCACAACGACCTCACCACCGGCATCACCGACACCGCCACCGACAGTGCAGCCTCAGCAACAACAACCCGGAGCGTCAACGGCAGCCGCCACGGCGACACCGCCCGGTACAACACCATCGGCATCAACGACACCAAGGGGGCCAACACGCGGGCCAGCGAAACCCATGGGTACCTCCACCAGGACCGGCGAGGTCCCACCCCCGCCGTCAGAACACCACCATCCACCATGGGCAACACCTACAGCGCCCTCGCCTTCGACATCGCCCACAGCCCCGCCGGCGGCACCCTCGCCAACAGCGTCACCAACACCGCCGACAGTGGCAACACAGCGCCACCGCCAACCACCCACAGCACCAACCCCCCCAACACCAGAAACAACCGGTACCACCCCACCAGGACCACAAACCGACCAACCACCAGCCACGAGTAGCACGCCCGGAACCGCCGACCACCCAAACGCAGGCCGCGCCCAGCACCAACACCAGCAACACCCACGCCAACAGACCACCACGACACAGGCCAACCACCAAGTATCACCTATGGCACCCTCGCCATGGGCAACACCAACGCCGCCAACACCCACGGCACTATCCACACCACCACCAACCCCACCAACGACGGGCCAAGGTGCCGTCACCTACAACGCCCCCACCCCTACCACCACCACCACGACCCCGGCACCAAGTAACACCTAGGGCACCCCCACCAACGGCGTCACCAAGGATGCCAGCACGGCTGGCGAACGAACGCCACCGAGCCCTCAGCCAGGAGTGGAGAGCGCCCACACCCAGCAACAACCAACCAGCCGCGCCCAGACCCAGGGCCAGGAACTGCGACACCCACACCAGCACCGCCGCCAACACCCAAACCGAACGCCACAACAACCTCACCAGCGGAAACACCCGGAACCAACGGGGACGCCATCGGCAACACCAGCAACCCCAACACCCAGCACGACGCCTGAGACACCCTCGCCTACAACGGACCAACACAAGAAACAACCCAACGGCCATGTTACACCCAAGGCGTTCCAACCGCGCCACCCATTGACCCGCACCCAGAACCACCACCGGCAGCAGCAGCAGCCACTGACAACCCACACACAGACCCACACCAACCACCACCAGCATCAACAACATCAGAGACGCCGTAAACCATAGCAACGCCCGCGACGACCTCGCCACCGGCATCACCGACAGCACCACCGACAGTGCCATCTCACCAACAGCAACCCGGAGCGTCCACGACAGCCACCACGGCGACACCACCCGGTACGACACCATGGGCAACAAGGACAAGGCGGGGGCCAAGGCCAACCCACTAGCCAGGGACGCACATGGGAACCTCCGCCAGGAGTGGCGAGGTCCCCCCTCCGCCGTCAGAACACCGCCAGGGCAACACCTATAACACCCTACAACGCCAACACTCACAGCTCCCCCGGCGGCGCCCCCACCAACACCAACACCGGCACCACCGACAGCGGCAGCACGGCGACACCGCGGCCCACCCGCAGCATTGACACCCTAAACCACAACCGAAGCAACACCTGTCACTACAGACCCAAGGACAGCCGAAGGAAATATCCCAAGACCAGAGACAACCGACACCACCAGGACCACAAGCCAGCCAAACACCAGCCAGGAGTGGCACGCCCGGAACCACCGAACACCAAAACGCAGGCGGCGCCCAGCACCAACACCAACAACACCCACACCACCAGACCACCAGGAGACACGCCAGCCACCACCGTGACACCCTCACCGTCGGCAACACCAACGCCGCCAACACCCACGGCAATATCCACACCACCGCCAACCCCACCAACGACGAGCCGAGGTACCGTCACCAACAACACCCCTATCACCACCACCACGACCCCGGCAGAGTAACACCTAGGGCGCCCCCACCGACGGCAACACCAAGGACGCCAGCACGGCTGGCGAACAAACGCCACCAGCGCCACCCACCAGGCCCCCAGCCAAGGGTAGAAACAGCAACACCACACACCATCACGCCCACCGCATCGAAATCACCCGGAGCATCATCAACATCAACCAGGGGTCCCCACCACCCAAGCAGCACAAAACACCACAGCAACACCACCACACCCTCACCACAAGCGACACCAGCAGGACCCTCCACCAGGAATGGCGAGGAGAAAACCAAACAACGCGGACCCACCCATCGGCCTACGGCACCCTCGCCATCGGACCGCCACAACCGGCGCCGACCCCCAACACACCATCGTCACCAACGCCACCGACCCCTGACGCAATAACCACACAACCCGCACAAACGGCACCAGCCAGAGCATCGCCGACAACACTCCCGGCCAACTCTCCAGAACACCACCGAAAGCAGCACCGTCGACCGAAAGCCACGACAACCCCAGGGTACGGGTCCCCCTTCCCACTCCCCACCTGCACAACCAGCGACACCATCACCAGCACCAACCGGAACACCGACAACGACAGCCTCACCAACCACCGACACCCCCACTACCGCTGCCACCCCCAGTCACGCCACCCAACGTGGATGCCACCCACCAGCGCCGCACCCCGAACCACACCTACACCCGAAACCTGCACCAGCACACCCGGCCGAGCCGTCAATGGCACCGCCGCCCATGGCACCGCCTACACTCACCAGCGCCACCACCACCCCGCGCGAGGCCAGGAACCCCTGGCGTCGCCAACGGCCTCAACGAGCACCGACACCACCAACACCACCACCGCCGGACGGGGACTACGCACAATCCAGGAACATCTCCACCACCAGCAACCAATACACCACCCGCGGCACCCCACCGTCCGCAACGCCACCGCGGCACCTATCACATCTCCACCACCGGAGGCGACGTGGGCCACACCACCCGTCATCTACAGCACCCTCGCGACCACCGCCACGTCCGGCCAACAAACGTTACGCCCCAACGACCAGAAACGACACCCTCACTATCGACACCACCGGCAACACCACATACGCCCATACGTCACCCGCGCCATGCTCACCAACCATCACCTCGTCATCAGAGGCACCAACACCGCCGGCGACGACGACAGCGACAACAGCTGACCCACCAGCTATCAACCATCAACCATAGCCCAGCACCAACCTCATCCACGCTAACGCCCATACCACCCTCGCCAACAACACCGCCACAGACACAATCATCCACTCCGGCGCCCACACCACCCTCACCACCAACATCACCACCACCCCCACAGGGTCAGGGCTCACGGGAAACGGAACGGCAGAGCGAGCACGCCACCACCCGCACGCGTCGCCCACCCTATCGTACACCGCTCCGCATCACGCCCCCCCCCCGCTTCCCCTGACAGGGCGTGCGCTCCAGCCCACTGCTGGGAAGACGACTACGACGTCCTCCCGGCCATCCGACACCTACTGGCAGCCACGGCCCCGCGCCCACAAGCCCACCAGCAACCCACGGAACCGCAGGAGCCCGACCACCCCATGCCACCACGCTCCATATCCCCCGCGTCCACCGCAGACCAGAACGCGGAACCCCAGCGAGAGGAGCCCGACCCCGACCGCGCCGCCACGCCCCCACCGCCCCCCCCCCCAAAGGACATCTACGCCACACTGGCCATGACCCCTAGCCCCCATGGACGCCGAGCAGTACTACCAGTCCGTCCAACGAGACCTCCCTGAGGACCACGCGACCCTCCAGGGGTGGAAGCAGGAGAAAAGGAACGACAACGAGTGGGGCACAGAAGAAGACCTTCTCTGGGAAGACACCTGGAAAGGCACCGCGGACGCCTTCCTGGAGGCAGCAGCCGAAACCTACCCCCGCCCGCCTGGGGACACTAGACACGGCCTCCACGCCCTCCTAGCGTCCCACAGCTGGAAACACCGCCACACCGTCACCCTCCACCCCCTCGACCACAATCCACACCGATGGACACCTGAAGACGACGACACAGCCGCCATCACCGTACAGCGAAGCCCCGAGAACCCGGAGGAATACCACATCACCTGGAACGATCCGGCACCCCACCCCCCCACCTCCCCCACCCTCCCAGATGTCTTCGCCACCATCAGTGCAGAACTCCAGGAGGCGAAAGCCCCACAGCAACTGGACGAAGAGATGCCCCAGGCACCATCACCACCAACCACACAAGACCAACCCCGCACAGAGCCCCTCACCCACCCCATCACCACAATGGAGCTCCCCCCACAACACCGCACCACCCCAGACCGAAACGGGTTTCGAGACCTGCCACGGGAATGGGCGGTCCACAACGACACACTCCGATGGGACGAAATCACACCGGGCCTCCAGGCCATCCGCCTCCACTCGATCACCGAGCCCACCACCACCTGGGCACTACCGACGGACCGCCACCACGTGCTCCTCACCGTCCAAGGCGATGCCACGATCACACCCACGGAGGGAGACCCCGTAACAGCAGCCCCCGCCCACGCCGTCCACATACCCCCGCAAGCATTGTCGGCACCTATGACGGTACATCCAGGCCCCACCCCATGGCAAGCCATCGTCATCACCTACCCCGCCCCCAACGACCACACACACACCTGGCAGCAACGGTGGGAGGACATCCGGGGGGACCTCCTCCAAGAACACCTAGGGCTCACACGCACCCACCACATCCTACACCCGATACGAGGAGTAGGCCAAGCACCACACGGCATACACGCCCCGGGAGTATGGGCGTACGCCACACCCATAAACCCACAGGCAGCGGAGGACATCAAGACCGCCCTATCCATCCAGCAAGCCCAGACCCAAACCCCGCACCGCAACACCCAACGAGGCTACACCATTTGGTGGGCATACCAAGACCACGACACCCTCACCCCACAGCCGGGGCCCCCCCCTCTAGACACCAACACAACCGCCCTCCTCCAAGCCGCAACAGCGGCAGCCACACAGGTAGGGGCCCCGGAAACCTGGGGCCCACAGTACCTGGTCGAAACCAAAGTGGCGCCCCACGCGAAGGGCCAAGACAAGCCCCCAACACCGAAGCCGCACCACCCCCCACTCAAGCTAGACCCGACGGAACACACCCCCGAGGGCGAATGGGCGACCCACTACATCATCCCCCACACCACCACCCGCAAGAACGATGCCGCCAAGATCACCGTCACCCGCCACCTCCCCCACACCACACAGGTGTATGAGCTGACGGCCCCCAACGTCCTCGTCACCCGTCGCCGACACGACGAGCGATACACCATACAGGCAGAAGGTGCCGCCGCGACCACCCTGTACACATGGGCAACACGGGAGGACCTCCCACACCCCACCCTCCACCACGCCCCCTCCTGGCCCACCCCCTTCCACACAGCAGACCGCCCCAACAAGAAGCCCAAACACACAGGTGTGCACACCCCCGCCCAGGAGGCCCACCACCGACACGAAGCGAGGCACAAGGCCCGCACCCTCCACGACGACCACACCATCCCCCGCATCAGCGCCCCCCCCGCCAGGGTATCAGATCCCACCCACAACCGCACGATCACAGGCATCACCACGGACTGCCTGAACCCAGCGGCGTCGCGGGCGGACGCCGTGTGGATCAGCGAAGGGCGCTCCCACAAACGGGCGGTGGCGCGCCTCCACAACATCCAACCCCACAAACTCCAGCGCGCCGTTGGACCCTTCGCCGTATACCTCACCCCGTACGGCATCGACCACCCCTGGTGTGAGCACCATGACCCGCCCTGCTCCACCCCATGCACCTCGCCCCTGCGCCAACCGCTGGCGGCCCCCACCATCACGGGCAACATGTACCTGGGCACCGTACCGGGAGACCCGGGCATATACATCCTGCCCAACAGGTCCAGGGAACACGCCATCCCCCTCCACGGTGTAGAATCCCTCGCCCTGGGACCACCCCCACCAAAACACCAACACCAGCACATCCCGGGGGACAAACGGACACAGGCGCCAGACGGGGGAAAAAAGGCCCACCAACGCGCCCTGGCCCACATCACCGTCCACCCCGCAGCCCACCTACCAAAGGACTTCGGCACGGAGCGCCACATCGTCCTGGAGGGGCAAGCCCACCACATCATCACCGCCGCCCTGTACACCCTCGCCGCCCACGAACGCCACTGGGACCCCACAACCATCCCAGCAATGCCTGCACCACCCCAGGGCCCCAAAGATCCCGTCACCCCCTTCCACATCGATCAACTCCTAAGCCGCAGGGCCACCCCACACCTCCACCCCTCCAGGATACCACTAGCCATCGCATCGTGGGACACCCTGGACACGCCCCCCCAACAAGCCGCCATCCACATCCTCAAAGCGGACGCCCAATGGTGGGTCCTCCACTGGGCACACGGAGTCCTCATGGCGGCCCAGGCTTATACCCCGAGAAAATGACCCGGAAGACCCCCCACGGGGCCAGCAGCGACTCCTCCAGGCCACCACCCTCACAGGCCGCGAAGGCGCCCCCTGGGAAGCCCTCCAAACAGCACTCTACTGGGCTCAAGGCTCCCCCAACGGCCCGGACACACGGGAACCCACAGAGGCCTGGGTCATGCAGGCCAAGGCCATAAGGAACTACCACCTACACCACCCCTTCAACGACAGCCCGGCCGCACTGCCATGGCCAACAGATCCCCCGAAGACCGTGCGCAAGCTCGCCGACATCATACGCAGCCACGCGAAAGCGAAAATGCAAACACCGGCAGAATCCCCACTGAGGGATCCGGACCAGCAAGCAACGCACCCCTTCTTCAAACCCCATGCCCCCCCAGCCCCGCTACCTCCAGTCCCACCCAAGCGAACGAGACGACAAAGGGGCACACCCGCCCCCAGCAAAGCCGGGAAAGCAGCGACCTCCCGACCCCCCGCACCCCACCCGACCCACCCGGCGAACCCAGACCAAGCATCCTCGTCATCCTCCCTCCCACCATTACCACCGCCCCACCCGGACCAAGCATCCTCGTCATCCTCCCTCCCATCACTACCACCGGCCCACCCCGACCAGGCATCCTCATCATCCTCCCTCCCGCCACCAGCACCGCCCCCGCCCAAAGCGTACCCAGGATTCGAAAAAGGCGCGAAGGTCCAACAGCCCTTCCGCAACGACCACACAGGCGACTGGATCTGGTGTGAGGGCACGATCCAGTACCGCCTCAAGGAACCGGGGGACAACGGGGGGCCACAGATCCGGGTGATCTGGCACCGCCAAAAGGAACTAGACCAAGGCAGCAGCGCCCCGGACAAGCAAGTCAGCTACACCCTGGAGCTCACCAGCGCCCACCCCATCCGGCTCCGCAGCGAAGAGAACAAGGCCCACACAGGCACCAAATACACTGGGGAGCTCCCCCCGGAGTGGAGCCAAGGCCTCCCCCCGCCGCGCCTACCCAAACGCCCACAAACCGGCAAAAAGTCCCCGAGCCCGAGTCCCCCTCCCTGACGGGGCAAGGGCTGAGGGCACAAGCCTCCACAGCCCCGGCCCGCCCCCACCGAGGCCACCGTCAACCTCCTCGACCTCAACCACCCGGCCGTCACATACTCCAAGGACGCCACAACCGCCCTCCAAGAGCTCCCGATGGCACAGGGGCCGGGGTGGGTTCCCCACCTCCTCACCTTCCAGGAACAAGGCCTACAACGGGACGACCCCCCAGAAACCATCCCCATATATACCCCGGACCAGAAAGCGTACAAATGCTACTGGCACAAGGGGACCCCCCTATACGCCCAAACTGGCATCCACGTCCACCTCGTCCACCACCTCAGCGTCCCAGGGAGGCTAGGTGTCTATGAGGTCGTCGGAGACGTATGGCGACTCAACGTCATCAACACCCAGGTTCCCTTCGGCGAAGCCACGGAACCCTTCCTCCAAGCCCTTGCCGAGGCATACCGCCAGATAGCCATGCTCGCCCCCACAGTCATCATCGGCGACATGAACGCCGCCCCCACCCCAGCGGACCGCGGGGGACAGGCCACACCCCAGGACCAAGCAGTCCGCGACACCATCGAAATGCTGGGGCTCGTGGACCTGACAGCCAACCTCGAAGGCCAACCATCCCACTTCCCCCACCAAACAGATGCCGCCCCATCCCGCATCGACGTATGCTATGGCGACCCCACCACCATCATCCGAGCGGAGGCCTGATATGGACCCCTCCCGCTGGGACCCACAGGCCATAGCCCCCTGCACATCCGCCTCACCATCCCCAACCTTCCCCCCAGCTCCCCAGAGGATGCGGACCAAGGCCTACCACCCCCCCTGAATATGCCTCGCTGCATGACAAGCATGCCTGGTCCCAATATCACAGGGCCATAGACCGCACCCGGCGCATCCAACCAGACCCCACCGACCTACTCACAGCCATGCACACGGCCGCCGTCGCCTGCGGCTTCCAACAACACCCCCACACAGACGACGACCAACCACCCACGGCCCTGGGGGACATGCCCCATGGCCTCTGGCATGCGAAGCAACAACTGGCGACCCTCCTCCACACTGACACCCCCCAAACCCGCCGCCAGATACACCACTGCAGGACACGGATAGCCCACATCAGGGCAGACCTGCAGCGGTGGCACATCCACAGGCAACAGCGCATCGCCCAGGAACACGAACGGTATGCGCAACATGAACTCCCCTACAAGGCCGTCCGCCACCTCAACGACGCCATGACCGACACCGGCCACCGCACCATCACCACGGTCCGGCAGGAGGACGGCTCCCTCACCAACAATCCAGCCACAGTGCTCCAAGCCACCCAAGACAGCTTCCTCCGGCAACACACCCCCAACCAAGACACACTGTACCCAGACACCCAGGCCAAAATCGACCGCCTCCCTCGGGTCTTCAACCACGCCCAGAGGAGGCAACTGGAAAAACGCCCCTTCACCATCCACGAAGTCCGGAAGGCCATCCACAGTCTCCGGCAACACAAAACCCCAGGCTACGACGGCCTCCCTGCAGAGGCATACTTCCACCTCCCCGCCCACCTCCTCCGCATCCTCGCCAACCGCCTCTGGGACATCGTCACGGGGCGGACCCCCCTACCGCCAGACTGGGCGAACGTTGTCCGCCCCCTCGACAAAAAAGGGGACTGGGCAAACCCGGACAACTGGCGCCCCATAGTCTGTGCCGTCACGGAGGTCAAAATCGTCTGGACCATCCTCCTGCGCCGCATCCGCCCCCACCTGGACCCCCACATACCAGCAAGCCTCTGGGGGGCCATCCCGGGCCGGTCCCCACACGAGGCCATCTTCCTCCAGGACACCATTGCAGACATGGACCCGGTGGACCTCATCATCGCCTCCCTCGACGTCAAAGGAGCCTTCCCGAACACCCCCTGGCTCCTTCCAGAAGCGGTGTGGAAACGCCTAGGCCTCCCCTTCTACAACTTCACCTCCGGCTACATCGGCACCCGCAAATACACGGTCCGCACTGGAGCAGGCCTCACCCCCTTCCTGGAGCCAGGCAGCGGGGTCCCCCAACGGGGAGCAGAGGGCCCCTTCCTGTACCTTCTAGTGACGCTCCCCCTGGCCCTCGCAATCGAGCAGGATTACCCGGCCTACGTACCCTACCCCCTCCTCTCCCCCCTGGTGGGCTTCGCGGACGACAGCAACCTCACGGTCGCGCACACCCCAGACGAACCCCATGCCCCGGACCCTGGGCCAAGGGTCACCCAACAGGCCAATGACTTACTGGACGTGACCGTCTCCTACCTCTCCAACAACAACCTCATCGTCCACCCCACAAAGTCAGTGGCCATGATCAAGGGGTCTGCCACACCTCCCACCCTAGGGCCACAAGGGCCCCCCATGCAAGTCTTGACAACCACCACCCACCTGGGGGTAATCCAGGCCGCCTACCCTGAGGACGCCACCCTCCCTCCCAAGTTGCAATCACACCTCGCCCATTCCCCCAGATATGCGTCCCCGACCACCAAGGCCCTCTCCCTGTCCCACCAGAGCCTGGCGTACTACCTCACCGGGGTCTTGAACGCCTCCATAGGCTTCCAAGCACTCCACCTGACACACCCCACCACCGCCCTCCAGCCGGCCACACGTGCCGTGACCAAGGCATGGGCAGCACACGGGGGCTGGCCCACCTCCATACCCACCCGCGCCATCCGAGCGGCATGGCCCCACTATGGGGACGCCATAGGGGACGAGGTGAAAGCGGCCTACACCAGACACACCGCCCTCCTCCTTCACCGCATGACCCACAACCACTCACCGGAGGTCCGCGAGGTCACCGCAATCCGCCTCCAAGCCGCACAACGGGCCCGCAACACATGCCCGCGCTCGGTACTCCCCCAGACGGGCATGCCCACCAACATGAACAAGCGCCTGTGGAACCACCTGCAGCTTCTCCTTCCATCCCCACACCACGCCATACTCACCAACCACACGTGCCCAGAGGAAGGGCCACTAGCGGTCCTCTGCGGGGACCTCCACCATCACCCCAAGGGCACCATCCACACCATAGACCTTGTCGGGGCCTCCATCACCGTAGTATATGTCACCCTCCCCCAAATGCGGGTCCTGCACCACAGCGGGGCACACCAGACCCCCTTTCTACAGCTTCCCGAATGGCCACAATACCGCCTCTTCCACCAGTACCTCACGCAGACGGCACGAGCAGCGGGGCACACTCTACCGGGAAGCAAAGACATGCACACAGCCTACCGAGAATTCACAAAGCAACACCCCCGACCCATCCCAGCGACACAGCCCTACGCACCCACCGGATTGAAACACGAACCCGTCCCCCCGGTGACGGGCCCAGTCCCACCACTAACCCTACTACTGGCCCCGAATGAAGCCAAACCCACGCAGACCACCGTCATCCACCACGGGGCAAAAAGGCGCATACCGAAACACCACATGACCGCCTGAGACCTACCACGGGTCCCCCGTGATTCCCAGAGCATGCCACGCACATGTTGGGCCTGTGACCCCGCGGCACCAACCACACCATGGCCCGTAGTACACCTCATAGCACGCCACCACACCCAACCCACAACCCACCTACCACCACAGGCCTATGCATGGATAGCCCCATGGTTCCACCGCACCGACACTAACCCACGGTAGCATGGAACCCCGACCACGCGCCCAAATGGCTCTTCACCACTACACCCACATGCCCCCGCCCCGACCCGGCAGGAGTCGCCATCCGTTACAGCATGTACGAGCCAGGCAGAACGGGCAAGCACGAGCACCCCTACCATCTGCTCCACCACTCCTGCCACACACCGGAGCACCAAACACAAACCCTCACATGCCACGACCTAAACCCCGACACAGCCTACATCCTCCACTACATCTACTCCTACCTCACACAAGGACAGCCGGAGCAGGGACTCAGAGCCCTGTCCCCCCAAGCGAAACACATCATCTCCAAAGGAATAGGGGTGTACGCCACCCCCATCCTGCAGCCCACAACCCCAGTAGCCCACCTCGCCACAGGCCTTGCCATATACGCCTACCTGCCCATGAACCCATGCCGCCTCCCACAACCATCACCGGCGGACCGGCTCTTCTTCACCGACGCCTCAGGCGAATCCGCCCTCACGCCCATCACCGGGGGGGCCACCCTGCAGCTAACCCACACCTGGGGCCACTACCACATGCACCACCACACGGGCCACACCACCTATGGGGCCTCTTCCCACGGGGAGCTAGGGGCCATGGCCGACGCCATCACCGAGATCGCGGCCCACCTACCCGCCCACTCCCCACACATCGTCCGGGTCTGGTTCGTGGTAGACGCCACTGTCGACACACACCTGCTCCTCCGCGTAGCAAGGCAACCACTTCACAAAGCCACCGCGACGAGCCTCGGCACCCAGGCATTGCTGCTCTGGAAAGCCCTCCGCAGCCTTCCCCCCTACGTCCAACTCCACATCGTGAAACAAGAGTCCCACAGACACCAATACGGGAATGGTAAGGTTGACAACCAGGCAGTACACCAGCGCACAACACACCTACCAGCCCTCCAGATCCCTGACCTCGGCCACAACCACACAAACCTCCAACACGTGCCCCTTTACCCGAGCCCCATCAGACCCCGGACTGGGTACCAGAGGACGCCCCCTATTCCTCCCACGACAGAGCATACCACTACCCCAACCCCATCCAACATCTCACCCGCGTGCTCGGCGACGCAGACAGCCGGGCGCACATCAAGGAGCTCCAGGACAGACTGCAAGTCCCCCTCTACCACTCAGCGCTGCGCCCAGCAAACGTCCCAGCCCACCTCCAAAAACGACGCATCCAGCTCCTCAGGGAGCACTTGCCATTCCTCACCAGGGTCGCCAGATGGCTCGCCCGCAAGCACATCCACGTCCCCGACGAACACACCAGTTGCCCGTGCGACCACACCACCCCGGAGGACTGGGAACACTTCAAGAAATGCCCCCTCCATACAGGCAGGGACACGCTAGTGGGCTGGTCCCCGGCGGAAACCCTGCGACAACACGAAGGATGGCCAAACCACAGCCACGCACACCAGGCCACCGAACACCTTATCCGGGATCCCCTGATCAAAGAAGCCAACATGAGAGGGGCAGTGACACAGGCCCTGCACCGACACCTCACCAAACACACGGAAAGCCCCATGGAAGCAGCAGCACACCTCCAGCTAGAGGCAGTCCGCAGAGCAGCGGCCCAAATGGTACACCGCAAACACCTCCTGTTAACACACGCGGAGCAACTCACCGACCCCACCGCCAGGGAACACATGCAGCGTCTCATCCATTACCATGCCGTGCATGACCCAGAAGTGCACTAACCCACTCCGCGCCCCGCACGCGCCCCCCATCTCCATCCACAGGTCTCCAAGACACCACCACAGCGCCCCGAGACCCGTCTCACACCCAAGAAGCCACCCGGCACCGCCCAGTCCGGCCGAGCCCAACCAGGGCCAACCATGCATCGACGTAGACGCGCAAGACCCCGGCAGCCCATCCAGCCCACCCCCCCCGGACCCGGGGCACCCCCCCCTCACACGGGCCACCATCCGCGGCCCCGACCTCCTCCGAGCAACCCTCCAAGACAGGGCCCCGACCACCCCCCTGGGCTGGTACCGCCTACAAGAGGACTGGACCAAGCTCACCGTCAAAGCCCTCCGGGACCTGACCACCCCAGGCAGCGGCCTCCACGAGACCATCGTAGACCTCGTACTCTGGCGAGCCCGCAAACACACCCGGGGCCAACACGTCTGGATCCCCCCCATCGAGTGCGGCCAGGCCCTGACGCACGACACCGGCATCAACGTCACGCGTCAAGGGACCGTACGCCTACGACGGGCCCCAGCAGAGACGGACCACCCAGCGGACCCGAACCGCCCGGAGCAGTGGGAACAGGCCACCGCACCAAACCGCGACACCGCCCTCCGCGCCGCCAGCCTCCGCACCCCAGACGACGACCTCCCCCCCCCGCCTACAGACAGTGACCACCCCCCGCCGGAGGTCTGGGTTACAGTCCTCGAGCGCGGCCACTACTACGTGATAGCCGCTACGGCTACGTCCCCCGGTCCGCAATGGCTCATCCAAGGGACAGACACCATGTTCGCCCCGGAGACCGCCCCACCAGGGGCAGTGGGGGACCCCACCATCCAGCACAGGGTCCTCAGGGGCGTCCTCCAGCCAGGGGACAAGCCCCCAGCCCGCGCCCTGGCCCAAATCACCTCAGGGAAGGCGGGCTACCACCTGGGATTGGCCATGCTCTGCCTAACCCACTGGATCCAGCGCCGCTGGCCACCCACGGGGACCGTGCCCTGGGATTGGGCCCTCCCCACCGCCCACACACAAGTCGAGGCGGGCCCGGACACACGACCAAACCCCCCCCCCCAGACCGCAGCAGTCCCTCACCTGCGGGTACCACTCCATCCACAGGGTCCTCAACCGCGCGGGTCTTAGCCCGAAGCTAGCATTCCCCCTTCCCACCACTGACCAAGAGGTCCACCAGATACGCAAGCTCGTCTGCGAAATCCTTGCCACGGCAGCAGAAGACGGCAAGCTTCTCATCCAAACCGCCCGGCCTACAACTGCCCACGCAAGCGCGCCGTGGCAAGCGGACACATACACCGACACAGCACACCCCACCGCACAATCCCCGCCCATGCCCCTCCCCTCTCGCTGCTCAACCGGAGACCCACACACGCCCACCATCGCGCGCACCCCCGGGCCCCGCGACACGGGCCTCCCCCACCCGCCCGAACACCAGCACACGCCCGCCACACACCCACCCGCCGGACACCCTTCACCGCCCCCCACACTCGACAACCCACACACACCTGCCGAGGGGAGCCCCGCGCCCCGCGGCACGCCCACGCCACCCAGTGGCCCGCCCACGCCCCCCGCACGCACCCCAGAGGACCCAGGCCCACCCCCCCCGGCCCCTGAATGCAGCCCACGCGAACTGTTCCCCCCGACGGACGCCTACCCACACGACCTTGCACATTGCAGGACCCGGGCCCAGCCAAGCCCAGAAGGAGAAGGCCACAGCCCCGCGCCTCCCCCCCCCGCCGCTGCCGACCAGATCGGCCCGCCGGGCCGCCAGGTCACGACCGGGCCCCCCCGCCGCCTGCCCCCAACCTACAGCCCGAGGACATGCCCTCCATCCTCCCCGCCGTGGCCGCAGCAGAAGCCGCCGCCCACAAGCCCGCCCGCATCACAGCCCAACCCGCGTCCACCACCTCCTCCTCATCCTCAGCCTCGTCCACCTCCTCCACCTCATCCTCCGGCCCCCCCCTCCCCGCCGCCCTCATCCTCAAGGCCACGGCAAAAGCCAAGGCCGGGGCCGCACACACCGACCCCCCAACCCCCACACAGGCGACTCGGGCACCCCGGCAACGCACCGGGACGACCCCCGACCCGACATCGGCGCCCTCACACCTCCGGACAGAGGTACTCCTCAACATGGAACCGGACCCCAACCCCAAACCCGACCCCAAACCCAAGCCGGCGCCCACGCGAGCACACACAACACCACAAACGCAACAACACAAACCCAGACCGACATCACCCTCGCCCGGACCCTCGCCCAAGCCAGGACCCCCCACCCACCGCAACCCGCGCCCCCCTCCCGCCGGCAGCCACCGCCACCGCAGAGGCGGCCACCCAGCACGACCTCGTTCAAGCCCTCGTCCGCATCCCCGTCACCAAGCGCCCCGTCATCCATCCCCCACAAACCACCACCACCGCCGGCCAAACCGACCCAGGGACGTGGGACCCCTCGACCACCGTCACCGTCAAGCCGGGCCCCCAACCCGCCCCCCCTGCCCACCACATAGTGCAGCCCTGGGGACTGCCCACGATGCCCAACCCCCCACCCCCACAAGGGGGACGGGAAAACCCACAAGGGGTCCATGGGCCATACCCGCAACACCAACCCCACCACTACCCACACCACCACCACCAGCGGCCCCACCACCACCACTACCAACACCACCCCCACCACTACCACTGCCCACCGCCCTACCCCACCGGGCCACGACCCCCCGTGCACGAACAGCACCAGCGGACGGGATGGCAGCCACCGAGCGCTCCACCCGCATACCCCACCTACCGCCAGGGGCCACCCCCCCCGTACCAGCCACCCCCCCCGTACCAGGAACCGTATCCGTACCCCCCCGGCCACCACGTCCACGCCGAAGTGGCCACCCGGGCCCAACCCCGCCAAGGACAGCCACTCGACCCATACCACCAGCCGCTGCCGCCACCACACCCCTACGTGGCGGATCCATGGACGACGGGGGACCTCCCCCCCCGCCCCCAGTACCAGGCGGCACCGCGCGAGGCCCCCCAGGGGCCGCTGACGCCTCTGGACTGGCCCGACTCGAGCGATGAGGCCCGGTCCCGCAAACGGCGGCGCTCCCGCCCCTCCCCCCCGCAAGGCACACTCGCCCACGGCGCCCACACTCCCACCGCGCCTCAACCACCCACTCGCGCCGCTCCCGCTCCCCCAGGTGCCACCACGACCTCCCGGGACCCCGCTCCCGTCGCTCCCGCTCCCCCGCCACCACCAGGAGCGCCACCGCCGCCCCATGTCCGCCTCCCCCTCCCCCCACCGGCCATACAAGACCCCCACCCCCAGCCCCCGCCACCACCACTCCCGCTCCCCCCGACGCAGCCAGGCACGCCACCGCCGCCCCACGTGCACCTCCCCCTCCCCCCACACGCCCCGCCGGGCTCCCTGTTCCCCCCGCCGCCCGTACCCATCCACCACCCCCAGCCCCCGCCACCACCACTCCCGCTCCCCCGGACGCCACCGAGCGCGCCACCGCCGCCCCATGTCCACCTCCCCCTCCCGCTCCCCCCTCCGCCCGTACCCGTCCTCGGCCCCCAGCCCCCGCCACCGCCGCTCCCGCTCCCCCAGACAACGCCACCCCCGCCACCACCGCAGGTCCACGTCCTCCCCCCGCCGCTCCAGGACCCCGGGCACGGAACCCTCCCCCCCCCGGGCCCCCGCCCACCTCGCCTGATGGTCTCCCCCCGCTCTGCAGGAGCTCCGCCGCTGGGTGAAGTGGGCCGGGGGAGCGGAAAGGCACCAAGGGCTGCACATGGTGCATACCTTCGAGGAGGTGCGCACCCGCACCCCCGCAAACCCCAACGAGGCCGCCCCGGAGGCCATCATGCCGCAAGCGTTATGGGAGGCCCTCCTCCGCGATGCGGTCCAGAGCCTCCGCCCCCCCTACACCCCCCAAGCCCTCCGCCAGTGGCTCCAGACCACCCGACCCCAGGCCTGGGCCGCCGGCTCCCCTCCCCACGCCGCCCCTCCCGCCACCACCACACCAGGAAGGGGCAGGACAAGGGCAAGGGAAGGGCAAGGGGCACCAAGGAGCACTCAGGCAAGAGGGCACAGAGGGGCCCCAAGTGAGGGCAGGCACTCGCAGGGACAGGACGCCGGAAGCGACACCACATGGGGGCAGGAAACCACCCAAGAACCAGGAAGGGGCGGGAGCGGGGACCAAGACAAGAAGGAAAAGGGCACCACGGCAGGCACCACGACCCACACCCAGGAAAGGGAACACCACCACGGGGGGACCAGCGCCGCCCCACCCCCACCAAACACCCCAACACACACCAACGAAGTAAACATCGGACGCCATGCGGATCACACCAGCGCACACCCACCGGCCACTGGAAACCACACGGAGAATGGAGGGCACACCTACACGGGGAGAACGGGCCACACCCACAGAGGTAGCCGCACGGAACGCCGCCGCACGGCGCACCACCACGCCCTCACCGCCAGGCGACGACCCCGGCCACCACAAGGGCCACCTCACAGGCACCGGAAGAGGACGAAAGCACGGCCGCGGCACCAAGGACTAGGGACCGAAACCCCCAGAGGACACGGGACCAAGGCACAGGCCCCCAGGGAGGGCAACCCCACGGACCGTCACGCGATCGACCTACCCGACCCACCAGCCCGAGCGGCACGCCCAAGCCCCCACAGCACAGACCCAGCGAGACACCAACACCTAACCGCACCCCCCAGCCCCCGGCCAGCCACACTCCGGCCCGCACTCCGCACCACGACACAGACCAGGCTGACCTCCACTGACCCACCGCGGCACTACGCGAGACCACGGCACACCGCACCACAGCGCGCCACAGTGCAACGCGCCACAGCACGACGCAACGCGACGCGGCACAGAGCGCCACAACACGACACAACTGACCCTAACCTGAAGGACTAACCGAAGCCAGCCACCGCACACCCTGGAAGGCGCCGCGCCAGCATGCCACACACCAGCACCGCAGGCCACACACGGGGCCACAGCGCGCCTGGCGACAACGGTGGCGGACCACCCAGAAGATTACAGCCGGCACTGTTGAGGGGAAAGGACACGAGCAACCCCGGCCCCCTAACCCAAAACCACAAGCAGCCGCCTGGCGCAGCCGCCCAGCCAGCAGAGCCAGGACCTAACCCAGCAAGAAGGGGCGCCGAGCCCACCGTGTACATAGCCCACCTGACCCATGGGGCCGGAACGCGGCCAAACAGAGCGCAACAGAAAACAGCAGCCCGGAAGACAACACTGAATGCAGGCCAGTGCGTGCGCCAGCCCAGGGAAGGCAGTGGGAGGAACAGGCAAGCCCCCCCCCCCAAAAAAAAGGAGGGGGGAGGGGGAAAAGGCACGAAAACAACCCACAGCCGCCAAACCGCCTGCCAACACCACCAGAGGCGGCCAAACCCCCCCCCCAGAAGGCACCGAAGACAGGACCCCCAAAGAGGCACAGGGGGACCACCCAGCCAAAACCGACAACACCAAGCCAGGAACAGCAGCCCACCGGGAAAAGGGACACCGAAACGAAGAAAAAAAAAAGAGAGCCACCAGCCCAGCCCGAAAGAAAGGGGATGGAGGGACGGGGACCACAAAGCCCGAAAAAAAAAAAAAGAAACAACAAAAGCGCAAAAAAAAAACACACCCCGACGACGCAGCCAAGAAGGGCTGGGCACAGCCGAGACCCAGGCCGAGCACACACGCCCACACCGCACGCCGGAACCGGAAACGGCAGGGGGCAAGCGGGGCACCCACCAAACCACACACGTCCCATAAGCAGGCCGAAACCGAAGCCCAACCACGAACACCACAAACAGCCGACACTAGAGGGACAACACCACAAACCGTGCCCAAACACACCCAGCCAAGACCCCAGCCAGGACTGGCGGGGTTAACAAAACCCACACCCAACCGCCAACTGGACCCAAACACAAACACCGCACAACAGTAGGAAACCCAGTGCCCACAGCCCGGGCACTGAGGCAGCCCGTGCCATGCAGGTGACCCGGCCAAACGAGATCCGGAGACCGGGGGTAAAGCTGCATCCTAAGGCCTGCGCTGCTTTGGGACTCGAGGCGGAGCGTGCGACACCCAAGCACCTCGGAACCCTAGTACCAAGAACGTGCATGCATGCCTTGGGAACGGGATACGCCAGGAAGTCCGGTGAACCTCTAGGGTTCTGCCCAAAGGAGGGGACGTGCGCAAGCACGGGGGCACACCCTCCCGGCGAGACAAGCACGTCACGCTGGCGGCGATCAGCCCTCCCGGTGTTGCCCGGGGCCGCTTTGTTGGGGGCCAACAGTCAGGTCTAGCGGGAAGTAAGCCGCCTCCCCTCTTCACGCCCGGAGCCTCTTCCTGTTCGTCACAGGGGCGACGCCAGGGGGAACCATGGGGCGCCTCTCCACAACCGAGTGCACCTACCTACCTACCTACCTGTGGGTGGGCCGCTGCGGTCGTTGTCGGTGGGGGCGGCGTTTAGGTCGCCTATGATGATGGTGGGTGCCAGGAGGGAGAGTCGGCGGTACGCCAGGCTCAGGGTGTCCAGGAAGTCCTTGGTCTCCTCCCAGAATGGGACGTGCGTGAGTAGCACGTTTAGCTGCCATCCGGGCCCCACGCACTCGTACGCCCCGAGGCGACCATCAACTCCGAGGTCGGGGTGGGCATGCACCGTGACCGACGTCTTGTGGTAGAGGGGCACCCCCCGTTCCCAGTGGGCGTGATATTTGTTCCCCTCCGGGTCCAGGATCGGTGCTGGTTCGGGTTGGTCCGCTCTGCGGAGGGCTTGCTCCAGGAACCCCAGGAGGTCTGCGCCTTGGGGGTGCGGCCCGGGCATTGCTTGCAGTGTGGCGGCCTTGGTGGGGTTGTAGGTGACCGCGGGCTCGTTGGGGATGTTGATGCGGGCGTGGGCTTCCGCAGGTGCCGGTTTCTGGGGACCGGTAGTTTGGGGGGCGGGCCGTGTCCGGCCCTGACCCCGTCAGGCGTCGAGGATGTCGATGACGCCCTGAGCTGCGGGTGCCTTGCGGTTCCGCTTCTGGGGCTGGGGTAGGGCCCATGCATTGTGGACTTCGCCCGTGTACTCGGTGCCGGTGAGGTGCTCCGTGTCGGGGGTGTACAGCTGCATGGGGACCATCTCACGACCGGTACGGTCTCGCCAAAGTTCGATGGTGCGCCCCACCTTCTTGTCGTGGGGGGTGGCCGGGTCCCACTTGACGTGGATCTTGAACCCCTGGTGGTCCCCGGTGACGAGGTACCGGTGCTTGACCTCCCCTGCGGCCCATATCCACTTGGAGGGGCCCGCGGCCGTGGCGTACTCGAAGGGCAGCTGCACCCGGGTACCGATGGCGTATTCGGGATACAGGGCAGCGGCTTCCTCTTTGGTCCAGCTCTTCGACTTGGCCCTTGGCTTTGGCGCGGGTTTGGCCTGTGTGGGGGCCTTGCGCTTCTGCGCACCTTGGCGGCGCCGGGCAGCGGGTTGTCATTGTTGGGGAGGTGTGCCCTGGGGCTGCTGTACGGGTGTGTGGCCCGGTGCAAACACGGGGTGTTCGCGGGCGGCTGGGACGTTGGGCTTGGACTTGGGGACGGGGTCCTTCAGCTGGAACACTTGCTTGGTCATGAGGCCAAGCACTTCCTCGGCCTCCTGCAGGGCGTCGGGCGGGTCCGTGGGCCAGGTGAGGAGCCGGTGCCCGGTGCCTGCCCCGTGGCGGCGCATGTGGGCCGTGTAGCGTGTGGCGTGGCGTGTCCACGCTGGGGTGCGTTCCGGGGGGAGGGGGCCTTCTGGCGCCCCCTGTGCCCAGTAGAGGGCGTAGTGCAGCGCTTCTCAGGCTGCCTCTGGGGCGTGGGGGATGCGTGCGGCGAGTCGCAAGCGGTCCCCTCCGCGTGGTGGGGGCGGGACTTCGTCGTCGGGGGCGTGTGCCGTTGTCCGTCTGACCTTGCCGTGGTCGTCCCATTCCACCGTCCACCAGGCGTCCCGGTGTTTGAGGATGTGGACCTCCGTGGTGGTCGGGGGGGCGTCCATGGCGTCCCAGCTGACGAGCTGGATGGGGCGGACCGCAGGGTGGGTCTTCGGGGGTGCTCGCATGTTGAGGATTTGGTGGATGTTCTCGGCGGTAGGGCCTGTGTCGGGGGCGTCCTGCGCTGCTTGGGCTAGAGGTGGGGAGGGGCGGTCCTCCCAGAGGCGGGAGGCGGACGCTGTGGCGTACATGGCTGCGATCAGGACGTGTTCCGTCAGCCCTCCCACCATGAGGTGGTTTTCCCCCTCCAGGTCTCGGGGGATGGTGGCTTCCGCCTTTAGGGTGAGGAGTGCGATGGCGCGTTTGGGTCCAGGTGTGGCGTGCGTCGGCTCATCTGGCGGGCGTCCGTCGGATGGGGTGTGGGGGGGGCGTCGAACGACGGACGGCACGGGAAACCGGATGCGTCAGTGACCGGGTCCGCACACGCCAACCACTGCAGCGCACACAGCCCAAGATTGACGCCGGAGTGACCCGCCAGGGCCTACCCCATTGCGGGCCCCCCAACAGGTACGACGCGGAACGAGCCCAGAGCCCCTCCCTCGGCGGGGGCGAGCAGCAGGCACAAAGAGCCCGGTTCTCGGCCGGCCTGCACGTGCCCCGCGCAGCCGCCCAGTAAATCCGGGTGCGCAGTTCCCCGGGATGGGGAAAGGCACCATGGCGTCGGGAAGGCCGACCGAAGCACCGAGAGCGACCTGACCGGACCAGGCACGGCGCACCAACGCGGGGCCACGAGGCACGCCAGAGAGGCACACCGCCGGCCACAGCCAAGGAACACGAGCAGGTGCCAAGCGACAACGGCCACCGGGTGCCGCAAACCGGGTGAGCGCGCCCAACACGCAAGGAACCACGGCACAGGAACAGGTGCAAGGCAACACCCAACCAACACACCACAAAACTACAGCCAGGAGTGGTGGGGTACAAGCACAGGGCGCACACAAACACACACACCCCAACACCCCAGCCAGGAATGGCGGGGCGCAGACAAAACACGAGCCCAAGCACACACACCCGCGCCGCACACCTCAGCCAGGAGTGGCGGGGTACAAGAAGAGCGCACACACGAACATACACACACCCCATCAGCCCGGCAAGGAGTGGCGTGGCACAGCCGAAACCCGAGCCCAAGCACACACACCCACACCTCACACCTCAGCCAGGAGTGGCGGGGTACGAGCAGAGCGCGCAGACAAACACACAGGAACCCCAAAAGCCCAGCCAGGAGAAGAAGGGCGCAGCCGAGACCCGAGCCCAAACACGCACACCGACACCGCACACCCCCGCCAGGAGTGGCTGGGTACAAGCGGAGCGTGCACACGAACACACACACACACCCCAACACCCCAGTCAGGGGTGGCGGGGCGCAGCCGAAACACGAGCCCAGGCACACACATCCACATCGCACACGACAGCCAGGAGCGGCGGGGTACAAGCGGAGTGTGCACACGAGGTAGGTAGGTAGGTATCTTCGGGAGCTCGGGATGCCTCCTTTGACATTGCATGAAGAAGGTCTTACCAAGGGGACGTCCTGTCCCTCCCACTGCCCTATGTCAGGTGCCTCTTGAGCCGCTCCCGCATGTGCTTGGGAAGGCATTGTCGCGGCCAGCCGGTCCATGTGTCCCAGGTGGGAGGGTGTCCCCACATGTGTCCATGGGTAGGGCCACATGCCCCCTCCTTTGGACGGCAGCTCTGGGGGCTGCCCAGCCGTGTGGAGTATCTCTCACCACAAGGGGTATTGCTCCCGCTAGTCTACGGTACGACCGCCTCACCCTTGTGGTTTGAGTTGCGGGGCCACTCTGCTTGGCAGGTGACCCCCTCCTGGACTGTGTACCGGCTCGCCTGTCACCGGTTGCTTCCATGGCTCCGGGTGACGTTTGCCATGGTCCCCGATGCAGCCTGGCCGGGCTCCGACCAGTGGCCTTGGAGTACCGCTCCTGCCACTGGCCCAGTCGGTCGGCTGGGTCGCCCCAGTGCGTCCGACCCATGGGGTATTGGTTCTTTCCTGTCCCTCGGCCGCCCTACGTGTGTGCAGTGTCCTGGGCCGCTTGGCTCCTGCTCACCGGTGTGCCCGCACGGTTTGCTGTGTTGCGTCTGCGGTGTCCTGGGCCACTTGGCTCCTGTTCACTGGTGCGCGCGCTCGGTGTGTTGTGTGGCGTGTGCGGTGTCCTGGGCCACTTGGCTCCCGTTCACGGGTGTGCGCGCTGTGTGCGGTGCGCGTGTGCCATGGGTGGTTGTGTCCCTGTTCCTCCCCCCCTAATTTTTTTTTTTGTGATGGAAGAAAAAGAAAAACAGGGGCGCGCGTACAGTGCAGGCACAGGCATGGGCAGCTGGTGCGGCGGTGCAATAGTGTTGTGTCCTCTGGCGTGTGTCGTCGGTGCTGTGGCGGCGGTCGCGCCCCAGGGTTGTGGCTCGCGCGTCATGATGCACACGGCCTTGGGTCAGGGTGGGTTTGGTGAGGTGTCTCTTTGCTTCTGGAGCTGGCTGGTTAGGCGGCTGTGTGGGCTGTGGGTGTGGGCGGTGGTTACGTTGTTCCCTCGGCGGGCCTGGTTAGGAGTCAAGGGTTAGCGGTTTTGGGGTGTGGCTCGGGTTTGATTTGTGTTTGGGTTTTGGCTCGGTTAGGCGGTTGCGACGGTAGCGGGCCTGGGTTCGGTGCCTTTTGGCGTAGTGGTGCCCGTTGTCGTGTGCGTTGGCGTCCTTCGGCGTCCGGTTCGTTTGGTGACTTCTGGGCGGGGCCTGGCGTGGCGCCCCGTGGTGGTGATTTGCTGGGTAACGGGGTTAGGTGGCGGCGCCGCTGGCCAGGAGGGCAGGCGTGTCGTGTTGTGTGGTGCGCAGGGCTCCTGGGGTGCTGTGGGTGCCGCCGGTGTCGGTGCGCCGACGTTTGTGGGGTGGTGAGGGGGTGTGTTTGTGCGGGGCTGGGCTTTGCGTGATGTCCCACAGGCGGATGCCGTCTCGCTGTGTCTCCTGGAGGGTCTCCCGCAGGCGCCTGAGGACATACGGGTGGTCCTGGGCATCGGGCAGGTTGCGGGGGTGGACTCCCAGGGGGTGGAGCGCATCGGCCAGCATGGCTTCCCATGCGGCCTGCGGCATCCACCCCCCCGCCGGCCGGAGGCGGCAGTTCTCCACCAACCCCCTGCGGGGCCGATGGACCAGGCCCTCGAGGGAGGGCTCTCCCCGGGCCTACTTTCGCAGCTCCCAGAGCTGCGTGTGGGTCCAGCGCTGCCACCACTGTTCCTAGGCGGGCCTGCGGTCTCCGGCGGAGGAGTGGGCGTGGGTGGGTGTGACGGGGTCGTGGGGACCGGTGGCGGTGGAGGGCCTGGGGGATTCCTCGTAGTCCTGTTCCGTGGGGGTGCGCGGGGAGTGGGGGCGCGCGCGAATATGGACCCGCGGGTGTGCGCGCACGGTCTCCGCCTCGGGGTTGGGCGGGGACTCGCGGCGGCGGCGGTAGTGGGGTATGCGCTGTATGTGGGCTGTCATCGAGGGTTGGTAGGGGGGCGGGGACGCTGCTGGCGGACCCTGGCGTCGTTCTGGCCTGGTCGGGGGCGGTCCGTGGGCCTGGGGTGCGGGCTTTGAGAGTTGGCGGGACGAGGTGCATCGTGCTTCGGCCGCGGCGCGCTCCGCTATGAAGGTGGTGGCGGTGGCGTCGGTGACGGTGGGGGGGCGCCGTGCTGGGCGCTGCTGCCTCCGGGCCTGGGACGGCTGGGGCCGAATGTCATAGAGGACGTCCTCGGGGGGCCGGGCTTGCGCTGCTGTCGTGGTGCGGGGTTTGGATTTGGGTTTGGGCTTGGCTGCGGGTTGCGGTCGTGGCGCGCTGACGGGTTCGGTTGGCTGTTTGGCGGCGGTCTTGGGTTTCGGCTGGGTCGCGGGTGTGGGCCTCGTCGGGGCGTGGGCCTTGGCGGCGGTGGGGTTGCTCGCGGTGGGGGCGTGTTTGGGGGCCCGTTTGGGAGGTGTCCCCCGCGGCCTGGGGGGTGGAGTGCTGGATGAGGACGTGGTGGTGGTGGTGGATGAGGTGGTCCTGGTTGTGGAGGTTGTGAGGTCGGAGGCGGAGGAGAGGGCTGTGGGAGACGGCGGAGGGTCCTGGGCTTCGGCGGCGGGCGTATGATGCTGGGTCCTGTAAGTAGCGAGAACGAGGGTGCAGGTTTCGGGCACCAGGCATGTGCGCGCGTTTTCCCTGGTGATCCGTGCGTGCTGGTGCTGGTGTGGCGGCGTTGTCTCGGCTGCGCGGGCACGTGGGTTACCCGGGGGGTGGCCATATCTGCTCCAGGACGTGCGGGTGTGTTTGCTGGAGGTAGTCGAGGGCGCGAAAGAAGCATCGCTGGATGCCGGGCATGTCCTCCTCTGTGAGGTGGGGGTAGTTTTGGGTCGGGGTGTCTGGGCCCGGCCACAGCAGCGTCATGAGGCGGGCTGCCACCATGAATGGGCAGAGCTGTAGGGTGGTGGGGCGTGGGGGGTGGGCCCCCTGCGGTTTGGGGGGGCTTCCCTCTGCTGGGGGCGCAGCGTGACCACCCACACCCACCGGTCCGTGGGGATCCCCCAGGTCCGTTGGGTCCACTTGGCGAGGCAATACATCGCCCTACCAAGGCCCTGGCAGCTGCTGCCGATGGAGAGCAGCGTGTCCAGGGATTTGCGTTCCCACGTGCCCCAGATGTGGGGGTCGCCCGGGTCGTCCCCCCTGGCGTACGTGTCGGGGCCTGGGTTGTGTGGGGGGGGGGCGTAGTCGGCGGGGAGGAGGGAGTCGGTGCCGTGTACCACCCAGTGGTTAGTGGATGCGTGGTAGTGGGTGGTGGAGAGGGTGTAGTGCAGATTGTACATGAGGGTCATGTACGTGGAGGGGGCTGGCTGTTGCTCGTCGGGGGTGGGGATGTCCCCCGGGACGTGGTGCGGGAAGTTGTTCAGGGAGGCCATCCGGGCTACCCATGTTTCCCGCTCCCATTCTTTGGTTTTGTCGGGGGTGGCGCCGGGTGGGGGGTGGGCCATGTCGGGCTCGTGGTAGCGGGTGCGGCCCTTGGTGTCCACCCGCCCCGGCACGGGGTGTCCGACTAGGTGTCACCCCCAGTCGATGGGGGGCACCCAGATCCGGCTCCCCGTGGGGGGCGGGCTTTCGCCGTCTGGGGTGGCGCGTGGGGGGCGGTCGTGTCGGGCGACGTGGAGGAAGGCGTCGAAGAGGAAGTCTCTGACGCCTTCCCCCAGGGTGGCCGCCTGGACCAGGGTGGCCGCCCGGATGCGGGTGCTGGTGCCGGAGGTGCGGAGGCATAGCACGACGTCCTGTTCCCCGAGTCCTCGGAGGTGCTGCCGTACCGCTGCGGGGTTGTGTAGGGCGTAGGGTTCGGCCGGTGCGGCGGCTGGTGGTGCGGGGTGTGATTGGGGGGGTGGTGTGGGTTGGGGGAGGTGGTCGTCGTTGTCGCGCGTGGGGTCCGGTGATGGGGTCTCTTGTGGCGGTCGCGGGAGGGGGGATTCGCGGTGCCGTGTGTCGGCGGCGGTATCGATGTAAATTGGCTGGTGCTGGCTGCCGCGTGTTGCGTCCGTTGCCTGGTCTCGGGGGGGGGGGCGGGGGGTGGTGGTGTGGGGGTGGCGCTGTTGGTGGTGGGGGGGGCGGGGATGGGTGCTGTGCTGGCTGGGGGTCTGGGTGTCCCTGTGGGTTGTGTGGGTGTTGCGTGTGTGCGCCGTGCGGCCCTTGCGGTTCTTGACTGTTTGTGGTGCCGGGGTGTGGGTGGGAGGCGGCTGCACGAGCGTCCGGGTGGGACTGTGGTCTGTATGTAATGGGTGGCTGCTGGTGGATGGTGTTCGCTGTTATTGGGTGTGGGCGGGGGGGCTGCTGGTGGTGGTGGGACGCTCCTACTAGGCCCTGGTGTTGCTGCTGTGCGTGCGCGGCTCCTCACGGGTCCATGGGGGTGTACCGTGGCTCGTGTGTCGTTGGCTCGTGTAGCGGGGGCGGCGGGTGGTGCTGGACCGCGTGGTGGTGGTGTTGAGGGTGTGCTGGTTGTGTGTCGTACCCCGGCGTTGGTGGGTGTGGTGGCAGGGGCTGGTGGGGGTGGAATACGTGATGGTGTGGTGCGGTGATGTGCGCTATGTGGGTCGGGTGGTTCGTGGGGCCTGGTTGTGCTGGGGCGTCGTGGGGATGTAGCTGGTGGGGGTCGCTGTAGCATGGGGGCATTAGGGGGTAGGGGCTGGGAGGGACGGGGGCGTGGTGGTGGTGTTGGTGGTGCCATGTCCCCTGGCTCTGCGCGTATGGTGGTCCTGGCATGGTGTGGACGTGTGTGGGCGGTGATGGCTGACTGGGCTGCAGGGTTTGGGTGCTGCGGTACGGTGGTGGTGGTGGGCGCTGGCGGTTGCGGTGTTGTTGGTGTGCCCCGGGGGTCTGGGCGTGGGGTGGTGCGCTGTGGCTGGACCCGGGCCCTGGTTGGGGCGTCCCGCCCTGCTGGCGGGCGCGTTGGCGGGCCCCCTGACCTGTCTTGGTCTTCTTGGCCTGGTGGGTGTCGGGGGTGGGTGAACCCCCCTGTCCCCCTGGGGGCGACGGGGAGCGGGCGTGCCAGCGGTGTGCCTCTTGGAGGCTCGTCTTGAGGCCTCTGACGTAGGTTTCCTGGTCCGTGAGGCCCATCCGTGTGGCGGTGGCCTCGTCGGGGGCGGCCAGGTGGGCGTCCCGAAAAGACGCCCAGCCCTCCGGGGGCTTCTGTTGTGCGGAGTGGGGGTGGTGTGCCGGGGAGAGGAGTGCGCTGAGTGGGTAAGGTGTTCCCTTCCGTCGGCCGAGGGCGGTGTTGAACCGGCGGCAAGTGATTCGGAGGTAGGCTGCTATCTCCTCTGGTGCCGTGTCGGCCCACGCTTCTGGCGTTAGGGCTGCTGCTTGGGGGGCCGGGAGTTGTGGGTCTGGGCGGTGTAGGTCACGGTGGTGGAGGTAAAGGGCGAGGAGGATGTGGCGGGCTGCCACGTTCAAGCTGCCTCCGCTGTGGCGTAGGGGTGGGCTCCGGGGGGGCAGGGGTGTGCTGCCCGTGGCCACGGCTATGGTCCATGCGTGGTCCGCCGCGTCCGCCACGTAGTAGCCTCCCAGGTGGTCCCGGAGGGTGTCGGTGAGGAACCAAAAGAAGCTGGGCCGGCTGGCGGGAGGGGGTGCGGCTGGGGCCGCGGGCCGCTCGCGGTGGTGGGGGCTGAGGTCCCCGCAGTGGGGGCAGTGGGTGAGGCGGTGCGCGGCTCCCAGGCAGACCCAGTGGTCTGGGTTGGAGGGCAGGGCTGTCTGTGGTAGCCGCTGGCGTACACAGAGGGGACATGCGGTGGCTGGCGGTTGGTGGTACCTGTGGACGGACGGCGGCGTGGGGGGATGGGGGCTGGTGGCGCGCGCATGCTGGTGGGAGTGTGTGCGGTGCCTGTGGTGCCCGTGTGTGCTGTGCCAGTGCTGTGCTCGGTGGACGGTGTGTAGACGTGGTGGGGGTTCCGTGTTGGTATGTCACGGGGTAAGTTCTCATGGTTGGTAGAACAGGAGTTTGAGGAGGTCGGCTTGGTCTGTTTGGGGCAGGGTTGCTGAATGCTGCAGGTATTTGTGGGTGCGGTATGTGAGCTGCTCCGCCGTCTTGGCAACGGCCGTCCGCTGCATGTGCGCCGCCGTGGCCTGGGGGTCCTCCGCGTGGGTGCGTAGCAAGGTGTAGACGGCAGTGGGGACGAGTCCCCTGCGGAACGCCTCGACTACCTCCGTCTGCTTGAGGACGGTGGTGAGTTGCTGGGTCGCCGGGGACTGCGTCAGCCATCCGGCGTGCTGTGCGATGCTGTGGGTTGGGTTCCAGTCTGTGAGGGTGTCCAGTCCTCTGTACAGGGGGCACACCTTGAAGTGGTCCCAGGTTTCTTCTTCCGTGTGGCTGCAGATGCATTTGCTGTATCCTGAAGGGACGGGGATCGAGCGGCGCGCATACCATCGGTGGTATCGCGTGAGGAGGGGAAGCTGTTCGAGGGCCAGTTGGAGTCGGGGTTTTTGTAGGTGTGCTGGGAGGCTATCCGGGCGCAGGGCGGAGTAGTAGAGGGGGGTGTGGACGGAGTCTTCGAGGCGTCGGAGGAGTTCGGTGTTCGCTGGGTTGCCCAGTGTGGTGGCCAGTTGCTGGATGGGTGTGGGGTAGTGGTACTGCTTGTCTCGATCCGTGTACGGCCTGTCCTCGGGCATCCATTGGGGGGGCTGTGTGGCCGGGGGTATCGGGGGCAGGTGCTGCAGGTGGCTGTGGTGTGGGGTGTCCAGTCGCACGTGTTCGAGCCCTGGGGCGTGGTTGGTGTTCTGGTGTTTGGCCTGCGTGTCTGCGCGTCCATTGCCGTATGCGTAGCGGTGTGACTCCTGTTTGACGATGTGTAGGGCGTCCTGGGGGTGCATGCCCTTGAAGGCCATCCATAGTCCCAACGCTTGTGTGGTGAGGCCGGACTCGAGTGCCTTGTGGAGGGGCAGGTCCGCAAGGCGCCTGGTGAGGTGGATGTCGACCGTGGCGTCCACGACTACCCAGATGTTGCGGGGCCGGATCGTTGTGGGTGGCGGTGTGGCAGTGACGGCGTCTGCCATGGTGCGCAGTTCGCCGTGGGAGGATGCCCCAAAGATGGTGGCCCCGGTGTGGTGTTCCACGTGGAGGCCGTCCGCGTGCCGGGTGATGCGCACAGAGGCGCAACCGACCGTGGGGGTGCGTTGCTGGGTGCCGGATGCGTCAGTGAAGTAGATGATGTCGGTGTCGCTGGGTATGGGTAGGCGGGCAATTGCTGTGGGGTGATAGACGTAGATGGGATTCCCCTCAGCGGTTCTGGCGGTGATTTGCGTGGGTTGCAGTAGTGGCGCTGCATATACGCCTATCCCCTGGGTGATGATGGCCTGGGCTCGTGGGGTGAGGCGGAGGAGGCCCCTGTCTGGGCGCCCCTGGGTGATATACGCGTACATCAGGTGGAAGAGGTATCCCGTATTGGGGTGGAACTTCTGGCACGTGATGGTCTGTCGCCGCTCCTTGTCGTCTTTGTCGCCGCGGAGGGTGGGGCATTGGTGCTGTAGGGGGCGCATGGGTGCCTCCTGAGGTCCCGCGCGGTGCGGATCGCAGCGGTCGTACTCTATGGCCACGCTGTCCGGGTCTGCTCGCTCGTTGCTGAACGTCGATGTCGCTGTGGGTGTTCGGGTCCAGGCTACGTGCGCCGGGTGGTCTGGGGGTACCGTGTGAAACCAGGGGGAGAGCCATGCCTGCTGGTCGGCGGTGGCTGCGGCGGTGGGGGTGTGGTAGTGGGTGGAGATGAGGTGTAGCAGGGGCCACGGAGTGTCGAGGGCTGCCGGGCCGCAGTGCCAGCACGTGCGTGGTATGCCCTGGTCACTGTGTCTGACTGGTGGTACATCGGTCTCCGGTGCATTGTGTTTGGGGATGGACCAGGGGGCATGGTGTTGCTGGACAGTGCGGGTAGCATGTTTGTGGCCGTTTGGTGCTAGTAGCAGGATGGTGGGTGGCGTCCAGCCCTCGGCTGACGGGGTGGGCTCCTCCTGCGTCGTGCCGCCGTCGTTGGGGGTCTCGTGCTCGCTGGGGCGGGGCCGGGGTCGCAGGCGCTGGAAGGCTGGGTACGCCGTGTCGATGTCCTTGGTCCCCGGCATGTCGCGCCCTGCCTTCGTAGCACTTGCGCGGAGGTACGCTTGGAAGACGTGGCGTGCTGGCCATTGTGGGTTGGAAAGGAACGGGGCGTGGTGGGCGTCGCATTCGGCCATGATGTTCATCTGTGTTGGGGTGATATACACTATGGTGACGGTGGCCCCCACGAGGCGCAGGGTGTCCACCTCGCCTGCCGGGTGTCGGTGGTTGTCGGTGTGTGTGGCCACGAGTCGCCCCTGTTGATCGCAGTGGTGGTTTGTCAGGATCGCGTGCGTGTGGTGTGGTAGGAGGAGTTGTAGCTGGGCCCAGATGCCAGTGCCCAGGGAGGTGGAGACGCCGTGTTGCACCAGTATCCACCGGGGGCAGGTGTTGCGGGCCATTTGCGCTTCTTTTATGCGTATGGCTGCCGCCTCGCGAACTTCAGGTTGGTGGTTGTGTGTCACCCTGTGTAGGAGGTGCGCTGCGTGTTTGGCATAGGCCATGTCAACCAGGGCGCCTGTATTGTCTCCGTAGTCGCGCCAGTGGGCCATCATGGACTCCTTGGGGAAAGACGTGGGCCAGCCTTCGTGTTGCGCCCATGCCTTCGTCACTTGCTGTCGAGCGTGGCGTAGGGCGTCTTGGGGGCGCGGGAGGTGCAGGGCTTGGTACCCGATGGCCGCGTTGAGCACCGCTTCCATGAAGTACGCCAGGCCCTGCGTAGACAGGAGGTCCCCCCTGGCAATTTGGGGTAGCCGGGCGAGGCGCTCTTCCAGCTTGGTTGGGAGTGTGATGTGGTGGCGCCGCGTGGCCTGTGTGACTCCCAGGTGGACTGTGGTGTCTTCCAGGTGTAGGGGTTCGCCTTTCCGGATGTGGGGGGTGGGGGTCCTGGCGTCGGCCAGCCCGACCGATTTGCGGGGGTGCACTAGGAGCTGGTGGGCATCCAGGTAGGTTGTGGTGAGTTGGAGAATGGCGGACGCTGGCTCGGTGGTCGTTGGTAGCCCTGCGTTCTCAGGGTCGCGGTGGCGGGTGGCCGTAGTTAGGAGGTTGTCGTCCGCGAAGTTGATGAGGGGGGACCGTAGCGGGTATGGGGCGTACCCCGGGTATACCCGTGCTAGCTCGAATGCCAGTGGCAGGGTGACGAGGAGGTAGAGGAAGGGGCCTTCGGCGCCTCCCTGGGGGACCCCGCTGTCTGTGCCGGTCCAGGGGGTGAGGCCTGCAGCTGTGATGACGGCGTAGAGTCGGGTCTGGATGTACCCGGTCATGAAGGATAGGAATGGGAGGCCCATGGCATCCCATACCTCCGTGAGGAGCCGGTGTGGGGCGTGGGGGAACGCGCCTTGGACATCGAGGGAGGCGATAATCATCTCGTAGGGGTTCATGTCCAGCGCGGTGTCCTGGAGGAAGATGGCCTCGTGGGGGGACCTGCCGGCCATGGCTCCCCACATGCTGGCGCGCACGTGGGCGATGACCGCCGGCGCGATGCGGCCTAGGATGAGCGTCCACACCAGCTTGACCTCGGTGGTGGCGCAGAATATGGGCCGCCAGTTCCCCGGCTGCGCCCAGTCCCCCTTTTTGTAGAGGGGGTGGACCAGGTTGGCCCACTCAGGGGGGATGGGCGTGGCGCCCGTTACGATGTCCTACAGGCGGGCTGCCAGGCGGCGTTTGATGGGCAGGGTGAGGCGTTGGTACGCTTCGGCCGGCAAACCGTCGACGCCGGGCACGACCCCCTTCTTCAGGCAGTCTAGGGCGCGTTGCAGTTCTGAGATGCTGAAGGGGTCGTGTTCGATGGCGCGCCGCTGTTCCCGGTTGAAGACCCTGGGCACATGCTCGCGGATGGTGTTTCTGGTGTTGGGGTGGAGCTCGGGGAGGGCGTCCCCGTGTTGTGCCTGGAAGCTGTCAAGGACTGCCTGGAGGACGGCGTCAGGGTCATTGGTGAGGCCTCCTTCGGGGGTGCGCACCGCGTGGATGGTACGGCGCCCCGTGTCCTCCAGGATGCGGCTGACGTACCGTAGGGACTTGCACGGCGTGTCGTTTCTGCCGTATCTTTCGCGTTCCTGGGCTGCGGCCGCTATGCGGTGGGCGTGCCATTCCTGGAGTTGGTGGCGGCGGGTGGTGAGGAGCGCACGGAGGTGGGCGTCCCGGTCCCGTGCCTCCGGTGTGCTGGGGCGTAGCAGGGCGGCGAGTTCCTTTTTCGTGGTCCAGATGTCATGGACGAGTTGTTGGAGGGTGAGGTCTGGTGGTGCTCCCGTGTGGCTGGTGTCACGCTCCATGCCGCATGCTTGTGCCGCCCGGCGCATGGCGATGGTGAGTGTTGGTGCATCCGGGCGGCGCAGGATGGCATGTAGGGCCCTGTTATACCTGTGCCAGGCGCCGTGGTCGTCCTCGGCCAGGAACTGCAGTGTGGGTGGGAGGGTGTCGTCTGGCAGGGTGGCCGCGGGTGGGGGTAGGTTGGGGATGATGAGGTCGATGTAGAGGGGTTGATGGCCCGTGCCTGTGGGCGGGAGGTCCCCGTAGGCTGCTTCGTGGACGCGCACCGTGGTTGGGTCCCCGTAGCACGTGTCGATGCGGGATGGGTGGGTGCCGGCTTGGTGGGGGTAATAGGAGGGTGTGCCGGTGAGTCCTGCCGTGAGGTCGGTGAGGCCCAGTTGGTGCATGGCGTCCCGGAGAGCTGTGTCGGTGGCTGTGGGTGGGCCGGTGCGGTCGTCATCGGTGGGGGCGGCGTTTAGGTCGCCTATGATGATGGTGGGTGCCAGGAGGGAGAGTCGGCGGTACGCCAGGCTCAGGGTGTCCAGGAAGTCCTTGGTCTCCTCCCCGAATGGGACGTGCGTGAGTAGCACGTTTAGCTGCCATCCAGGCCCCACGCACTCGTACGCCCCGAGGCGACCATCCACTCCGAGGTCGGGATGGGCATGCACCGTGACCGACGTCTTGGGGTAGAGGGGCACCCCCCGTTCCCAGTGGGCGTGATATTTGTTCCCCTCCGGGTCCAGGATCGGTACTGGTTCGGGTTGGTCCGCTCTGCGGAGGGCTTGCTCCAGGAACCCCAGAAGGTCTGCGCCTTGGGGGTGCGGCCCGGGCATGGCTTGCAGTGTGGCGGCCTTGGTGGGGTCGTAGGTGACGGGGGGCTCGTTGAGGATGTTGATGCGGGCGTGGGCTTCCGCAGGTGCCGGTTTCTGGGGACCGGTAGTTGGGGGGGCGGGCCGTGTCCGGCCCTGGCCCCGTCAGGCGTTGAGGAGGTCGATGACGCCCTGAGCTGCGGGTGCCTTGCGGTTCCGCTTCTGGGGCTGGGGTAGGGCCCATGCATTGTGGACTTCGCCCGTGTACTCGGTGCCGGTGAGGTGCTCCGTGGCGGGGGTGCACAGCTGCATGGAACCATCTCACGACCGGTTCGGTCTCGCCAGAGTTCGATGGTGCGCCCCACCTTCTTGTCGTTGGGGGTGGCCGGGTCACACAAACACCCACACACACAAACACCCCAGCCAGGAGTTGCGGTGCGCAGCCGAAACCCTAGCCCAAGCACACAGACCCACAGCGCACACCCCAGCCAGGAGTGGCGGGGGACAGGCGGAGCGTGCACACAAACACACACACACCCGCACACAACAGCCAGGGGTGGCGGGGCGCAGCGAAGACCCGAGCCCAAGCACACACACCCAAACCGCACACCCTAGCCAGGAGTGGCGGTGTACAAGCGGAGCGCGCACACGAACACACACACACCCCAACACCTCAGCCAGGAGTGGCAGGGCGCAGCCGAAACCCGAGCCCAAACCCACACACCGACACCGCACACCCCAGCAAGGAGTGGCGGGATACAAGCTGAGGCCGCACACAAGCAGACACACACCACCACACCCCTGCCAAGAGTGGCACGGCGCAGCCGAAATCCGAGCCCAAACACCGACACCCACACCGCACACCCGGGCCAGCAGTGGCGGGGTACAAGCGGAGCGCGCACACAAACACACACACACCCCATCACCCAAGCCAAGACTGGCGGGGCGCAGCCGAAACCGGAGTCCAAGCACAACCCAAATCCAGACACAAGCACCACACAACAGTAGGAAACCCAGTGTCCATAGCCCGGGCCTTGAGGCAGCCCGTGCCATGCAGGTGACCCGGCCAAACGAGATCCGGAGCCCGGGGGTAAGGCTGCATCCTAAGGCCTGCGTTGCTTTGGCACTCGAAACAGAGCGTGCGTTACCGAAGCACCTCGGATCCCCAGTACCAAGAACATGTATGCATGCCTTGGGAACGGGATACACCAGGAAGTCCCGTGAATCCCTAGGGTTCCGCCCAAGGGAGGGGACGTGCGCAAGTACGGGGGCACACCCTCCTGGCGAGACAAGTACGTCACTCTGGCGGCAATCAGCCCTCCCGGTGTTGCCCGGGGCCGCTTTGTTGGGGGCCACCAGTCAGGTCTAGCGGGATGTAAGTCGCCTCCCCTCTTCAAGCGCGGGGCCTCTTCCTGTTCGTCACAGCGGCAACGCCAGCGGCAACCTCGGAGCCCCTTTCCACGACCGAGTGCACGTACCTACCTACCTACCTACCTCGGCTCTGCCGCTGGCCGGTCTCCTTGGTGGAGGTCGGGGCTGAAGTTGGCAACGTATCGGCTGTCACGCCAGACACGCCACCGCTTCTGCTGCCACACGTACTCGTGACCCAGGGCTTGGAGTTCCGCTTCGATCTCGCTATGATGGTTCACATCCTCGCGGATCACCACGTACTGGCGGGCAGCTTCTCCCTTGGGCGAAGAGTGGCGGTACTTGATGCTGGCCAGGCTGGGCTCCCTGGTTGCGTGCTTCGGATTTCCCATGGGGCTTGGTGGTTGCTGTGGCTGGTTGTTGGTGCCCAAGATGCAAAGGGTTGTCGATGACGAGGTGCTTGGGGCTGCGGTACTCGTGGGGCCCCAAGTGGCACGCTGGGGTTGGGTACCTCAGCGGCGGTCGAACGCTTTTGACGCCTCCCCGTGGGGGGGCCTGGCCATTGGACGCTGTGGCATACATGCAGGCAAGCAGGCAGCCAAAGCACTGCGTTCACAAGGGCATCCTCATACAACAAAGTGTTCTACGATCCTTACCACTCTGCAACAAAACAAGACTTTGTGCAAAAAACACATTAGGGTATGTAACCAGGTGGGTTAAGCCATGGACTGGGGTAAGGAAGCCTCAGGGCAATAGGGACTCAGTTCCCAACCGTATCCCATCCCTAGGTCCCATTTCCTCAGTGGCATGCAGGTACGGGGGCTCAAACACAACCCACGAACCTGCCCAAACTGTAACCCTAGATCCTGCCAAGGGAGCGGCTTTTTGCCCAGCCACAGGCGCGTGTTCCATGAACAAAAATCTCCAAGGCCAACCAATGATGACTCCGTATGCTCCTCCCACGGCAGGTCCCAACTTTTTTCTGAGCTGGAAATATGCCCCCGCCATGATCCCCTAGGAGTTGGGAGCCGAAAGTGGGCTGTTTCAGCCCATCCTGACTTTGGCTCAAAAAAGTCCGAAATTGACCCCTCGATCAGGCCATACAAGGGTAGGGAGGGAGCAACCAACCCTTTATCCTTCGAGTGCCAACTCCGCAGAGGCCCTATGCAACTTGGTTCCCCCAGATCCCCAGGCATCTTGGCGCCACGGGGTCGCCGCGTGGGGTCAGGTTGCCAAAAATGACTGAATGGGCCATTTTGGGTGGCTGACCGGAGTTTGCTTTCGTGGTGCTCTCGTTGAGCCAAGCCTTGATTCACAGGCCTTGACATTCCCCTTCGTCCCGTGCATCGATGTTTGGCTTGCTGTCACGTTTGCTGCTTACTGTTCCCCGAGGGGATGGTCGCGCGACAGGGCAGAATACAGCAAGAAAGGCTAATTTTGGCAACGTTGCACGCACCGTATGTTGCATAATTCGGGCTAGGCCGGAGGAGCAAAGACAAAGCTCTAGAGCAATTGACCCTTTGTCATATGCTACACGTATGGCCCACGTTTTCTGGCTAGATCTTATGCCCCATGGAGATATGGTGTTCCCAACTTGGCCTCAAATGGCAAAAATGGTGAAAATCGGCCTAAACGGCCCACACTCACGATGCCATATATCCATGCTCATCGCAAGCAATAAACTAATCAAGTTTGCTACAGACGCATGGGACCCAGGTCCCAATTTGTGCCCGATTTCAACCCTGGAAGTTGCCCCTAACTATTGTCGGCTTAGGTGAAAAAGAATCGCGAAAAATCGCAAGAGGCAGCATACCCGATATTGAGCCACCCATGGTTCTCCCATCTGAAGGAGAGGACAAAAGGGGATGCGCCCTAATAGAGGGTTTCTGTCCCCTATCCGAAATGGCCTCAACCTTGGACAACGGGCGCACACAGCCCAGGGGCGAGCATTAAGGGAGAGATGGGGTTTGGTGCCACTATTGCCAAGAAGAGGGTTATTCCTCCCAAAGGTGTTTACTCCCAAAATTGTATCTCCGGTTCCCAAGGGAGATGCTTTTTAGGCTGTTGCATGGCAACAATCAAGAGCCTCAAGTCCCTTTATCAACATTAGTTCGGTGTCCGAAGAAGAAGAAAACCATTTTTAACACTGCGGCTATTGGAGCACACGAACAGTGGGAAATATGGCCAAAATACCAACATTGTGACATATATACCCATGGGATGCCAAAGCCCATAAATATGGCATATACCCAAATTGAACGCCCAAAAAAAAGTGTTTACAAACATACTTACTATGGGTCAAGTCCTCCCTTGGACCCCAAGTCAGTCATGCATGCATATGGGCACGTGTGCAAAAGGCAGAATCGGCCTGCGTGCCCACAAGGCAATTTTATATAAAATGGTAGAGGGGCTTGGAAAAATCAAACAAGCCATACGGAATTTCCTTCGTGCTCTCTGGTTTTCATATTGTTTTGGTTTGAGGCGCATATGGCCCTTGCCTTCGAGAACCAGCGTTGGCGCCACGGCCAACGCTGGTCACATTTTGGAGCAAAAGTGGTCCTTTGAAGCAGCCATGTTTTGGCACGCATTGAACTGCGTGGAGCCATCTTTGAGGTGGCTCCAAAATCAAAAATCGCCGAGGGCTGTTGGTCTTGTGAGCAGTATTTTAAGTTATTTACATTCATGCTCAGAAGTACACAAAGTTCGCGTTTACGCACTATTTTGACTTGGCTTTTTCGCACCCATGTGTGTCCGAAAGAACCCCTATAAAGCACTTCCCCAAAGGTCTCGATATGTCCATGTGAAAGGGGCATGAAAGAAAGTAAAGGGTGGAGATGTAATGTTCACTACAAACTCATGGTCTATGAGAACCATGAGTTCGGGTACTTGACGGAAAACTTTGCAGTCCATTTTCTTGCAGACGCGACGGCGAAAAATTCTGGTGCGTACAGCAGATGAAAGTACATGAAAACCCCTACACATCAGTCCATTAACTTCCTTTTCAACCTCAAAGGTACAGGAGAAAAGGCGAAAACAAAACTCACGACGGAAACACGTCGCCAACACACGCGCAGGCGACGACAGGCGATATTTTCACGGCGGCGAGAAATCAGGTCGGAATAATCGATATTAATCGAATTCCCGGAAAGATTCGCTCATTAAATTGGAATTATAAAAATTCCTTATCGATTCAACCGATTCGGATGGTTAGGGAGGGGATCGGTCCCATGCAGGTTCCCAATTGGCTCCACGAAACATATCCCCACAAGCAGGACGCGGAATAGGCGTAGGTTAAGCAGAAGGACAGACATTTGCCCTATGGCCCACGGGGTCCTGGGTACCGCTTCAATGGGCTGTGCCGACTGGAGCACCAGTGTTGTCGCCGTAGTAGCGCCACTGGGCCATCATGGCTTCCTTGGGGAAGGATGGAGGCCTGCCTCCCTGCTGCGCCCATGCATTGGTTACTTGTTGGGAGCGTGGCCCAGGGAGCCCTGGGGGTCCGGGAGGTGTAGGGCCTGGTATCTGATGGCCGCGTTGAGCACCGCCTCCATGATGTATGCCAGGCCCTGCATAGACAGGAGGTCCCCCCTGAGAAGTTGGAGTAGTTGGTCGAGGTGCCCTTCCAGTTTGTCTTGGGAGTGCGATGTTGTGATGCTGGGAGGCCTGTGTGACTCCCAGGTGGATTGTGCTCTCCTCCACGAGTAGGCGCTCGCCTTTCTGGTTGCGGGAGGTGGGAGTCCCCACATCAACTCGCCTGACCGACTTGCAGGACAACGCCAAGGCAGCGAAGCCGGGAGTGTGGCCAGCAGCGGCGCACCCCGCCAACCTAGAGCTCCAGCTGGCGGTTCCGACCACAGTGTACCACTGGCTACAAGCCTTCCACGACCTGCGATGCAGGAGCAAGCCAGACCACCAAATCGGCGCCACGCACTGGCGAGAGTGGCTGCAGGCAGACACGCAACGCGACGCCATCAAAAGTCTCGGACCCGCGCCCGCGACACGAGCCCTTGATGCAGCGGCCCCAGGCCCCGCGTAGGCGCCACACACGGTTCCACTGGCCAATCTGCCCTTCGACCCAGCGCCGGAGGGCGCCATCCAAAAGTCCGTTCAGTTCCCCCCAGCGCGGGGGGCCACAGAGCAAACGAAATGCCCCCTGTGTGCAGACACATACTACACAAGCGGGGCGATGCCGGAACACCTGGCGTGGCACGCGGTGCACGCCGCCGCTCCGGTGGACGACAAGGAGGCGGCCTCCCAAATCCTCCAAGGGAGGGCACAAAGTTCCCCGTGGCATGCCCCGTACGCCCAGCGCCCCCCGCCCCAGGCGGCCGGCCACGCAGGAGGCGAGGAGGAGGCACCCGGAGCGGCCCCGGGGGCTGGCGGTGCAGCCCAAAAAGGATCCATCCCCGCGGGACTGGCCCCCCTGGCCCCCCTGTGGGCCCTGCTGCGAGCAGGCTCCCGACATCCCATGGCCCCGGCACACCCAGGAGATCTGGCTGCTCCAGCGGACCCGGCGGCAATGCCGATGCGGGACAGCTGACTCCAGGAGGACGCGGCGGATGACGCCCCATGGATCCTCTCCTGGAACCTGCACAACGGCCTCGTCCCACCAGACCAGTCCCTCCGGGAGACGCTCGGGCGGCGCCGGAGGCCGGCGGCCTGTACCGACAAGGAGCACCTCATCACCGGCATGCTACCCCGGTAGGGGGGCTTTGCCATCTTGCTCCAGGAAACAGGGATCGCCATCCGGTGCAGGAGATGCACGCGGCCGCGGCGCTCTGGGACAAGGGGTACACCCCCTTCTTCAGCAGCCGGCTGGTGGAAACAGGAGCCACCTCCACCTCGAGAGGGGGAGGCCTCGTCACCGCGGTCAGCAGCAAGTACCTGGCGGAGCACGAGGTGCTCAGTTTCACAGAAATTGTCCCCGAGAGGGCCGCGGCCCTGGAAATCTGCACGGACGGGCGAGTCCTCACCCTTATCAATGTCCACGGACCGCAGGCAGGCTGCCTCCATGGGCGGGAAGGGCGGCGTGCTGGGCCAACATACAAATGTCTGCCACGGCGCGCAGCTTTCGTGGGAGACACCCGGTGGTCATCGCTGGCGACACCAACGTCTACATGGATGCCACCACCCACACGGCCACGGAGCACTTCCGAGCGGGCTGGGAGGCCTGCCGTTTTCGGAGGGCCAGGGCAGGCGGCACAGGGTCGACACCTTCCTGGTCAACGAGCCCGTCCTGCCCTGGTCCCTGCGGGAAGGTGTCTGGGCCCGCGGCATGGCACACACCCAGGTGGTTGGGTCGGACCACCTCCCGGTCCTCCTTTTTGAATTGTACAGCCACTTTGATGTCCGGACAGGGACACAGCCCTCAATCAGAGTGATGCGTATAGACAAATGTGCTTGGCTCTCCCTAGCACTATGTGAGGGTTGTAGCCACGGAGGAACCTCGGACCTCACCCTGTCATGGATGGGTACGGTTATAGAGAACTAGGTTGCCTTGGCACGCGCCCGTGTGGGTGCCTGGTTAGTTGCACATAGAACTGGTGGATTGACAGAATGAAATCATGATCGAAGGGGAGGATGGAGGCGTTGTGGTGTGAGACGTGGTGAGATGTGAGACGTGGACGAAATCAGCCAAGGCTTACTCAAGTGTTGGAACAAATCAGAAGTACTGAAAAGTGAGGACGGGGTTCACTCTGTGTTTGGCCGAGAAGAAACCAAATGTTGAGGGGGGGTAGGGCAAGTGATGGGGGGGGGGTGAAAAGGACTGGGGTTTTGAACTCACTGATGGGGGCGGCTCCGCCGGAGGCGGGGGGGGGGGGGGGGGGGGCTGGAGCTCGGAAGAAATCTGTAATCCGTCGGTTGGAACTGTCAGCGCCGGGGGGTTGGGGGGGTGCCACCTGTTTAGGGGTGTAGGTGTCACTACGTGTTTTGCGTGGTGGAGGGTCTTCAGTGTCCCGGCTGCGTTTCGTAGGTGGCTTAGGGCGCATGGGCATTTTGTTTTTGTTTGTGCGTGGCTTTTTAGAGGGGGGGGGTTGAACTGAGTCTGGCAGGTGGTCTGGAGGCAGAGGATAGTGGTAATTGCTGTGCGCCGGTGGGGTGTGAGACGTGCTGTAGGTGCTGTATGGTTGGCCCGAGGTGTTGGGATCTTGGGGGGGGGGGCGTGGAAGGGGGGGGGGGATCTTTGGCTAGCCAAGTGAGTGCTTTGGACAGAGCGTCTTTCGGCTGTCGTTGGCGCTGGGGGAGTGCATTTTTGAAAGCTAAAACGCGCTGGGGTTTTGTTTCGCCTGTGGTGGGTGTAGTGATGGCTTCGTACAGGGTGGAGGGCACAAGAAACTTGAAGAACCCTCGTTTGTCTCCTGGGTGGGAGCACTGGGCCCACCAGATGCTTGCTACCTGGTTGAAGGGCGGAGGCCATGCCTGTATGAAGCTTTGCACAATGTGGTCAGCGCTGGGGCAATGGGACAAGAAGGAGGCTACTTCGAGGGGGTGCGACTGTGCGCATGTGTGGCAAATCGGGGGGGTCAAGTTGTTTTGGCATGCATATGTAAGAAAATTCATGTTGCCTGATGACCATTTGAAGGGGAGCCCGGAGAAGCACGATGAGTGATTGTAGAAGAAAAAACTTGACGGCTCGTGGATGTTGTAGTGGTGGTGACGGGGGATGAGGGCCCTCGATACAGAGGTGGTCAGGCGATGACAGATGGGTAAGCTACCGAATGATACAGTTCCCAGGGTGGGTGGGGGCAGTAACTCAGCAGAGGATGATGAGCTGTATGCAATCCACTTGGAGAACAGATCCGCCTGCCCCTGCCAGGCCTCCTCAACGCGGCAGGGCATGCAACGATGCCCACCACCTACAGCCACACGGAGGGCGGACTCCTCCCGTACGACGCCGAGGCCGCGCCCGTCCAACGCTGCCTGTGGGCAGCGGTCACAGCCGCGCAAGATGAGCCCTCCCTGGCGCCCTGGCTGGGCCCTGCAGAGCAGCAAGCCTACGGGTCCATGCCCGCGGCCGCAGTGGACAAGGTGTTCAAACACCTCCACGCGGCGCATGACGCCCTGGCGCGTGTGGTCGGACGCCGGCAGCCGTCCCCGGCGGGGACGGACCCGGCGGGAGGGGACCCCCCTGAGGGCAGGAAAACGGCTCCGGGCAGCGATCCTCCGCTAAGACACCGTGGCAGCGTGCGCGCCGGCGGCATACCAAGCGGACGCCGCACGGCATGGCATCTGGTCCGAGGCGGCGCTCTGGCTCACAGAAGAGCTGTGAGGTGCGTCGCCTGGGTTCCGCCCGGCCACGCAGGGCCAGCTTCAGGAGGAGCTGGAGAGGCAAGCAGCCGCCCTTGAAGAGGACATCCGCGACTTGCGCGCACTCCTGGCAGCTGACCGCAAGCGCGTCATCAAAGATTTCTGGCGCCGCCACGCCAAGGACATCGCCCAGCGGTGGAAAGCCGTGCGGGGGCCCATAGAAGTAGAGGCCCCGGGCCTGTCGGGCCTCTGGAACGTGCGGGTCCCCAGCAGGCAAACACTCCTCACAGAGGCCCACGACGTGATGTTCGCGGTTCGCGCCTTCTGGCGGGAACTGTATGACAAACGCCCGGTGGACCTCCCTGGCTTCCAGGCGGTCCTCAGCCGCCACGTGCCCCGGGTCCCTGAAGGGGCCTGGGCCCAGGTCCAGCAGTACTCCATGCAGGACCTGCAGTCGGCCCTGGACAAGGCCGATGGCAAGGCCCCGGGTCCCAACCACATGGAGGCCCGTTTCATCAATGCCCCTCCGGCACCCGTCGAGTGGCTCCTGGTCCACTGCTACCGCTCCATCCTCCGCGGCGCCCTGCCGCCGATGCACTGGCGGGACGCGCACATATGGCCCAGCCCCAAGGTGCCAGGCTCTGTCCAACTGGACGACTACAGGCCCATAGCTCTGGGCCAGCTGGACATGAAGCGGCTCATGGGCCCCCTCACCCAGCGCATCACGGAAGTGCTCAAATAACAGGGAGTGGTCAGCAACTGGCAACAAGGGGCCCTCCCCAGCTCCAACACCGGCCCTCCCCTGTTCATGGCGCAGCGGCAGCTCCAACGGGGAAGGCCCAACTACGTCATCTCCTTCGACGCCCGCAAGGCCTTCGACACCGCCCTGCATGGCCGCCTCCACCTCATCCTACACCACCTCCCCGTGCCGCCACAGGTCATTGACCTCCTGCTCTTCCTCCACACGTGCGCCAGGCTGCGCATCTTCACCGTGCACGGGCTGACACAGCCCGTCCACATGCTGCGCGGCGTCCTGCAGGGCAACCCCGAAAGCCCCCTGCTGAAGGCGCGCCTCCTGGAGCCCCTGCTAAGGGCCCAGGGGCACCGTCTGCGTCCGCCCGGAGAGGCCGAACGGGGCCTCAATCAGGCCTACATAGACGACCTGCTGGTAGTGGCCCACACGCTGCAGCACTTCGTCGAGAACGTGGAGGCGGTGGCCGCCGAGCTGGCGATGATGGGCATGGAGCTCAACCCATGCAAGTGCGCTATGGCCACCACGGAGGGGGTCCCGGACCTGCAGCTGCGCCTCTGTCCCCACCTGGAAAACTCATGGCACCCGGTGCCGGCGGCGGACTCCGTCCCCTACCTGGGACTCCAGCTGCAACCGGACGGGGAGTTCTCCCTGCAGCGCAAACAGCGCCTGCGCCTGGCGGCGGTGCACCACTGGTGCCTCAACACCCTCGCGCCACCGAAAGTGGTACAGGACGTCATACTGGCGATCCTGGGGGGAGTGACGCAATACGTCGCCCCCTTCATCGCCGACGACTGCCACACCGCGCGCCACCTGGACCACATCACAGTCCAGGTCCCCAAGGACAGGGCGTGATACCCCTTCGACGCCTCGCGGGACAGCCTGCAGGATGACCGGACCTTGGGGCTCACGCGGGTGCCAACGCGGTGCCAGCATGCAGCCGTTGCCCTCTTAGGCACACTCGTTTACCACCGCTCTACCCTGTGCGCGCCGAGGTCACCAGGATGTTATGGGGAATCGCCGGCGCGCACGGCATATGCCCAGAGGCGCACTACCCCGTCCCGGAATTCGCAAATCTGGCCGGGGGCGACTCGGTCCACCGCATATCCATGGCCCTGGCCGCCCTGGGAGTGGGGCTCTACAGCCCCATCGCGTGCCCCAGGGCAGCTGAAGTCCAACTGCAGTCCCCACCGGGCAACATCATCACGCTGCGCACCGCCAAGCTACGACACCGCGAGACGTGCCGCCTGACGCTGCCACACACGACGCCTTGGCATTAGCACCACGGGCCAGACCACCCCTTCCCCGACAACGACGAACCGTGGCCGACGGCAGTGCTGGAATGCCTCAACCAGTGCACCGATGACCACCTTCACTATTGCCGCCGCGAGCCGGAGCCCACCAACCACCCCGGGTGTCCTGACGCTTCGGTCCACCTCTTCCACACCACCGGCACGCGGGACCCCCGCCTGAGACCTGTCCGGCCCACGAGGGGTAAGCAGGACGCCCACACTAGCCCACGGGTGACCCTGGACGGCCTGCACCTTCACGTCGGGGGCTACCGCCGTCAAGGCAGCCTATCCCCCCCCACGCAGGGGGCAGCATACCACCCACTGGCGGGCCTCCTGTACATCCCCCGCGACGTACTCGCAGACGGTGAGCACCAAGAGCCTAACGCGGATGTGGCGTGGCCCGAGCCACTGTGCCCACAGCCCCACGCGCCGACGCCGGTATGGTTGGTGACTACGGAGGACCAGTGCACCCGAGCGACGGAGCAAGCGCAGCTCCAGACCGAGTGGGTGATGGTGCTGGTGGGGGCAGGCCAGCCCAGCACTCTTGGACTCGCCCTGCTGGTAGTTACGGAGGTGCCGCGCGACCCACACATGGCAGTGCACGCGCCGGAGGACCAACCGGAGGACACGGGACACCTGGTGGTCCACCAGCGTGGAGGCCCGGCGTGGCTCAGAAAAACATGTGACGGCGCTCTGGTCCTGGGCAAGCACGATTGCTGGAGCAGAGGTCCGACTACAGGACCACCCGGCGGTCCGCCCTGGCGACATCAGGGCCCTGAGCGTGGACCAACTAACCCCCAGCCACCCCGACGTCCGGTGGCACTCTGCCGACCTAAACGCGGGGTGGCTCACCTCCTTCGATGCGTTGGGGGGCGGAGCCTGCAAGCACACCACCAGTGTCGCTCTCGCCGCCGACCTCACCCGCACGTGGGCGGTGGCCATCTTTGGCACGGTGCCCGACGGAGAGGGGATGGCCGCCTCCCTCCCCCTGCAATACGGCGCCCACCGGCCATGGGTCCGTACGGTTGACGCCGAAGTCATCCTCCACCTCCTGCAACACGCGGATCGCGAGCGGGCCACAGGGGTGCCCGCGGGCGCGGCGAAGGTAGTCAACCAGATGCCCCTGCGGTGGCTCCGGGACGGCCTGCGCGCGCGAGGGGAACACGCCGGGCACCCGTTTTGGTATGCCCCAGCCACGTCCCACCACAGCGACGCCCTACTACACAAGGCGGACTGGGCGGTGTCCCAGGACACCGTCCTACAGAACAAGCCCCCGGGCCCCAGCCACGCCCAGCTCATAGTCGCCGGTCATGACAGCCACCTTGACCTACGGCCCCCCACGATGTGAACGCTTGGCCTGATCGCGCAGCGGGCACAGACGGACCATGCGCTGACGCACCGAGTACAAACATCTCTGGGCGCGGCCCCACCACAGCCTCTGTCCACGCCCGGGACCCCACCGCGACGGCCACCAACCACCAGGCGCTGCGGGCCAGGGACGGCTACACGCCGGTGCAACGCAGGCTCCACGTCTGAAAGGAGCAGCTTTCCGGCGTCGCCATCCTCCCGCAGCCCTGCCTCCTCTGCAGCGGCCCCGAGGGGACCTCGGTACACATGCACATGGGGTGCGTTCACTCACGGCTCCTCTGGCCCCACTACCGCCAGGCAGTGCAAGAGGCGGCCCGCCGCCTCCCGCCCGGGGACAAGGCTCTATGGTTGGCCTAGTGGCGCTTCGCGGGCGCCGCATGGCCAGAAGTCTTCTGCTCTGGGCCGGTGCCCGAGGCGTCGGAGGCGCAGCTCCGCGCCATAGCCTGCTACGACCCACCGAGAGGGACCTCCGTGGACAATTTTCTCCACCACATGCTCCGGCCGGGGGATTTTGCATGGGAGCTTTGCAATCATCGACTGGAGCAACTTCTCCGCGAGCCCCTAAGCGCAGCGGCCCGGGTGCACCGATGGCTCACCGCGGCAGAAGGCAGCTGCCCCCCCCCTCCCCCGCGCCCTGGCAAGGACTTCGTAGCCGCCCTCTGTCTCGTGAATGGCACCCTGGAGTGCCCGCCGCAAGAGAGCCCCCGGCTGTACCGGGACCTGCCGGGGGGTTTCTCAAAGCACCTACAAGACGCCCTCCTCCCACGGTGGATCATCGGGCGCGGCTCCATGACCGCATGGGAGGCTCATATAGTGGGCGAGGAGTGGGCGCGCGAATGGGGCCGGTGGTGTGCTGCCACGGGCGCCACGGAGACCCCCGCACAATGGTACGCCACCATCCCGCTCGAGGGGTGGAGGCCGCACACCCGGCCGCTGCCCACCATGATCCGCGGGGCGGGCCCCGACCCCCCGTGGGACGCGGTGGCAAATGATTGGCTACAGGCGGCCCCGGAGCCACAAGCGGGGTTGAGTGGGGACGTGTCCTCGCTCATCCGAGCGCCCATCCCCCCCCGCATCGTCCTCCACACCACCAACGTGCTCCGAGCCACGGAGATACACACATGGGGGTGCGATGCGACCACCATCCGGTGGTTCCCCCCGGAGGGCGGAGCCGCCCGGCTCATCGTGGCGCACTTCAACACTGGAGGGCCTGTGTACGACGACGCCCTGTCCCGGCTGGCGGACATTCTGGGGCCCTTACTCCTCATGCTCCCCACCGGCCTTGCAGCCGCGCTGTGCCAGGAACTAGACAGCTGCGACAGGCTGCAAGTAGGGTGGGAGGCAGTCGCGGACGGCAGCCTACTGGCCCTCCTCCACCGCGACGCCGCGGACAAGTGCCAGTGGGGCACGCTGGTGCCTGACTTCACCGGGCGCCACATGTATATGGCAGCCCCCCTGGGGGCACCCCCGCCCGGCGTGGGATGACCTCATCGCCGCCTTCCAGGACCACGGGATTCTCCCCGACGACACGTGGCAGGAGGTCCGGCAGAAGACGCTCGGCAGGGACTACCAACGCAGCGTCCGCGCCCGCCTACTGGAGCTGCAGGACCCCCCCTGCCGGAGGTGGGACGACCTCTAGCTCCGCCCTCTCGGCCCCTGGTCGCCGCCCCTCCACCTCCCACACACCTGCCACCTCTGCGGGGAATGCGACACGGTATCCTCTGCAGCGCCGACAGGCGCCAACACCTGTGCGCAGTGCTCCCAGGTGGCCGCTTGCCCCAGGCCCGAACCTCCCGCGTGCCCGCACAGGCGCATGGAAGAGGAGGCTTTGCACGGGCACACGCCCCCTCACACAAACGCGCGGGCCCCGCGGGCGCCGCCCTCCTGTGGATCCAAGTGCACCTGCGGGACCCCACGTCCGTCGCGCACCTGTCGCAGGTGTTCGCGCCCTGACCCCCACCCGCCGCCGCGCTTTAAAGAGCCCGCATTACCATGCCTCGCCGACGGGAGGACGGGCTGGGGCACACCAGAGCCCACCGCCGAGCGCAGGAGGCAGCCTTCCGGTGCCTAGTAGCGGACGCGGTAACGGAGGCGCACGAGGCGCAGGCTGCCGCCCAGCACGACCTTGCGGGCAGTGCGAGGGCTTTCCTCAGCGAAGCCGCCCTCCTGGCCGTCCGCGCCCTAAACAGAGCGGGGGCCCCTACGCTGCTCCCGGCGATGCGGCGGATCGTGAACGCTGTCCAGCTGAGGCTCATCGGCCCGGAGGCGGTCCTCTACGGGCACTGGATGGAGTGGCGCACGTCCAACCGGTCAGGCGGGCCCCCGGCCATGGGGGACACCCTGCGGCTGACAGGCGCGGGGTCCGCCATGTCCCTTCAGAGCAGCGCCCCAGCCCTGCTGCACGCCCTCAGGACGCGCTGCCCCGGGGACACGGGCCCGTACCTGAACCAGGCGCGGGCCACATACACAGGAGGAGTGTCCGAGTTGGACGCGGCACTCGACCATCTACATCCGCCAGACGAGGACCCGGCGGTGGGCGAAATCACGAGGTTTGTAGAAAGCGCAGACGAGGCGCCCACCCGCCCTCGCCCGACCAATCCGGTGTACGACGGCGCCAGGCGGACCCCCCCGTACGCCGTCATGTGCGAGGCGTTCCCCAGGGAGCCCACCTGGTGCCCCGCCCTCCCACAAGCGAAGCACGCAGCCCGCGGCTTGGCCAACCCAAACCTGTCCCCCTGCCTCTCCAGAACCAGTGGTGCCCACCACAGGGGGCAGGTCCGCTGGCAAGAGCACCCGGGCACCCCCCTGCTCCTCCTCGTCGTCGCGACCCGCGGGGACCTGGAGCGGGTCCTGGGGATCACCGCCACCCACCTGTACGGGGCAGCGCCCGTACCCCGCCACCCCCTCCCGGCGCCCGCGGCGCGGGACGGGGTAGATACCTTCCTGCGAACACAGGAGGTCACCGCCGTTACCGGGGTCCACCTAGTACGGCTCCCCTCGGCACCAACCGACGACCCCCGGGGGCCCAGGGCCCTGAGCCCCGCCCCAGACTCGGAGCTGTGGCGCAACCTGTGGGCCGCGTCGCTCACCCACCTCCCATCCAAGTGCCGGTGGATGGCCGGCGGCCCCCGTTTGCACGTGGCTAACGCCACCGCCGGGCCCCCCTCCCCTCCCCCCCTCCCCCCTGCGGAGCACTGAACAGCACTGCCCACGGCCCAACACAGATGCACCAGGAGGTAGTGGGGAGGGCGCTCCTGCCGCCACGCATGCCTACCAGGATAACAGTGATGTCCGACTCCGATGGCTCCCCCCAGCGGAACGACTGCCACCATCGCCCGTCCCGCTCCCGCTCCCCCGTCTCCCCGTGATGCGCGGGGGAGACCCTCGCGAAGCGCGAGGAGCGGCAACTGGCGGATGCAGCGGTGCTGATCTGGCTGCCGGCTAGGCACTCTCCGCAGACACGGGGCCGTCGACCCGTGGACCTGCGCCGGCCGGGGAGACCGCCCCTTGCCGCCCAGGCTGCGAGCCCTGCCGCTCCGCCCCCAGAGGGGGCCCCAGGCGCACAGGGGGCTGAGATCGCAGCCCCAGCAAGCCGCGCCGGGGCCCCAACCGCGGGCCCCGGCGCGCCGCCAGCGCGGGGGTCAGCCCTGGCGTGGGCTTCGGGCGCCTCGCCGGGAGCGGCCGCAGCCGCAGAGGAGGGCGGGGAGAGTCCACAAGGAGCTGAGACCGCGGCCCCTGGGAGCTGCGCCACTGCCCAGGCCGGCCACACCGCGTCCCACAGCACGCCGCGCGCGCGGGGGACAGAACCCGCGCGGGCTCCGAGCGCCTTGCTAGGGGGCCGCCGCAGCCGCAGCGGAGGGCAGGGAGGACCCCGAGTACGGCGCCCATGCCAACCCCAGCCACAGCCATACCAGCCCCCGTAAGCCGTACCCCCCCAAGGCCGCCTTCCCTACGGGACGGCCGCGGCCCATCCGCCCCCCGGCACCCGAGCGTACGCCGCCAGGCGTCACGCTGCCGCAGCTGCCGCGACTACAGGACGCCCGGCCTGTGATCCGGGAGGGGGGGGACAGCGCGCAGGCGGGGCAGGGTGCCGGCCATGGGAGCGGGGAGCGGGGGACAGGAGGCGACAGGGGGAGTGCCCAGGGGCAAATGCATGGGGCAGGCCTGGGCGCACGCGGCAGGGAGCGAGGGCGAAGGCGTGGGCAAGGTACCGAGGCCAGCGGCAGCGGAGGGGGACAGAGCGCAGGCAGCGGACGGCACGACGCGGGACAAGGAGCGGGGAAAGGGCAAGGGCACGGGAAGGACATGCAGGGGCGCGAGCAGGGCGCCAAGGCGGGCGGCCACAGAGCGCATGGAGTGGAGCGGGGCGCGGTCGGCGAGCACGGGCGCAGCCAAGGGCATGGACACGGGCACGGGGAGGATACGGGCGCCGGCAGTCTGGCAGTGCAGGCCAGGGCGCAGGTGACGGGGGGCGGGACCCACGGCGCCGACAGGGGGACAAAGGCGTGGGGGCCGGGAAGGGACCCTAGGGCAAGGGCAAGGGCGTCGTGGGCCCCCGGGGACAGACAGGACGGGGCGCAGGAGCCACGGGGGGGGGGGGGGCAGAGCGAAGGGAGGGGGACGGGGGGCAGGGGCGCCCTCGCAGCCGGACGTGCCGCCGGTGCAGTGCATCCTCCCCGGCATGCAACAAATGCGGGTGCACCACACCCACCACCACCACCACCACCACGCCCACCTCTACAACATCGACCCTGACGCCGGAGACCTCATCCCCTCCCGACCCCAGCACCAGCCAGCCCTCCCGGCGCCGAGGGCGGAGCTGGGGCGGATGGCCGCTCTCTCGGCGGCGGGGGGGCGGGGCGTGGCGCCGGCGCCGCAGGCACAGGGGCCTCCCCCCAGTGCTCGGGGGTAACGCGGGGACACACAGTGCAAAAAAGGGGCCGCAGGGGGAGCCGGCGCGGGGGGTAAAGTGGGCCCGGCCCTGGGACCGGGACTGGGACACAGTCCCAGATCCCCTGGGGGCCGAGGCCCTCCCCCTGGTGGTTGAGGTGTACGGGTGGCTGAGCTGCGCCTGCTCGGGGACCACCAGGGGGATGAGGAACCAGTCCTTCGATGCCGTGCTCCTCTGGAGGGACGGGGGGAACTGGGAGGTGCCTCTGGGGGGCTGGGCGGCCCCAGAGGACCACGAGAGGGTCCTCAGGGCGGTGATTCGGGCGGCGTGGCCCGACTGGGAACCGCACTGGCTGGCCTTCCTGGAGGGGAGGGCGATCCTCAGTATCACAGACGCAGATGCCAACAACTGGCTCCCCCGGGCTTTGCGCAACGCCCTCACCCACTGGCGCTACCGCAGGCAGAAACCCGCCACCGCCGCAGCTCCAGCCCCCACACAAGCGAGGACGCAGGTGACGGCCGCGCCCCGCCGGCCCAGGCGATGAGCGTGAGGGGGTGGGGAGGGGACAGTGCCGCGGGGCGCCCCCCCCAGCGGAGCCGGGCCCCCCGACCCACACCCCCCCTGACGTACCGCGCGGCGGAGGGGCGCGCGCCACCTCCAGTGGGGGAGAGGACGGGGGCAACGAGCGCGAGGGGAGGCCCACTGCCCCGCAGCCCGCTAAACGCTGACCGCTGCCCCGAGCTGCTGCCCCCAGCACTCGCTGGCCGTCCCCCTCCTCCCGCCCCCCAGCCAGCCGGCACCGCGCGGCGACAGCGAGAAAGGCAGAGGGCCCGAGCGAGGGCCTGCACGAGGGCCTGGTACCCGAAGGGTGGAGGGGGGCGGGGGCTGGCAGGGTGCGCCCCCCCAGTCGGATGCTGGCCCCCCGGGACCAGAACCACCAGGCCGCCCCCCCGCGACGGTCGGGGGGCGGCTCCAGGGGACCAGGGGGGGACTCCGGGGAACCCCCCCTCCCCCCTACCCCCCCCCCCCTCCGGCTCGTGGGCGGCCTGAGGCCGGCCGGAGAGGCGGCGGCCCCGCACCCCCCTGAGAGGGCCGTGGCACCCAGGGGGGGGACTCCACAGCCGCGGCGAGCGCAGCCGCGCGCCAAGCGCCCCGAGTCGACCGCCCATTCACTCCCGCATTGCCCGCTGCTGACAGGCAGCTCTGCGCCGGCGCCGTGGGCCGCAACGGAACAGCGGCACCTGGGAGTGCGCAGACGAAGCGGCCCGCCTTGGTGCCCGCCCGGGGAAGGCTGGGGGGCAGACCGCGGCAAAGAGAACCCCCCCCCTCCCCTCGCCACAGTGACCCATGGCGGCCGACCAGGCCGCACCCGCCGGCCATGGCTGGCTGGCAACCCCGGCTGAACGTGTATACCCAGGGGGGGTGCCCAGGGGGACAGAGACGGGGGCCACGGGCCACCCCCCCAAGACAGTGGGGTGGGGAACAGCGGCGCGCCCCCCCCCCCCTCTCCCCCCAAGTTCCCCCCCGACCTGCGGGCCACGGGGGCGCCGGCCCTCCACCCCCCTGAGGCCGAGGGGACGTCCCCCCTCCCCCAGACGGGCCCACGACGCCCGGGGGGGGACGCAGCTGGACCCGCACGCCGGGCGCCTCCGCGCCCCCCACCGCCTGCTCCCGCGGGGGTTGCGACAGGCGGGCGAACCCGCACCAGGGCACAAGGACGACGCACAGACCACGCCCGGGGGCGGCGCGCGACAAGGAACACGAGCAGTATGGGGGCCGCGCCCCCCATGACCTGAGCGTCGCCAATGACGCCCGCATTGTAGCCAGCCCAGGGGAGAGCAGAGGGACGGGCTGAGGCGGAGCGACCCCCCCGCCCCCCGGCCCCCCGGCCAGCCCTCAGGGGGGGCCGCTCACGGGCCGCCCACCCCCCCCCCCCCGGCCCGGCTGGCCTGCCGGCGGCAGGTCGCACCCGGCGCCCGGGGCTGTCCCACCTGGGGGAGACGTTCCGGACGGAAATGTCATTGGCTGGGGTAGGCCAGTGCGGTCGTTGTTCGTGGGGGCGGCGTTTAGGTAGCCAATGATGATGGTGGGCTCTAGGAGGGAGAGACGGCTGTAGGCCAGGCTCCGGGCATCGAGGAAATCCTTGGTTTCTTCTCCAAATGGGACGTGTGTGAGTCGCACGGTGGGCTGCCATCCAGCCCCTAGGCATTCGTACGCCCTGAGGCTCCGAGGTTGGGGTGGGCATGTACCGTGACCGATGTCTCTTGGTGGAGAGACACCCCTCGCTGCGAGTGGACGTGGTATTTCTTCCCCTCCGGGTCCATGATTGGTAGTTGTTCAGGCTGGTCTGCCCTGCAGAGGGCCTGTTCTAGGAACCCAAGGAGGTCTGCGCCTTGGGGGTGTGGTCCCAGCATGGCTTGCAGCGTGGCGGCCTTGGTGGGCTCGCAGGTGAACGCGGGGCATTCAGGATGTTGATGGGGGTGTGTGCCTCTGTAGGCGCTGGCTGCTTGGGATCGGCGGTCGTGGACGTCGACCGTCTCCGACCAGGGCCCCGTCTGCCATCGACGAGGTCAATGACACCCTGAGCTGCGGGCGCCTTGAGGTCCCGCTTCTTGGGCTGCGGCAGAGGCCATGCGTTGTGGACTTTGCCGGAAACTCTGTGCGGCTGCGGTGCTCTGTGTTGGGGGTGCACAGTTATATGGGGACCATCTCCTGACTGTTTTGGTCTTACGAGAGTTTGATGGTGCACCCCTACTTCTTGTCGTTGGGGGTGGCTGCGTCCCATCAGACATGGATCTTGAATCCCTGGTGTTCCCCTGTGACGCGGTACGGATGGGTGACCTCACCCGCAGCCAATATCAAAGTGGAGGGTCCAGCGGCCGTAGCGAATTGAAAGGGTAGCTGCGCTCGGGCACCTATGGCAAACTCGGGGTACAGGCCGGCGGCTTCCTCCCTAGTCCAACGTTTTGGCCCGGGCTCTGGTGCGGGTTTGGGCTGTTTGGGGGCTTTTGGTTTCCTTGTACCCTGGCGTTGCCGGGCACTGGGCGGTCTTCTTTGAGGAGCTGTGCTCTGGGGCTGCTAAACAGGCGGGTGGCCTGGTGTGAACACAGGGGCTGCCGCGGTGGCTTGGACGTCGGGCTTGGACGTGGGGACGGCGTTCGTCAGGTGGAACACCTGCTTCGTCATGATGCCCAAGGGTCTCCTCGGCCGTCTGCAGGGCTTCGGGCGGGTGCGTTGGCCAATTGAGGAGCCGCTGCCCGGCGTGTGCCCCCTGGCGGCGCATTTGGGTCGCGAGGCGAGTGGCATGACGTGTTCACGCGGGGGTGCGCCCGGGGGGGGGGCAGGCCCCTGGCGCCCGCAGTCCCAAGTAGAGGGCGTTGTGCAGCGCTTCCCAGGCCAGCTCCGGGGTGTGGGGGACGCGGGCAGCGAGTCGCAGGTGGTCCCCGCCGCGTGGTGGGGGCGGTACCTCGTCGGCGGCGGCGTGCACAGTCGGCTACGTGACCTTAGTGTGGTTGTCCCACTCTACTGTCAACCAGGTGTCCTGGTCTTTGAGGACTTGTACTACCGTTGTGGCCGCGGGGTGCGCCCATTGCGTTACAGCCGACGAGCTGGTCGGGGCAGACCACCAGGTGGGCTCTCGGGGGCGCTCCCATGAAGACGACGTGGTGGATGTCCTCATTGGTAGGTCCAGGGTTTGGGGCGTCTTGTGCTGCCTGGGCTAGAGGCAGTCCTCCCAGAGGCGGGAAGCGGCCGCTGTAGCGTACACGGCCGCCAGCGGGATCTGTTCTGTCAGCCCTTCCACCTCGAGGTGGTTTTCCCCTTCCACGTCTCGGGAGATGGTGGCTTCTCTCTTCAGGGAGAGGAGTGCGCTGTCGCGCGTGGGTCCTGGCGATGCATGTGTTGGCTCATCTGGTGGGCGCCTGTCAGAGGAGCGTGGGGGGGGCACCTCAGAGAGGGGGACAGTCCCTCTGCCAGGCGTGTTCGACGAGGTGCAGTGGTATGGCGTGATGGCGGTCCGCTGCGGGCAGGAGGTTAGGGTCGCTGGTCCCCGGGTATAGTGCCGAGGTATATGCCCCCTTCTGTAGTTGGGGGTGTGCAGGGGCTGCAGCAGGGCACCCATGCATGGTTGCGCGCAGGAGGGGGTGCAGTGGGTGCACTGGGCCACAATGGGGTGCGCTACCGCGTATATGCTCAAGGGTTCCACTGTGCGCTGTATGTGGTAGGGGATGATGGTGCGGACGTCTGCCAACTGTGCTGTGCGGCTTTCGCCATGGTATCCCCAGAGCGTCTCCTCTAGTGCCATCTTGGGGCGTAGCTTTCAGGCTTTCAGGTTCATGGTGCTTCGGTTGGTGGCCTCGATGACGGTGCCAGGTCCAGCGCTAATGCGTCGGAGCAGGTTGTTTTGATGTTGTGCAGCGGCTCGTCTGCTGGCCGCGTGGAGGGCTGTGCTGTCGGCGGGAGGGGGCGCGTGGTGGGCGGGCCTTATGTGTGGGGTCGGGGTGACGTGCAGCGGCTGCCTCCATTCCGGCCCTGGGTGGTGTCGCGGTGGCTGGAGACCAGGGTAGCTGGTGAAGTTGTATATGGTGAACGGGGAGCGCTCATGCGTGGCGCGGGGGTAGTAGTGGTTGGGACCCGTGTTGTGGGTGAAGATGACGTTTGGCTTTTGTATGTCGTAGTGGAGCGCGGTGCTGGGGACTAGTTTGTTGACGCGTGCTGTTGCGTCTTTTCTTTTGGGTGCGGTGTTGTGGGTTACGGGGATGTGGACAGCCCACGCATCGTGGGTAGGGAGGTCGAGGTCTGGATGGGTTGGATGGATGAAGCTTCCCCTGAAGTTTGACAGTGCTGGGGTGCCGCGTGCCGCCGTCTCTTTGATGAAGGCCGGTACCCATTCGGGTGGCGCTGCAACTTGCTGGGCAATTGTGGCGACAGCGCGGGTGATTGCTGTGACGTTCGAGCCGAGGCCAGGTTGGTCAGCTGGTGGTTGGAGGCCCCCTTCAGGCGCGGGTTGTTGCCACCATAGGGTGTAGCCTTTTTGCATGTGATTGTGGGGGGTGTACATGAGGCCTTGCTGGCTGGAGATGGTGGTAATGAGAGCTTTGGATGCCCCGCCGTGGAGGGTGCCCGTGTAGGTCCAGAACCCGGTGGGGGGCGCTGTTGCGGTGTGGGATTCGGCCGTGGTGGGGTCTGGCTGCAGGGTGTGGCTGGTGAGGGAGGGATTTTGCAGTCCTTCATGCACGGTGGTACATACGTGTGCTCACCTGTTCGTCAACCCTTGCCGAGCCTCTTCCGTGTTTGTCCATGTTTGTAGGTGTATGATGATCACATGCGAGGGGTGTGACCCTGGTACTGCGGTCAGGCATCTGGTGTGTTCCCGTGCGTGTACGCACACTGCGGTGTCCACAATCGCTGTCACGTAGTCCTCCCCCTTCGCGGTGTGAATGTTTTCGATGACGGCCTCTCCTTCCAGGGTGAGGAGGAGGTGTGCGCCCGGGGGTTGCGCATGTGTCTGTGCGTGCTGGAGCCAGAGCTACGCGAGCCCGTGGCGCCGGGGGGGATTTCCCCCTACCTGAAGGTGCCTTGGGGCGATTCCCACTGCAGGGGCAGCGTGCGGCGTCCCCGCAGGTTGTTGGTGGCATGGTGGTTGTGGGGGAGCTGACGTTTGGTGAGTCGATGCGGCATGTGTTTGGTTGTCGCCGTGAGGTGGTCGCAGTCGTGGTCTTCTGGGGGTTGTGTGCCCGGGTAGTCCTCCTGGGGCTCGGTCACGGGCGGTGCTTGTGCATTGGGTGCGGCCTCAGGTAGTCTGCTGTGCGTGCAATAATAGGAGCCCTCGGGGGTGAGCTGGAGGACGATGCTCCATTTTGCCTTCTGCTCCGGGGACCACTGTAGGGCTCACTTTGTGGCCTTTGGAGGGTGACCTGGTGGTCCCAACTCCAGCTCTGGTAGGCGGGGGGGCTGAGGATGGTGTCTTCTTTTGGGTCCTCCACGCTCTCCATGTACGGCGTCATGTCGGTGACGTCGACAGCGTACTCCTCGTCCCTTTCTTGTGTAGGGGTGCCCGGAGGGGGGGTGGTCGTGTACCCCTGGAGCCCTTGTCCTGTGCTGTCGGGCAGGTGGTGCTCGAGGGACGCCCGGTACTCCGTGGAGCCCTTGCCTGCCTCGTCTGGGGGTGGTGGTGCCGCAGGGTGTTGGACAAGTGCGTCCAGGGCGCCCGTTCAAAGGGCGGGGGCCGCGGGGGGGCGCTGTGCGGGGAGCCGGCGCAGTCGGGGTCCTCATGGTTGTTTGCCATGGGCTCAGGTCCCGGCGGGGTTGGGCCCCTGTGTCGCTCTGTGTCCTCTGTGTGTTGGAGCTCCAGCTCCAGCAGGCTGTCAATCTCCAGGGCCATGGGTTAATTCTGGCCGGTTGCATGTTGGGGTGCTACCTTGTGGTGTGGCGGGTGCGCCATGCCGGTGTCCGGGGCGTGTGTGGCAGCTCGTGTGGGGTCGCGTGTAGGTTCCTCGTGGAACGGGCGGTTTCTGTGGTTGCGTTGTGTGGTGACTTGCTGGGGGTTGCCTCAGCCTGCGGTTGCGTCCCCAGGTTGGGCTCGGGCTGTTGCTGGTAGTTGGGGCTGGGCTAGTGTGTGGTGTGTGGGGTCTCTCGGGGTATGCAGCCAGGTGAGGAGGGTATTGCGGAGCTGGCGTGGTGCGGTGGTGCCCCTGCGTTGTTGAGCTGCGCGGCCCCATGTCCATGGGGTTGTCAGACTGGTGCGTCGCCGTGTCACTTGCGGGGGGACTTTCGGGTGAGGTGTGCGTGAGCGGGGAAGGAGGATGCAGCTTGGTGTGGTGCTGCTGGGTTCTGTGTTCGCTTCCCCATGGGGGGGGGGCGTACCGTGCCTGGACCTGCTGGCAGTCTGTGTTGGTTCGTTGGCTGGCATAGGATACGGGGCCCACGGGGGGTTGGTGGTTGCTCGCGTCTGGCCGTCGGCCGGTGTGGGGCCGCCCCCTGCGGTCCCCTGGTCTTCCCCTCGGTGGTCGCCGGTCCGTGGGCCCTGTTGGATCCTTGCGGCGCGAGGCTCGGGGTCCCCTGGGGCGGGATGCGTGCGAATGGAGTGCCGCAACCAGGAGGGTTTGGTCGTGTGGTGCCTGGGTGTGTTAGCCCACCGACTAGTGGGCCCGGGGTGGTGGAGAGCGCTCTTATCGGGCAGGGCGCGGTCGGCCACGTCTTCGAGGTCCGCGGGCTGGTGTGTCGCGGCGTCACGGGCGTGGTGCGGCTCCGGTGTGGCGCTCCTGGGTGAGGAGTTGCTGTGTGTGGTTGGGGCGGCCCTTCTCCATGCTGGAGGGGGGGGCTTGGTCTCGGGTTTGGTGTTGACCCGTGGCAGGTCACCGGTTGGTAGTGGATGCCGGGGCCTTCCTTTTGGGAGGGTGTTCCCAGGCGTCTCCCTGGTGCGTTCCGTGGTGGCCCCTGGTCGGCCGGCTGTGTGAGGTTCCTGTGCCATGTCGCATCCATGGGGGTACAATTGTGTTTTGCTTGGGCGTGTGCTTGGTCTCTGCGGGGAATTCCGTCAGCTGCGGGGGCATGGCTTGTGGTGGCCTCACCTGTGGAGTTCTCGGTGGTGCGTCCGGCGCTTTCCGCGGTGGCTCCTCTTGGTGGTCCGCTGTGGCGTTGCGTGGGGAGCGGTCTTGGGCTTGGTGGGCGTAGGACATGCGGGGTCGGGATAGGTGGGGTTGCAGGGGGAGCTGCGCACCTTATCTGGCTTTTGTGCCCCCGGTATGTCTGCCCTCTGTCCCCTCTCCCGGTTGTGTCTCTCCTTCTTCCCTCCGCCTTCCCCCCGCCCCCGCTTCTTTTTTTTCCGGGTGGGTGACCGTGGTTGCTTGCGCGCTGTCGTTGGGTGGTGCGGGAGGGGGGGGGGCATGTCTTGGCTGGGGTGACTGTTGGTGTTTGCGGTGCCGGGCATGGTCGTTGGTGCGTGCCGGTGTTGGTGTTGCTGTGGATGTCTGGGTGAGACTGGCTGGTTGTGGCGGCGGGGTCTTGGGCGTGGGTGCCGCGGGGGATTGTGGTCTGGCGGCCGTTTTGTTTCGGGTTCCGCGTGCCTGTGCCTGATTCCGGACAGCCGGTGGCTTTTGGTTAGCGTGGCACCAGTCAGGGGTTGCTGGCAGTGGGCAGTCAATGGTAGTGGCAGCATGGCCCCCTCGTGACTGGTCGTGGCCCTTGGGGGTGCCGTGGTGCATGGTGGCGGTGGTGTGGATCGGTGCGCTGGGTGCCTGGTGGGTGTCGCTGGATGTGGGTGTGCGCGTTTGTGTGCCCTTGGTATGGGCACCGTTTGGGGTAGTGGGTTGGCCGTTGTTTCGCGCGGGACGGTTTGTGTTGGCCGATGATGCGGCGCTCTACGCAGATGGTATATGTGGGGCCATGCTGGCGTGGGCGGTGGGGTTTGGATATTGGCCGTGTGTGCGCCGGCTGTGCGGCGGATTGGGTCGGGGTGCCTGGCGGTGTGGCCGGGTGTGATGGTGGGTGCCGCGGCGTGGGGGGTCGGCGGGCGGTGGGTGTGGCCAGTGATGTGGTGTGCGTTGTCGGCGGCCGGGGTCGGGTATTTCGTGGCGTGCTTGCTGGTGTGGGCGGGATGTGGTTGTTTGGGCCGGGTGTGCTGGTGGTGGTGGCTTGAATACCTGGTGGTGTCTGTGGCGATGGGTGGCTCTGTGGAGATAGTGCCGCCGGTGGTGGTCTTTGTCGCCCCTTGCCTTTCCGGGTGCCGGCGTGGGATTGCGGTCGATGTGGTGTTGCGGGCGCGGGCGGCTTTTGTTTTGCCGTGTCTGGCACGGGTGGTGCTGGGTCCAGTGTGTTTGGTGCTGGGTGCACTTTGCCTTGTCGTGGTGCAGATGACTGGCAGTGGCGGTGTCGGCGGTGTTTGGATCGCCTGGGTTTTGGTGGAGGTTGAGCGATGGGTTCTTTGATGCCGGTGTGGCAGGGTGCGGTTATTTGGGCTTCCTGGGGTGTGTGGTTTGCGGTGGCTGGGCACTCGCACCTCCGGGCGACGCGGGGGTGTAGCCGGCAGGCAGTGTCTACTACGCCGGGTGCTCACGCATCTGTCCGGACGGCGGGTCTTTCGTAGCCGGCAGCGGCTGGGTTCGCCAACGTGCGCGCACACGTCCATCCGGACGGCGGCTGTTTCGTAGCCTGCAGGGGCAGGGCTCACTGCCGGGCGCGCACACATCCGTCCGAACGGCGCCTGTTTTGCAACCGGCAGGGGCTGGGTTCACTGCCTGGTGTGCACAGGTTCATCCGCAGGGCGGCTGTTTTCGTAGCTGGCAGGGTTCGGGTTTGCTGCCGGGTGCTCACGCGTCCATCCTGACGGGGCTGTTGCGCTGTGCGGACTCCGGACTTGTTCGTGGCGGCTTGCTTGTTGTTGGGTGTGGGCGTCTGCCGTGGTGCTGGCGTGTTGTGCTTCGTGGTGCCTGCTGGTGTGTTGTGCTGCGCGTGTGCCCTGCCTGGCTTGCGTTTGGCGCGCGCTCCTTGCCCCGTCATGCTGCCCCGCAGGTGCAAGCACACACTCCTCCTCTGACGACCCCGTATGGCTCCTTGGCGGGCTTTGTTGATGCTTTGCTGTGGCCCCGGCGCGCGGCGGTCGGCTGTGTGCTTGTGGGGGGGGTCTGGCTCCCCTCTATGCGACTCCCCTGCCCTTGGCCTGCCGTTCCTTTTCGCCGCCCTGCCCTACGGACCTTGCCTCCAATGTCCTCGTGGCCGCTGGGCTGGCCTTCCCTGGTTTGGCTGGTTGGTTGTGCGCGGCTGGTGTTGTCTGACATGGTGATTCTTGCTGCACTGCGGCGTGAGCTGGGCTTGTCCTGGGGCCAGGCTGTTCTGTGGTGTGCCTGCCTCGTGTACTGCGCTGTGCGTGCGGTGTCCGGGGCGACTTGGCTCCTGTTCACCGGTGTGCACACTCGGTGTGTTGTGTTGTGTGTGCGTGTCCTGGGCCACTTGGATCCTGTTCAATGGTGTGCTTGCTCCCTGTGTTGTGTTGCGTGTGCGGGGTCCTGGCGCACTTGGCTCCCGGTCACCAGTGTGCATGCTCGGTGTGTTGTGCTGCGTGTGCGGTGTCCTGGGCGACTTGGCTCCTGTTCACCGGTGTGCACGCTCGGTGTGTTGTTTTGTGTGTGTGGTGTCCTGGGCCACTTGGCTCCTGTTCACCGGTGTGCATGCTCGGAGTGTTGTACTGTGTGTGCGGTGTCTTAGGCCACTTAGCTCCTGTTCACAGGGGTGCACGCTCGGGGTGTTGTGCTGCGTGTGTGGTGTCCTGGAGCCTTGGCTCCCGTCCAGCGGTGTGCACGCTTGGTGTGCTGTGTTGTGTGTGCGGTGTCCTGGGCGACTTAGCTCCTGTGCAGCGGTGTGCACGCTTGCTGTTTTGTGTTGCCTGTGCGTTGTCCTGGGCCAATTTGCTCCTGTGCACCGGTCCCTGCTTGGTGTGCTGTGTTGCGCGTGTGGTGTCCTGATCCGCTTGGCTCCTGTCTACCTCCGTGCACGCTCGGTGTGCTGTGTTGTGTGCGCCGTGTCCTGGGTGACTTGGGTCCTGTTCACCGGTGTGCTTGCTCGGTCTGCTGTGTTGCGTGTGTGGTGTCCTGGTCCGCTCAAGTCCTGTTTACCGCCGTGCAAGCCTGGTGTTCTATGTTGCGTGAGTGGTGTCCTTGGCCACTTGGCTCCTGTTCACCGGTGCGCACCGTCAGTGTGTTGTGCTGTGTGTGCGGTGTCCTGGGCCACAGGGGTCCTTTCCACCCGTGCGCACGCTCGATGCGTTGTGTTGCATGTGCAGTGTCCTGGGCCACTTGGCTCCTGTTCACTGCTGTGCATGCCTGGTGCGGTGTGTGCGTGCTGTCCTTGGACAGGTGCCTCTTGTTCACCGGTGCTCACTCTCGGTGCGTTGTGTTGCATGTGTGGTGCCCTTGACCTATGGGTTCCCATGTCCCGGCTTGCACGCGTGGCGTGTTGTGTGTGCGGTGCCCCTGGCAACGTGGCGCTTGTTCTCTGCCGTGCACGTGTGGTGTGTTGTGTGCCTGTGGCTGCGGTTTTCGTCTTTGTGGTGTTGGTGTTGGTGCGGGTTGTGTGTGTGTTGGTTGTGTTGTGCGTGTGGTGTTTGGGTTCTTTTGCTGCGTGTATCATACCATTCTCTCAGCACTTTTCACCGCGCCCAAGACTAGGCGGCGTCGGTGTACTCGTCCTTGGCCCTTGTGTGCAACTCGTTGCGCCTATGGTTTCTTCTCCGGCGGTTGGTCTTGATGCACTCATGACGTGTGCTATTTACTTTTTCTTGCGTGAGACTTCTTGTATTTCGCGGCGCCCAAGAGTAGGCGTGTGGTCTGATTGCACTCATAACTTATGCTATTTACTTGTGTTTGTACTCGACTCTCCGTATTTGGCGACGCCCAAGACTAGGCGTGTGGTCTTAATGCATTCATGATGTATGCTACTTATTTTTATTTGCATGAGACTCCTTGTATTTAGCGAGGCCCAGTAGTAGGCGTGTGGTTTGAATGCCCTCTTGACGTATGCTGTGTACTTTTGTTTGTGTTTGACTCCTTGTATTTTGCAACGCCCAAGAGTAGGCGTGTGGTCTGAATGCACTCATGATGTGTGCTATTCTCTCCTTGGGTTGCGGGCCCTTTGTATTTGGCGACGCCCAAGAGTGGGCACGTGGTCTTAATGCACTCATGATGTATGCTTTTCATTTGTGTTTGTGTACTCCCTATTCGTGTCAGCTGTTGAGTTTTCGTTTTGGGTTTTTGTTGCGTGGCGCCTTCCCTTGTATGCACTTTTTGTGGTGTTGGAGCACGCACTCAAGCAGTAATTTCCTACTTGCGGCACTTTGCTATTGTTTTGACGCGTGTACAAGCAATTTTCCGTGTTTTCACTGGTTGTTCATGTTGTTTTGCTGTGTGTGGTGGTTTTTTGCCAATCTCGCCAAACAGTGGCTCCACAATCACAGAGCGGTTTCAGAGGTCAGAAAAAACAACCTTTCCAGTCGTTCATTTGTGTGTCAGCGTTGTCTGTGTGTCATTTGTGTGTCAGCGTGCTGTCTGTATGTGTCGTCTGGGTGTCAGCTTGCTTTGTTTGTGTCATTTGTGTGTCAGCGCGCTGTCTGTCTGTCATTTGTGTGTCAGCGCGCCGTCTGTGTGTGTCATTTCGGTGTCAGGAAGCTATTTCTGTGTTTGTTGTGTGTCAGCGCGCTCTGTGTGTGGCAGCGCTCTGTGTGTGTCATCTGTGTGTCAGCCCCCTCTGTTTTTGTCATTTGTGGGTCAGCGCTCCGTCTGTGTGTTGTTTATGTCAGCACTCTCTGTGTGTCATTTGTGTGTCAGCTCTGTGTGTCACTTTTGTGTCAGCGAGCTGTCTGTGTGTCTCATTTGTTTGTCAGCAACCTATGGTTCAACAAGGGTGATAAGGAGGGGCTATTGTTTTCATCAATCGGGCGTCAGAGGTTATTGCTTGGTCTTGGTGGTATGCACCAAAATCTTATGACGCTGACATGACAAGAGTCATGGACGCTACATTGCCATGGGTATGGAACTGACTTTGGCCGGATGCGCAACTAGCACGACCTGCAGCAGAGCCGCGTTGGAGGTTGCTTGGTTGTGCTGGCAGGGGGCAGCATGGACTTGCCCATGGTGCAGCTGCCGCTGCTATGGGGCGTGGGAGGGGCCGTAGAGTTCCGCAACCACTTCGGCACGGACAACAAGTTGCAATGAATGCCTACAACCGTTTCTACAACAGAACAATTTCCCAGGTATTAGTTTCATTCCTCAAGTTATTAGCCTTGCCGGGAAGGCGTGTATCTAGCTTGTTCCCGGACATTCATTCTTGTTTCCATAAACGTATCATCGTTGAGAATTGCTTCTCCAACATCAAGAAATTCGGGTTTTTTCAGCGGCGGAAGCGGCGTTGAGGTCTGTATGACAAAGGACACGGTGGAGAAGTTCCTCATATTTGCATGTGCACTTCACAATGCCGAGCATCAAATTGACATGATTGCCTGGTGCCGGCCGAACGGACAGAAAGATTCTTTTTGTGGAATAGCACTATAAAGAAATTGAAACGCTGAGGAATGTCCATGTTTGCTGACATTGATCCTTTGCAAGTATCTAGAATGATTCCGTTTGATGATTTGAAGTGTCTTGGTTGCATGCTACATTGGTGTATTGGGTAAGGGTACCTGCATGGTGCGCACAACTGTTGTTTTTGTTGAAACGGATGATTGTTGCAACAATTGGAGCTAGGGTGACGGTTAGTCTGGCACGGAGGTACTCCAATTGAGCCTGGAGGTTGAAGGGCGGCACTGTGCGTCAGGATGTCGTCAGGATGCTTCAGGATCGCATCCGGGTAACGTCAGGATGGCGTCAGGATGACGTCAGAATGGCATCAGCATGATGTCAGGACGCGCCAGGGTAGCGTCAGGATGGCGTCAAGATGGCATCAGTATGACATCAGGAATGTATCATGGATGCGTCAGGAAGCGTCAGGGTAGCCTCAAGATGGCGTCAGAAAAGCCTCAGAATGGTGTCACCATGGCGTCAGGAAACGTCAGGATAGTCCAATGGCTTCAGGAACGCCTCAGGATACGTCAGGATGGCGTCAGGGTGGCGTCAGGATGGTGTCAGGACGCGTCAGGATGGCTTCAGGCAGGCGTCAGAGCGGTGTAACGGTAGTGCTGTAGGCATCAGGAGCTCGTGACAATGCGTCAGGATGCGTCAAGTAGGCGTCAGAGTGGCGTCAGGAAGGCACACAATAACTTAGCGTCAGGATGGTGCCAGGATGACGCCAAACAACGCGGGGCTCGAATCAAGTGCTCCGGGCATATTGGTTTCGCAACCCATTGTTGTGTGCACCCGCCGTCAAACTCTGCGGAGTTGGCAGCCCGACGCGCCCGGTGGCACGAGGCGCCAGCCAAGTCTGAGCTCACCTATGACTCTAGCGGCCCGAAAGTCCCGCAGGCGATCGCGCAAAACCTGTTAGGAATTTGTGCGCAGAAATGTAAATGTGACCAACAAAAAACATGCATTTTATGCTTGCAGATTTCAATATTCATATCCAGGAAAGCAATGTGATGCAGAAAAGGGTAGATTGCATCTGATTCCCGCACCAATTTGCCTTTTTGCCCCTCAAAAACACTGTTCTGTGGCATATCTGGTTGGTTAACCTATGTAGAATGGTACCAAGTGATGATTCCTGTGTGTGCTTGCGTCAGATACTCCTCTACCACCTCTAGAATGCCTCAAGTCGTCCAACAATGGCCCCAAACCCTGAGAATGGCACCTTTTGGGCACTCTTTCGTGTGGTGCAAGGCCTATGTTCATCTTCAACGCAGTGTAACTTGTCCAATGTGGCCAATATGGGACAGCGTGAGAATAGTCAACTTGGTTTGCATAGGGGATGCAACTAGCCTACATAGGCCTGTTCAAATGGTCCAGAAACCCTCCAAAATTGTGAAGATTTCATGCTTTTCTGCATTCACTTTGGGTTTGGCACAACGCCTATGTGCATCTCCAACAGCATGCATCAAGTGCAATGTCAGGAATAGGACCGGATGTGATAATACGCAACCTGGTTTGCATTGGTGATGCACGTAGCCTACATACGAGTACTCAAATGGGTAAAAATGGGCAATCAGCCTCGAGATTGCCCGTTTTGGCACTTTGTGATGTGTTGCCAGGCCTGTGTGCATCCCCAACGCCATGTAACTTATTGAATGTCACCGATAGGGCACAACGTAATTTTTTGAATGTTCTTAACCGCATCAACTTGTTCTGGGGCTTACGTCCCCCAAGGGCACAACGTAATGACATGCAATTTGGTTCGCACTGGGGATGCAAGTAGCCTACATACGAGTGCTCAAATCGTCGAAAAATGGCCCAAAAACCTCCTAACTTGCGCAGATGTCATGGTTTTTTGCCTCATTGTGGGTTTTGCACGCAGCCTATGTGCATCCCCAGCGCCATGTAACTTGTCTCATGTCACAAAAAAGGACCCAATGTTCAAATGTCTTTTTGAAGTAAACTAGGCTTTCAACATCTTTCCCATTTGCTGATTTGTTCAACATTATAGTCACGATGCAGCTTTCTCAGGCTGCATTAGGCTGACTGGGACCTTTGGGGGCTCTGACGGGCCCTGTTTTGGCCTAAAGCGGTGTGTTTGGTGCGCAGGTGGTGTGTTGTGAGGTTGGTAGACTACAATATGTATGCATTTGATGGTATTCGGGCCGGATAAAAAACGTTTATGCTCAAAAACACCACAAAAAGCACCATCTTTGCGTGAAAAATCCCATGAAATGACCCTTTTCCTGCCCAAAACGGGTTTTTGAGCCTGTGGCTGTGGCTTGGGGTTGTGGCTCCCGTTTCCCATTGTAGTGCTGCTGGAGTCGAAAAGTGTCATCTCCAATGCAACATGATTGCAAGAAGAACTCCAAATTGTGTAAGTGCAGTTTTGATACCAGCCCCCAGCCCGGCCAGCCCAGGCTTGCATTGTCTCGTGCCTTCTTCTGGGCCAGGGGAGGGGCGTTCTGACAAACAAAATCTGAAACCTTATTATATCCACCTCAAAGCTCCAAAAATGCATGTTTCTGCCTCTAGACCCAATATTGAGTTCGTGACGGACTTTTGGCCCCCTAAAGTCCTAAGTGTGACCGTAGTGTATTTGCCAGGAAAGGACGACCCTGTGGCCGATTGCCTCAGTGGTTGGGCCTATCTAGCCCGAAAAGCATGGATGAACATCTCTATGCATGGCCACGGTAACGAGACTACGGAGGCCAAGCGTATCATCGGGGCGGAGCGTCTCCTGGAAGAAGGCCAGGCGAAATGCTTTGTGGTGATGGGATCCCGCGCAGATCTGGCCCAAGTCCGAGACGCCAAGGTGCAAGCGGTGGCGGCACAAATGAAGGATATGGGGGATAGGAGGATGTGGTACGAACCATTGAATAAGTGCAGGAGAATTGGTCCGATCATTATGAAATTTCAGACCATTGGCTCAAGTACTGGGATGTGGTGAGTGTGCTGTCCGACAACGATTGGCCAAAGGGATTGACAGAAGACGGGGACAAGCTCTTTCTCAAAGACAATCTTTTCATTCCCGAGAACCGGGCGGAGGACTTGTTGGACCATTGGCACAACACTCAGTTCATGCACCCAGGAAGAGATAAATTGCAGAAGGAACTGGAGTCGGATTCTTTGTTCCCTCCAGCTTTTTATGCAGTGCTGAATCAGCATTGCAAGGTGTGTGCGTTCTTCACGCCCACCAAACATCCCCACCGGTCAACTGCTGGAACGCCAATGTACACGGCCATTGTGGCGAGTCCCATGGGACTTCTTTCAATCGATGTCTTTGCGATGGCGGAAGTCATTGTGGAAGGCGAGGTCTTTGACCGTGTCATTTCCGCAGTCGATCGCCACAGCGGATACATTGTGGCGGTTCGGGGTGAAAAATCCAAGAAGAAGGACAAGAGGGACAAGCAGGGAGTGGGGCTGCAAGCCAAGACCATGGCGCAAACAATGATCGGGCATTGGTTGGCGGTATTTGATGTCCCAGCGGTGACATGCAGCGATAGGGGTACGCGGTCCGTTGGCGCATGGTTTTCACCATCTGCAAGTACATGGCACCGTCATCCTTAAGCTGACACTTCGTCACAAAACCGATTTCACTTCTTTTTCAGAACTTTTTTCACTGATTTCACTTCCTTCTCACTTGCCACCTTGGACATAAATTATTATCGTATAAGTGTTCCCCACAGCCAAATTGCGCATTAGCACAACCGGGATGGCACCTCTTGGCACCCCATCTTGTTTCACTGCTTGCACTGATTCCACTTCTTTTTCTAACTTGCTTTCATTATTTACCCATACCATTCTCAATGCGTTTTTAACCTTTCGGGGAGCACCCTAGTACCCAAACATCTAGACGGAAGCTGATTTCACTTACAAAAACCAAGCATAACTTATTTTTGGGCAAAAATCACGTTTGGTTGAATGCACGACACCAAGGCACATCTAAGCAAGGAAACAAAGTTCCATTGCAATCATTGTTTACCCATACCATTCTGAATGCGTTTTTAACCTTTTGGGGAGCACCGTAGTACCGGAACCTCTAGACAGAAGCTGATTTCACTTAGAAAGAGTGGTTCAGCCAGCACAATCATCTGCGCACATTTCAAAGAGTTGTGAACCTTTCCGGGAGCACCCTAGTTACCTAAACCTCTAGACGGAAGCCGATTTCACTTCGAAAGAGTGGTTCAGCCGGCACAAACTTCGGCACACATTTCAACCAGTTGTGAACGTTTCGGAGAGCACCCTAGTTACCCCAACCTCTGGACGGAAACTGATTTCACTTAGAAAGAGAAGTTCAGCCGGCACAAACATCGGCACACATTTCAAAGAGTTGTGAACCTTTCAGGGAGCACCTCAGTTAGCACTGCTGGTTGCTCAGGCACACTGCTGGTCGCTCAGGCACAGTGGTGATTGCTCAGGCACACTGTGTATTGCTCAGGCACACTGGTTGTTGCTCAGGCACACTGGTGATGGCTCAGGCACACTGGTGATTGCTCAGGCACACTGCTGGTTGCTCAGACACACTGGTGGTTGTTCAGGCACACTGGTGATTCCTCAGGCACACTGGTTGTTGCTCAGGCACACAGGTGATTGCTCAGGCACACTGGTGATTGCTCAGGCACACAGCTCCTTGTTCAGGCACATTGGTGATTGCTCAGGCACACTGGTGATTGCTCAAACACACTGGTTGTTGCTCAAGCACATCGGTGATTGCTCAGGCACACTGGTGATTGCTCTGGCACACTGGCGATTGCTGTAAGATTGCCCCATCCTGTTTGAACAGCATGCAAATCAATTCATCAACAAAGCAAGCAAAAGCATCAAGCGCCACACAAAAAAAATTTACATGTGAACCCCACGTGTTCTCTAAAACTGAAGCTGACCTCAGACGCACTGCTTATTGCTCAGGCACACTGGTGATTGCTCGGGGACACTGGTGGTTGCTCAGGCACACTGCTGGTTGCTCAGACACACTGGTGATTGCTCAAGCACACTGGTTGTTGCTCTGGCTCACTGGTGATTGCTCAGGCACACTGGTGATTGCTCAGGCACACTGCTGGTTGCTCAGGCACACTGGTGATTGCTCAGGCACACTGTTGATTGCTCAGGCACACTGGTGATTGCTCAGGCACACTGGTAATTGCTCAGGCACACTGGCGATTGCTGTAAGATCGCCCCATCTTGTTTGAAAACCATACCAATCAAATCATCAACAAAGCATGCAAAAACATCAAGTGCCACACACAAGAATATTCACATGTGAACTCCACGAGTTCTCCAAAACTGAAGCTGACTATCTATCAACAGCACCACCGCTCAATGAAATCGTTAAATTAATCAAAATTCAGAGCTCTTGACGCTAGACTGCATTGCAGGGTCGGTCTTCTGTCATGGCGGCTGATTGACGGGTATCTGTTCTTCACTGACCGCGACGAAGAGTGCCGTGATGGTGATCGATGTGATCGACTGCTTGGTGCTTCTGACGAGTCCCTCCCGCTCCGAGGGATAGGGCCTAAGAACAAAGCAGTTAACAACTACTGACAGACTACAGCAGAGTTCTTGAGATGCATAACCATGTCCAGGGAGAAGAGGCATCAGCAAGGAACGATTTTGGATGGTTCAGGCGTACGGCTTGGCGACCCCTCTCCCCTGTCGGCGACCAGACGGGTTGGGATTGGCAAGGTTGTCCGAGTCCGAAAGCTCATTACTATGTACCAACCCAGCCAGATTTTTGGCAAACTTCAAACCAGCAAATGCTATTGGACATTCACCCAACCAACTACCACAGGACAAATGCCTCACCACAGGCAAAATGCCTTGACCAGGCACCGACCCAAAACCCCACACAATGGCCTACCCTACCTGTAAGCACACCCTGCCTAAAACTCTCACAGACCCACCTCAGGGTAGGACACACACTAAAAAAGCCCTGGCCCCGTGACAGCACACATACTGGGCACGCTCATCCTCTTGCCATGGTCTGGTTGGTGGCTGCATGAGAACAATCTGGAGCGGCGTTAAGATTTCCTGCTTCTTGCCTCTGATGAGTCTGTTCTCTGGCGTCCTGCATGCTACTCCCTGGCCGGGACACCATTGCGGCCTGAGGACAAAGCACTTGACCGCTACTCACAGATTACCACGATGCACATGGATGCACATGAATGAGTCCATTCTTCAACGATGCACATAAATTCGTCCCTCTCTGCTCCAAAGAGCCTCACGAAGAAAACACCCTGTGTTGTTGCTCGCCTAGCTCAGAAGCTGAATAACACATACAAATATCAGAGCCCTGCCACCAAACATTCCATCGTCGGAAGGAGGTGATGGCCAACTATCCCGTTCCGGTTGACAGCTTTGTGCTGCCGCCGAAGGGGATGGTGATCTGCGCCCCATAGACCAACCCTCGATAGATGGTGACCTGTGCCTACTGTTGTGCCGTTTGTCTTCTGGTCGAAGCCTCCGTGGAGGGCTCCTCCATACAAATATCAGAGCCCTGCCACTATCGTCCAAAGGAGATGATGGCCTTCTGTCACGTTCCGGTTGACTTGGATTCAGCCTTTGGCTTTTCCTGCTGCCTGTTCTGCTGCTGACACTTGGACTACGCTGTCTCTGCTTCCCTGCTCACTTTTGTGGCGCCTTTCTTCGGTTTTGCGGATGAGGCCTCCTCCACCAGCTTTTCTTTCTTTCGTTTATACCGCTTCCCCCTGACATGCCATCTCGACGACGTGGGTTCTCGGAGACATCCACGTCGCACAGGCAGCAGTGGGGATAGTTTGGGACTTTTTGAAAATATTTGTAGTCTGGACACGATGCAGTGATCGGGCTTGCCATTATTGAGAGAAAATAGAAACTTCTAACCAGACAAAAACCAAGACGAGGGCAGAAACGTCCCAAAGGGCATGATATGACGAGGTAGAATACATGAACCAATCTTGAACACTCTCTCCACACCGCAACTCAGCAGCACATCTACCTCATGGGGGTTGCTGGTGGGGCTCATGTGCAACCATTGGTAATATTCCAGGGGGATCTGTGTGGGATCTGCAGTGAACATGCTGAGGCCACTGCAAAATTCAATCCACCGACTTTGTACCATGAAGACGACAACGCACAGTGTGTGGTTGTATGTCAGGGGGGGGGGGTATCTTGCTGAAAGAGATGAATGCATGCATGAGGGTGATTACTCGCCCTCACTAATATGGATGCCTGCACCCTTTACAAGGACCCCGAATTGAAGCCTTCCCCTCAGGGTCCACAATGCAATGACGGCTGCCCGTTTTGCCCAGCAACAAAGGAGGAATTGGTGCTGCCAACCTTCACTGGCGCCGAATTCCTTGCTTTAGCGGACTGAATTGCAATGAGCCCCATACCAGAAGTACTTCGTCTTTTCAAGCGTGAAAATGACATAGGTTGGGATGCACGGCAACCTATGTCGACTGAGGGGGGGGGGAACGCATGCACCAGCGTCAGAAAGGAATTACAGAGCACACACCAATATATTGGTTCAGTAGGTGCATGATCTCCTTCGTGGCCAGACTGGGGAACTCTCTATTTTTTCTTTGTTTTTCTATTTTTTCATTGCCTTTTCTAGGTTTCCTGGCAGTGGGTGTTTTTCAACATGCACTGCCACTACCGTCTGATCTACCATTTGAGCAGCGATATGCAAGGCTGTTCTTTCAGCCACAATCGTTTTAGGCGAAAGGTGGCCGACAGCACAGGTCGCGCGTTGCATGATGTAATTTTCATTGCTTTGTACATGTGCAACAGCGAGATGTATAGTGTACTTTTCGGCAATTTCTGCTCTCATTTCGATTTTGGTGATTCATTGCACATTACACTCTCGTTTGTTGTTCAGCCTAATTCTGATGAGCCTTTATTGTGCTATGCTTGCATAATCAGTAGTGCATTGCATGCTCTCTGCAACTACCTGCGCCACTGCCCATCCCCCCTGGCCCTTAGATGCAGCTCCTGTTCTGTCTCCTTCAAAAAGGGATGTCAGAAGAAAGGGGCGTTGGTACTTCCCAGTGCCAAATGTCTATTCTGGACAAGAAATATTTTTATAGCCTGAGTCAGGCTTATGAGGGCCTATTCCATGATGATTCAAAACAGACACAAAATTTATTCGATGGGTCGGCATCTACAGTGCACGAGCTGCAATGCTGCCATTGCTTTCGTTTTGGGTAGCGTTGAATTTACACTGTAACAGGGTCATGCAGAATAACAGGGTCATACACTGTAACAGGGCACAGGGTCATGCAGAAGTGGTGAGTCCCTGCAATTTCATGGATGCTATGCAATACCAATGAGGTAGCCACAAATCCATATCCCTTTCAAGCCACCTAAACTAATTACCACCATAAGCACCCAAATACAACACTGTAAGGTGGGATGTAAAACTAGGAAACAAACGTATCAAGATACGTGGAGTTCACCAGTTTAAAGGGTGCAACAATCATGTTTCACTAGTGAATAGGAAGACATTGCGAATTGGGAGATGCAAAGCGCAAGGCTTGCAAATGTAAAGCATGCATAATTTTAATAGCACAGACATGCCCATCAATGGTGAAACATACGTGTGTGCACTGTCTGCACACACAATGCACTCAACACACCAACCTGCATATATCATCCACCAAAGCAGTGTGGGATTTACCTGTTAAAAGTCCACGGTCACCTTACGGTGCACCCCCTATAATAGTAAGGGCTTGTGCCCGTATGCAGGCAAGACCATGCGCTCCACAGTTACACTTTCATTAGCATAAACTTGCGTTTGGGTCGTCGAAGGCGGCAAGTTATAAAATTCTAACTCGACTCGGATGTTCCCTTATTTGTCTGTTGCTGTCCTCACCTTCAATCAAGCACCCGCGTGCCGGCACATAAGTAGAATGACAGCAGACATGTTGACAGCAGACACAAAACAACCTTAAAGGTCCGATTGCTCATGCGAAGATGAACGGTAGTGCAAAATAACCAATCAAATATCAGAAAAGCCGGCTTTGTAGCCATTTCAAAGCCTTTTTTCGCAACTTGCTTCGGGAACACTAGAGGCTATATGCCAAGAAAACTGGGCACGGAATGGTTTGTGCCAAGCATCAATGATATTATAACGCTCTACAAAGGATCTCTTAGTCAATTTAGGGGTGTCCAAGGTACAACGGGGTTTTTTGGCCGGGTTATGATCCCCCTCCCAGAGTCCGACCAAGTGGGGGGGGGGGGATGAAATCACAACATGTCATGTGGTGATGACGGCAGGCTGCGCCATGTGCATTGCATGCTCTCTGCAATTATATGCGCCACCGCACACTCCCCCCGGCCCTTAAATGCAGCTCCTCATCCGTCTCCTTCAAAAAGGAATGCCAAAAGAAACGGGTGTTGGTACTTCCACGTGCCATATGACTATTCTGGACAAGAAATATTTGTATAGCCCGAGTCAGGCAAATGAGTGCCTATTCCATGATGATTTAAAACAGACACGAAATTTATTCGATGTGTAGGCATCAACAGTGCACCAGCTGCATTGCTGCCATTACTTAGTGTTGAATTTACGCGTAAATGCCAAATGCATTTGCATCCATTTGCAATTGTTGTCGGCATGGGGCACAAGGTCATACAAAACTGGTGAGTCCCTGCAAATTCATGGATGCTATGCAATACCAATGAGGTGGTTTGGGGAATCTTTACCCACACAGAACCCACCAAGGTACCCCGCCCCCCCCTTGCGCAAGCACCCTGAAAGTCATCAAACCAACGGAAACACGGACCCCCGTGCTTGGACAAGCCCGTGCTTGCGCGCGACGGGCCGCACTACAAGAAGGTTTGTCACCGGAAACCTGCCCATACCTCACCCTAAGCACAGTTGTTACAACAGGGCACTAAAACACAATGTGCAGGCAGGTTTAAGCGAGTTCTGGAGGTCCTCACTGCCCATCAGGGCATAGAGGAGCTGTGGAATAGAAGCCCTTACCCACCTTGTGCCTCATTTTGAACAATTGCACATTTTGGGGCAGGCTTTACCATGTACGTAACAGCCATGCCAGGTGTAGCAACATGAGCCATGGCTGAAAATCACATCAAAACAGACATCATTGGGTTGCAATTGCAGACAGAATGTTGGTATGAGCAGGAGGAAGTACCACAAGCATGATCAAGCCCCCATTTCCCTCTACAAGCGAAGCACAATCGCGCAATGGTACATTTCTGACCATAAAAACCGTGGTCAGAAAATTCCTTCAAAACGACAGTAACACGGGCTCATGTGCTTAGACAAGGGAGTGCTTTCGCAAGGGGGGTGAAGGGGTAGCAGTGCAGTGCAGCGCAGCGCAGAGCAGTGCAGTCTCCGGTCACACTCTGCTTCGTTTTCCAGCTATGCTTGACAAAAATTGATGGTCCCAAATTGACGCTGCCCCTAGTTCCCATCCGACAAATATTGGCGAACGTTGTCCCCGTATTCTGTTATACTGGGTCTCAGTTAGCCACAGAGGATCAGGTGAAGCCCGTGCGCAGGATCCGCGCCTTCTCCACCTATGCCCTGACGCAACCTGATTACATCACACATGGCAACGTCCTTCCAGCACCCTCTGTGACGAACCTGCAGGTGATCACCAATCGACATTTCCGATGTGTGTATTGGCTCCCAAAATGGGCTCCCTACGACTCCCACATAGACTCCCCACACGTGCAACCAAAATGCAATTCAAAAGATCAACCCAGCATGCAAGAAGACAAGCATTAGCCACCCACAAAAACCTGCAGACCACGTGGGTTCTGACTGAGAGTCACCGGGATGGGACCAGGTTTCATATCCTCCACAGGGGAGGCCACCCACCAGAAGCCCGGCCGGCACGGGGCCAGTCCTGGGGATAGTGCGTGTCACCGCTAGCGCGAGATACCCACTTTTATTGGGGGGGATACACACAGGATACACACTTCGGATGCCTGGGATACACATGTGATACATGAAATTCATCAGGAGAGAAACGAGATCTTGGCCATCACCCACAGGAAACGAAATGAGAAAATGGTTGGACATACATGTGGAACATAGCACAATTGCCATGTGTGCATGCTAGGAATCCACATGTGTGCATGCCAGGAATTGAAGTAACGCTCCACAGTTTCAGCAGAGCAGTGCCTCACCAACTGAGGTACAACTACCAGCTTAGAAATCTGTGCAGCAAAGCGTTTTTAACTTAAACTGATGTGGAGTAGAAAGCCCACGCGAGAATGAAAAAAGGGTGGGACAGACATGTGATACACACTCTAGAAGGTTGGGATACACACATGATACACACACCAAAGAGTTACAGATACACAAATTTCAGTTTTTGGCATACAGCTATCTCCAGGACTGCACGGGGCTTCATGGCTGCCTGAGCTGGATAAGACGATGCAATGACAAAAGGTGGGCTGCAGGGGAACTTCAGGTAGGGCACGTTTTGAGGAAAATACGCCCTGCAGAAAAAGCCCTGCAGAAAAAACACAGACACTTTGCCTCAAGAACATCGCGAGTAAACTACAATATCGCATGTGGTGGACCGGTAGTTGGCACCACGCTCTAAGGGGCCAGAATCCTGGCAGACACAACACTGCCGTTTGAACGTTGGAAATTGACAACAGCACCAACTGGGTACGTGTCAATATCATCGACATTCATGGCTCAAATTGCGAAAACCTAAGTTAGTTAGGGTAAGCTTATTCTGGGGTTTGAGGTTTGAGGTTTGATTTTGCGGGTACTAGACGCCTTTCGGCCCCGGGGGGCCACCTGGTCGGGCCAGGTGATATCCTCCCCACCGGGTCCTAGTGGGGGGCCCTCCAAGACGCACCTCCTGCCTGGTGGCGGAGTCCCCGGGTTCACAGGGCTCGGAGCCCCGTCCTTCCCTGGCTTCCTCGTTTCGCCACTCCCCGATCGGTGCATCAACTCGCAGCTGTAGCTGCGGGCGCTTACCCACTGCGTCGCCCCCCTAATGCGTGGTCGCCCGGGGCGCCGGCGCTGCCGGGCCCCTGCTACTGGCTTGTCGCCAGTGGGACCCCCTTGGGCTGGCGCAGAGGCTGCCTAGCCTAGGGGTTGGGGCGTGGCGCTGTGCTCCACTACTGCCTTGGCAGGTGCAGTGCCCCGTCTGTGTGTGCGCGGCGCTCGCGGCCGGTTCGGGGGGTTCAGGACGGTACCTGGTGTTGTGTCTCTCTCGTTTCCCCCTTCCTGCCCCGCGTTTTCCGCGCTGCGTGTGGCGGGCCGTCCCGTCCGGGTGTCCCTTACCCTCGCTCTCTGGTACGCCATTCCACGCAGTCTGTGCGTTCCCTTCTGGTAGTCCCCGCGTGCCCTTTACGTGTGTGTGCGCTCGCGCTCCTGCGGCGTCCGCCTCCCTCCCTCCTGGGTGGTTTGGCGTGCGCACCTCGCGCGGTCCCGGCACTGGGCGCTGGTAGGGCCGTTCCACGTGGTCCGTGCCCCTCCGCGTGTCCTGCCCCGGTCCCTTGCTCCGTCTGGCGCGCTTGGGGGGGGGGCGGTTCGGTCCCGGTTCCCCCCTACTTGGCTTGGGGTTGTGGGGGTGGCGGTAGGGTGTCCCCGGGGGGGGTGCCTTCTACTGTTGCGAGGGGCGTCTGGGGTCAGGCGCTCCCCCTCCCCCGACTGCCCGCCCACTGGGCGGGCTGTTGGGGTCCGCTATACACGTGTTGTGGGCGCGGGCCCGGGTGTGGGGGCCCTTCTCTGCCCCCTCGGCCTGCACGCCCTGTGGGGGCTGCGTGCCGCGGGGCGGGTCCGTGGCGTTCGTGTGCCGGGGGGCGGGCTTGGGGGGGGGGGCGTGCGCGGTACCCCCCCTTTGTGCGGCCGGGGGGGGCCTGTAAGATGCAGCAGGAACTGCCACGCCTGTAGGCATCCCAGTGTGCTACTGGAGCACAGAAATGACTGAGGGTTGAAAAGGATCAGCACATTGTATTTCAAGGGCAATCACAAAGTGCTGCAGGGTCTAGTTTACGTCATGCAGTGCCTCCTTTGGTTGCAAAGGACACCTCCTCAATGGACACCTCAAAGGACATCTCCTCGCGTCCATCGGCGTCATAAACCAGATACCAAGAGTCAACGTGGGGTACACATGTACCTGCAGTAGGGCCCCCCTCCAGAGGCCGGCTGGGCCTTTCCCTGGCGCTCCTCTTGTCCTGCAGCTGGCCGCCTGACACCTCTCCAGTCAGGGGCGTAGATGGTAATGGCAACTTGGCGAGCTGAGCATCGAACCTACGGTGGTGGGGGAAGAGGGTACGGGCTAGCGAAGCTTCATTTGGGGAGGAAGAGGGTAAGGGCCAACAGGGGCAGACTCTCTTCAGAATGAAGGTACAGTAAGAGGATGAAGGTGCTCGTACGGCACCTCTTCATGTAAGAACCACAGGCCCAGCACCCGTGCTCCCCACGTTATACAATCCTGTATTCCAAGTGTGCACCTACTGACTCAATATGTTGGTGTGCGCTCCCTGATTCTTTTATGATGGTGGTGCATGTGCTTCCCCCCCTCGGTGGACACCCCAACCAGATTTCCTGAGTGCAGAATGCGTGGGGTTTGATGAAGTTGGAAAATGTGTAGTCGTGGGCCATATCGACGCGCGCTGAGACCCATGAAGCCATATAATCGATGAGCATCTAGAGCAGAGGAGTCTCTCATTGACACTGCTCTGGGCTTCCAGTACAAAGTTTGTTTTCCCAGGAGGTGCATCAGTTTGATATACCTCTGAATCGGATCAGGCAGAGGACATGCATTGTTCAACAGTTGGTGTGCAATGCACATCCCGTCAGGATCCTTACCAAACGTGAAGAAAATATTTGCCAGTTCTCCCCAGAAGCTATGAAGGAACAGTACCCTTTTCACCTCTCTACAGTTGAACTTGAAATCCCCACAGCATCCTGTTTTGCGTTGTTGAATTGCCTCAGCCTCAGGTTCATAATACGTTAGAGACTTGTCGGACACGTTGAAGACTGAATGGTAGAGAGAGACCAGATTCTGCACATCGTGGTTTGGGAGGTTCTTCTTTGCGTATAGATAAAGGGCATCTACAATTGTGTGGGTCAAAATGTTAGCCCATAGGTGCCGTGCATCCCAACCTATGTCATTTTCATGCTTGAAAAGACGAAGTACTTCTCAGACGGGGCTCATTGCAATACAGTCCGCTAGAGTGAGCAATTCGGCGCCGGTGAAGGTTGGTAGCACGAATTCCTCCTTTGTTGGTGGGCAAAAAGGGCAGCAATCATTGCATTGTGGACCGTGAGTCCCCAAAAACTTGTTCAACTGGGCCAAATCTGGGTATGTCTTTAATCGAAGCGGTTTTCCTATTTACACCGCGTGTCAGGGCTTTCTCTATGGCAGGCGTATTCAGAAGACCCTTGAGTTGATGCCCATCATCTGGCCCCACATGGCCTGCAATTGCAAGTTGCATGATAAACTGATGCGGACCTTTGGCCTCAGGTAAACTGAAGACCAAGACGGGGGACTTCAAGTCACGGTCTCCGTAAAGGTTGCAGGCATCCAGGAAAAGTAATAGTGAGGGTGAGTAATCACCCTCATGCATGCATTCATCCCTTTCAGCAAGGTACGAATACATGTCCAGTGCCTGAAACGGGCTGATTGCTGCCCCCTGTGGCGTCGTCATAATGTTACAGCCCTCCAGCTGTTCTTTATCTAAGTCACTAACGTTGTACCGCCAGCAATTCATGCGCTCCTGGGCCTCAATATGTGCGTTTTCTGTGGCTTTTGTGCGAATGCGTGACTTCAGATTGTTGATAACTTGCTGCCGACTCGCCCGTCTTGCACGCTTCCAATTTTGCAGGGGATGGTACCTGCATCATTTCTTTGGAGGCTGCTTGGTTGGTGGCGTGGGACGCAGAACCCCAGATTTATCGGCTAGACCTTGCCTCAATTCTTTGTGTGCCTGCTCAAAACGCAGTGTTTGCATGCGTTTGCCATAGCTCTTTCTGGGCCAGCTGTCATCATGAAAAAATTATAAGGAGAATTGAGAAAAGCCCTCTGATATGGGCCTTCATGAAAGCTAGAAGGAGTGTAACAGCAATTTTGCATAAACATGTCGGAAATTGAAAGCGTGTAATACCAGCGAGTCATCAGCACAAACAGACACCCTCTTGTCAGTCATTCGAACAAAAGCTGAGGAGATTGCACCGGTAGAGCATGTACATCCACAATCGGATGTACACGTTGCGGGGATGCCGCAATCAACCCGTTTCAGGCCCTGGACATGTATTCGTACCTTGCTGAAAGAGACAAATGCATGCATGAGGGTGATTACTCACCCTCACTAATATGGATGCTTGCACCCTTCACAAAGACCCCGAATTGAAGCCTTCGCCTCACGGTCCACAATGCAATGACTGCTGCCCTTTTTGACGAGCAACAAAGGAGGAATTCGTGCTGCCACCCTTCACTGGCGCCGAATCTCCCACCTTAGCGGACTGGATTGCAATGAGCCGCGTCCCAGAAGTACAGAGCGTACACAAATATATTGGTTCAGCAGGTGCCCACCTGGAATACTAAATTGTATAACGTGGTGAGCACAGGAGTGCAGAAAAATTCTAAGTTTGTGCAATTTCGTCCTGCGGTAAATGCTTGTAGGAAAAAAATGTCTTTTTTTTGAAATAGATGCGAGTACAAAAAAATCATAAGTCATGAGGACGGTAGGGGTGGCTTGAGGGGGGGGTCCGCACACCATTACTATTTCAGTGAACCCGTCATCGCAAGCAGCGTGTTGCAATTCATGGAGTGCATCATCGGGCTCATCATAGGATCTGCTGTCCGCTGCCTCTTTGAAGGCGGGCTGTCATACCACCCGCTTGTTGTGAAAGCCCTTGGTGAAGAATTGCTAAAGTGGGATCTCGGATGGTTTTACCAGCCTGTGCCAAGATAAATGCAAGCAGAGCTGCTGGTCCATCCGTCAAGCTGACAGACGAGGTAAAATGTCACGGCCATTGCTGAGATATTGCACAAGCAACTCAGAAAGCATAGCATAGTCCACAGGTAAGGTTGGCCTACACCTAGGATTTTATGGGGTCCAAAAATCCCAAATCCCGCTACAGTCAGAAAGACTACTTTTTTTGTCAAACTATACCATAAAGAGCATCCTTTCGGGAGTTGACCCCCCCCCCCACCCTCCAAATTGGCAATTTTCCAGCCCCTAGATCGACAATGCAGGCTTGATTCCATCTAAAATAGGCCGTATCCGAGAAATATGACATTCACCACCTAGTTGCGAATAGCAGCTGTTGTACGGTATAGCTGAAACCATACATGTTTGTTTTTGGCAAGAAATATGGTTTTTTGGTGATGGCGGCTCCTAACACTCGATAAGTTGCTCCAAAAACCCTGCAAAACACGTTCTTCTGAGTCCACCACACTCAAAATAGGGTATGGGGCCCTACAACTGACCACTCATGCCCCAGAAATGCTGTTTTAGGCCAAAAAATTGGCTTTTTTGGGCAAAAAAAGCAGTTTTTTGGTGATGGTGGCTCCGGAACCCTTGGTCATTTGCTTCAAAGCACTGCAAAACGCGCTTTTCCAGTCCAGCACCCTCAAAATAGGGTGTGGGGCCCTACCTGTGACCACTCAGGCCCCAAAAACACTGTTTTAAGCCAAAAAATGGCTTTTTTTGGCCATTTTGGGCCAAAAAATGCGGTTTTTTGGTGGTGGCGGCCCTGAAACCCTTAATTGTCTGCTCCAAAACCTTGCAAAAAAACTTTTCTTTGAGACCAGCACCCCGAAAATAGGGTATGGGGCCCTACAACTGACCACTCCGTCCCCAAAAACGCTGTTTTAGGCAACAAAATGGCATTTTTTGGCCATTTTTGGGCAAAAATTGCGGTTTTTTTTGGTGATGGCGGCTCCAAAACACTCGATAACTTGCTCCACAAACCTTGCATTACACGTTCTTCTGAGTCCACCACATTCAAAATAGGGTATGGGGCCCTACAACTGACCACTCATGCCCGTGAAATGCTGTTTTAGGCCAAAAAATTTGCATTTTTTGGGCAAAAAAAGCGGTTTTTTGGTGATGGTGGCTCCGGAACCCTTGATCATTTGCTCCAAAACACTGCAAAACGCGCTTCTTTGAGTCCAGCATCCTGAAAATAGGGTATGGGGCCCTACCTGTGACCACTCAGGCCCGAAAAACACTGTTTTAGGCCAAAAAATGGCTTTTTTGGCCATTTTTGGCCAAAAAATGCGTTTTTTTGGTGATTGCGGCCCTGAAACCCTTGATTATCTGCTCCAAAACCTTGCAACAAACTTACGTTTGAGCCCAGCACCCTGAAAATAGGGTATGGGGCCCTACAACTGACCACTCCGTCCCCAAAAACGCTGTTTTAGGCTACAAAATGGCATTTTTTGGCCATTTTTGGGCAAAAAATGCGGCTTTTTTTGGTGATGGCGGCTCCGAAACACTCAGGAACTTGCTCTGAAACCTTGCGAAACACTTTTTTGTGACTCCGGCACCCTCAAAATAGGGTGGGGGTCCCTACAACTGCCCACTCAGGCCCCAAAAACACTGTTTTGGGCAAAAAAATGGCATTTTTGGCCATTTTGGGGCAAAAAATGCGGTTTTTTGGTGATGGCGGCTCCAAAACAATCGATAACTTGCTCCAAAACTTTGCAAAACACTTTTTTTTGCGTCCAGCACCCTCAAAACAGGGTGGGGGTCCCTACAACTGACCACTCACGCCCCAAAAACACTGTTTTAGGCCAAAAAAATGTCTTTTTTTTGGCCATTTTTGGGCAAAAAATGCGGTTGTTTGGTGATGGCGGCTCCAAAACACTCGATAACCTGCTCCAAAAACTGTTTGGTGCAGTGTGTCAATGCATGGGAAGGGTAACAATTTTCAGTGGTTCCTTTGCATACCGACGGCATGTCTTCTTAGTGAAGATGATACCTTCATGCCTATTGCAGACCCGTGCTTCCTATCAGAGGAAGCACAGTGTCAGAAATACACACTCAGAGACCTCGTAGATCATGTGGACCCGAAACACACAGCGGCCCAGCAAGTTGTTACTATTGGGGCGTTTTGTTACCCCTTGGTGGGTCATTTAAGGGAGAATGACACACCTTACAACCCATATAAACGCAGCTTGTATGTGCTCACGTACAAGGGGGATTCCTTTTTGTTTTTTCTGACAGGCAGTGCCAAGGGAGTGTGGCTCTGACCATTACAGCATTTGCAAATCTAATGATGGCGTGTGTGCAAATACAGTTGTTTTAAGGCCTTTTTTGCACCCTCCGGTTCATATTCTGGAGTAAAGAGCATGCACGGGCACAAATTGTTCATTGTCTAGCCTCACCCAGCACTAGTGACCAACTTGAACAACTTGAAATCACACACACGGGCAGCGATAGCGCTTTAATCAACAGTTATGTGTTCAAAAGTGCAAATGTAGCTGTTTTGGGCCTTTTTTGGCACCCTCCGGGCCCTAACTTTGAGTAAAGAGCATGCAGGGTCACAAATTGTTGCTTGCCAAGCCTCACCTAGCACTCGGGACACATTTCATTAACTTGAAATCACACGAAAGCGCGACCGTATCACTTTAATCAACATTTGTGCGTTCAAAAGTGCAAATATAGCTGTTTTGGGCGTTTTTTGGCACCATCCGGACCGCAACCTTGAGTAAAGGGCATGTACGGGCACAAATCAGTGCTTGCCAAGCCTCACCTAGCACTAGGGACACATTTCATCAATTTGAAATCACACGAAAGCGCAACCGTATCACTTTAATCAACATTATTGTGTTCAAAAGTGCAAATATAGCTGTTCCGGGCCTTTTTTGGCACCCTCCGGGCCATAACCTTGAGTAAAGGGCATGCACGGTCACAAATTGTTGCTTGCCAAGCCTCACGTAGCACAGCCAACTAACGTGATCAATTTGAAATCACACGAAAGCACGGCCGTATCACTTTAATCAACATTTATGTGTTCAAAAGTGCAAATATAGCTGTTTTGGCAGTTTTTTGGGCCCCTCCGGATTATTATCTTGGGTAAAGGGCATGCACGGGCACAAATCATTGCTTGCCAAGCCTCACGTACCACAGCCGACAAACGTGATCAATTTGAAATCACATGAAAGCACGGCCGTATCACTTGAATCAACGTTTATGTGTTCAAAAGTGCAAATATAGCTGTTTGGGCGTTTTTTGGCACCCTCCGGATAATTATCTTGGGTAAAGGGCAGGCACGGGCACAAATCATTGCTTGCCTAGCCTCACAGGGCACTAGGGACAAACTTGATCCATTTGAAATCTCGTGACACCACAAGGACATCATTGAAATGACCGTTCATGGCCCGAATGTGGCAAAAATGGGCAAAAATGGTCGTATTTTGGGTTTATCTGGACATCCGGTAATGCAATCGACTTGATTTCAATACAGCAACTAGATAACGTCGTATTTCACCGATTGCGCTATCTAAGTCGGGGCAGATGCGCACAGATTTGGCACAAATCACCAAAACCTCCGCAAAATTGGGTTGCGGCGGGCCGTAAATCGCGATCGCGGCAGTTTTTGGACGGTTCAGTTACGGGATTCCGGTACCTCATAAAATCCTAGGTGAATGCCATCCCCCGTTGCACGCCTGGCTCCTGGAGCAGCACGGAGCAGCAATCCCTCTTGAACGGCTGCCCTGAGGACAGTAAAGGGCGCTAATGGTGCATGCAAGCTATTGGTGGAAAGGGATATCCATCCGAAAAGCTAACCAACATGTACAAGTGTCAGGACCCTCAACTCAAGGAACATACCATAGTCCACAGATAATGGTGGCTCTCTGTTATCCATGATGCAGGCTTGGCTCCTGGAGCAGCAGGGCTGTGTAATCCCTCTTGAACGGCTGCATTCCGAGGACAGTAAAAGGCGCTAATGGTGCATGCAAACTATTGGTCGAAAGGGATATCCATCCCAAAAGCTGACCAACATGTAGCCCTGCCCCCCCCTTGTACAGTATACACCTTTGCGCAATGGTTCCCTCACACCCCTAAGTGACAGTTCCCCTGCCTCCCCGATTACTAGACAATGGACACGTAACACAGAACCCGTCATGCAGCAAACATACCATAGTCCATTGGCAACGGTGGCCTCCTTTCATCCCCATTGCGGGTCTGGCTCCATGAGGAGCACAGCTGTGGAATCCCTTGTGAAAAACTGCCCTCTGAGGCCCGTAAAGGGTGCCCAGAGTGCACGCAAGCTGTTGGTTGAGAGGGATATGCATCGGCGAGGCCGAGCAGTGTGTACAAATGTCAACGCCCTAGCGGAGCTAATTCACCAGCGTCTAAAAGCACACCAGCTGACGCTCGTTGTCTATCAGGCCTTGAAGAGGTGCGTGAGAAAGATGGATCCCTCCACTCCGTATCATCTGGTTGCCAGCCTAGCAGAGAGGCAATCATAGAAGGAGGTGTTGGGGGGGGGGGGGGGGGGGGACCTTGCCCTCCTCTCCAAACCACACGACCCTGAGAATCCCATATATGTGCAAAGCTGACAAATCTATCCAAATGTAAGGGCAACAAAGATACCACGGTCCACAGGTAGGTCTGGTGTTCTGCCATAGATTGACTGTGAAGAGGAGGGTTGTCATGGCGACGGTGATGAATGCCTATCCTTGTCTCTGACAATTCTGTCCTCGAGCGTGACGAAGAGTGCCGTGATGGCAATCGTTGTGATTGCCTTGATTCTGACGAGTCCCTCCCCCGCCGAGGGATAGGGCCTAAGGACAAAGCAGTTAACAACTGCTCACAGACTACTGCAGAGACTTTCCGATGCATACTCATGTCCGGCGAGAAGAGGCATCAGCAACCTACAAATTTGGATGGTTCAGGCCTACGGCTTGGCCACCCCCCTCCCCTTTCGGCGACCAGACGGATTGGCATTTGCAAGGTTGTCCAAGTCCGAAGCTCATTAATGTGTACCAATGTCAGCACGCATACCACGTTCCGCAGGCAGGGTCGGTTTTTCATCATGGCGGCTGCTTGACGGATATCTGTCTGTCATTGACCGCGACGAAGAGTGCCGTGATGGTGATCGTTGTAATTGACTGCCTCGTGCTTCTGACGAGTCCCTCACGCTCTGAGAAATGGGGCAGAAGGACAAAGCAGTTAACAACTACTCACAGACTACTGCAGAGATTTTGAGATGCATACTCATGTCCAGCGAGAAGAGGAATCAGCAAGCAACAATTTTGGAAGGTTCAGGCCTACGGCTTGGCCACCTCTCTCCCCTGTCTGCGACCAGACGGGTGGGCATTGGCAAGGTTGTCCAAGTCCAAAGGTCATTACTGTGTAAGAATGTCAGCACACATACCACGGTCCCCAGGCAGGGCCGGTCCTCTGTTATGGCGGCTGCTTGACGGGTATCTGGCTGTCAATGATGACGACGAGGAGTGCCATTATGCTGATCAATTTGATCAACTGGTTTGTGCTTCTGAGGAGTCCCTCCCGCGCCGAGCAATAGGGCCTGAGGACAAAGCTTTTAACAACTACTCACAGACTACTGCGGAGATATTCACGTTCAAACTGATGTCACATTCTTCCCCCTTTTGTACTTGTCGCTTCTCATTGTCCTTGTTTTTGCCCTGATCGTGTTGATGAACGGCAAATGGCAGCCCCATGCAGTGTTTTCTTTTTACCACAGGGGGACGGGCAGGGGGTGATTTCAGGGACCCACCCACCCAGACTTTTGGCAAACTCCAAACCCACAAATGCTATTGCACATTCACCCACCCGACTACCACAGGCAAAATGCCTCACCATCGGCAAAATGCCTTGACCAGGCACCGACCCTAGATCCCGAACAATGGCCTACCCTACCCAGAAGCTCACCCAGCCTAAAACTCTCACAGACCCACCCTAGGGTAGGACACACACTAAGAAAGGTTCTGGCCCCGTGGCAGCAGACATACTGGGCACGCTCATCCTTTTGCCATGGTCTGGTTGGTGGCTGCGTGAGGGCAATCCGGAGCCGCGTTGATTTTTCCTGCTTGTTGTCTCTGATGAGTCTGTTCTCTGGCGCCCTGCATGCTACTCCCTGGCCGGGACATCATTGCGGCCTGAGGACAGAGCACTTGACCGCTACTCACAGATTACCACGATGCACATGGATGCACATGAATGAATCCATTCTCCAACGATGCACATAAATTTGTCCCTCTCTCCTCCAAAGAGCCTCACCATGCAGACCCTGTGTTGTTGCTCACCTAGCTCCGAAGCTGAAGATAACATACAAATATCAGAGCCCTGCAACCAAACATACCATCTTCCGGAGGAGATGATGGCCTTCTATCACGGTTGACGGCTGCCTCCAGGGTGGCATTCTGATCGCTGGCTTACTCTCCGTGATGAATTCGTTTTTTGGGTGGGCTGCTGGCTTTGTGCTGCCGCCGCAGGGGATAATGATCTGCTCCCCACAGACCAACCCTCGATAGATGGTGACCTGTGCCTACTGTAGCGCCCTTGCTCTTCTGGTCGAAGCTTCCGTGGAGGGCTCCTGTCTTGGCTTGTTTCGCTGCTTTCAACGCTATGGTGTCTTCTTAGATTCAGCCTTGGGCTTTCCTCGCTGCTTGTTCTGCTGCTGACACTTGGACTACTCTGTCTTCGCTTCCGTGCTCCCTGTGGTGGCACCTTCTTTGGTTTTGGTTTTCCTGCCAGCTTTGCTGGTGGCTTGGCCTTTTTTGGTTTCTGGTGTAGGTGCCCCCTTTCTAACCGCACTGGATGGCGCTGACGTTGTGGATGCCGTGGAGGGTTCTGATGTCTTGGATTTTGTGGACCGGGTAGATGGCGGTGGTAATTTGACAGGCCGACACGCCTCGTCGCTCTGGTCACACGAGGTGTGGCTGAACAGCATTGCAACTGCAAATAGACCTGTGGATTTGTAGTATTGCCAAATGTACGGCACTGACAACTGACTCAAGAGGATATCTCCAAACGAAAATGAAGTCTGCACGTGGTCCTCGCCGGGGAACCAGAAGCTGCAGCTGATTGGCATCACAGCAATCATATTCTCATCCTGCATAACATCAACGGTAAACTTAAAACTTTCTTCTTCACGGATGTTGACGTCTTTCAGCTGGCAACGTGGGAATTGCAGTAAGAGAAGCATACAGTGCTGAAAACTGCCCAGTCGGGGACACTGGGCAAGAACGCAGGCTTGCACAGCCCGCCATACGCGGAGAAGGCACAGGGCAACGCCAACCACTTTCCAAATCTAAATGTGCCGGCAACAATGCCAAAAGATTGCAGAAATCTGGAATGGCCCTAGGTCACTCCACTCCTTGGCGATGAACACCAAAGATCTCACCCCGTTGTGCGCTGGTATGGGCCATGGGGAATCGCCTGGCAGGGTGGTAAAAATACGCCGTAACTTGTTGCCAAGCTCCCGAGGGGTAGCACCAGTGCACTTTTTGAAGCCCCCTCACCAGAACGTATGGAAGGATCGAAGTCCCTTGGGACTTGGGACTTGTTCACCATCTGGGGCAGCAATCTGCACACGTTTAAGATGATGGGTACAAGTACACTTGAGCATAACAGACAACAGATGCACGGGGGAGGCGTAGCAACAGGCCATACGCCGGCTCCCTCCCACTTTGCAGCCAGTTTCAGGGTGGGGGGGGGGGGGGGGGCTGGGTGTTAGGGGGGTCTGTGGCCGGCTGAAGGGGAGGGGGGCACCGGGACCGCAACATATACGGCTCAAAAAGACCCCCTCATCGCGGTAGACATTTTTGCAGTATGTATATTGGCAAAAGAAAATTGCAACAGGGTGGGGGGGGGCGTGGTAGGTGGTTCTTCTGATTAGGGGCATAGCACCCCCGAGTCAATTTCTGGCCGGGTTCAAATTCAGAATTGGCTGCCTCAACCTTCCCTCTCAGGGGCTCAAAAGTGGGCGGAGATGCTACATCACCCCAGCAGTCTCGGGGGTCCCCAAACAAATGGGGACAAAATCAGAATTGGCTGCCCAAACCCTGCCTTCTGGGGGACCCACAAGTGGACGGAAATGCTACGTCAACCGTGCCTTCTCAGTGATACCCAACGAAGGGGACAAAAGCAAAGCACTAAAAAAACAAAAGGAACAGAAAGAAAAAAATTTCCCGCGTACTCCTTGACCCTGCCCGTTGTCAAGCAGAATCACCTCAATGGGGTTTGAACCTGGCTCCCTTCAGTTGCAGGGGCACTGCTTTCCCACTAGGGTGTGGGTCATCTCTGACACACTTTTGCACAGGGGTGGTATTCATATTTGGTCCAATTTGGTTTTCATCCATTTTTGGGTTCTCTTCAAAAAACTGAGTATTTTGAGTATAGACACATGGGGAAAAACTCATTTTTCCACCCTCTACTTTAAACTTTCAACTTTCAACTTTCCACTGCCTGCAAGCAGGTGTTGGGATGAATCACATGCAGGAAAATGACTTTCACGATGTCAAAATACAATGGTGCCATCATTCCATCATCGTTGATTCCATCGCTGCACAAGAATTTACCATACGAACAAGAGAACCCTAGCGATGGCTGGTTCGGCTTCCTCTGAATGGGCCGCGCTCTTCTGCTCATCAACCTCTTCCTCTTTCCTCTCGGCTTCTGTCTGTTCCTCTGCCTGCAAATACACGTTCGGATGTAGCACATGCAAGAAAATCACTTTATCTAGGCCACAATACAATGTTGCCACCATTCTATCACTGCTGGTTCTGTTGATGCACAACAAGTTTCCAAACAGACACAAAATCTTGCTTCCCGGCGTTGGCTGTTTCGGCCTTCTCAGAGGCTATCTTCTGCTCGTCGAACCCTTCCGCTTTGCTGTGTGCTTGGGCCTTTTCTTGTGCCTACAAGCACACTTTGGGATGATGCTTCGTCAGCAAACTGGTTCAACTCATACATCGCCCTCTCTGAAACCTCGGCTTGGGCTCGTGCACACAACCAACCAACATTAGCGGTGGAGACCATCCTTCACACCAAGGTGGCATGACAAACCTACTGACTCTTGGACATTGTCCATATTCCCCGATCATGTGTGGATCCGTTATTGCTGACATCCTGCAACAACACACAGCAGTATAGACTACTTCCAAAAAGCTGACGGTGCGTGTTGCAAGCAGAGACGTGGGCAAGCCCGCCTTCAGTATTGTAGCAGGTCGTACGGTTTGATTCTTCGCACATGCCTTTGAGTTGCCTAACTTGGTTCGAAGTTCAACACATCAAACCTTGGTGTAAAGGAACGCCAGGGGTTCAAATCTTAGTGAACAAAGTTGCCCACGTTGCAGTTTATTCTTCAATAGGTCAAGAAGTTGCTCTTGAACTGTATATGAGAAGGAGATGCAAAGTCGCTTCTTGATGTCGAGTAGTGTCGTGGAGTTTGCAGACTCCAGCTCCTCGCAGAATTCTCTCACGTCTGCACCCGGCTGTTCGGCTTCTTGTGAGTAGCGAATCAGCCATGACTCCAGCTGGCTGGACGGGCATAAAGGATTTTGGGGGGCACCTATGATGAGTCACGGACCGGTCACTGAAGCTTCAGCATCCGCCAATCTACACACCGTCGCCCCGTCTCACAGACATGCCGAGCTGTGCGTGCCCCCCCCCCCCCTGCGGCATACCACAGACACCTATGACTTTAAATTGTTAAAGAAGGCGCGCGGCAAACAGAGCAAAACAAGAGCTGATCAATGGGCCATAGCGGCAGTACAATGTGCAAGCGAGTGGGCGTCCAAACACCAACATCTTGTGCATCTATCTATCGCTTTCGCTCAAGTTTACGCACCTTGCATGTAATCAAAATGTTCTGCACTAACACTATGCACATGCACTACATGGTACCAGACAGAAAAACCCAAAAATCAGAACATAACGGCACGGCACAGACCAGGCGGCACAGACCACAGAAAATATTTGGATTTTGCTTTCTCCTTTTCCTTGTCTTTCTCGATGTCCTTTTCCTCATCGGATCTAATGGGCGCATCATATCCCACAAGCACTACGCCGCCCCACGGGGCCGGCAATACCAACGTCTTTGGATACCAACCCTCATGTTCTTCATGGCCATGTAACCGCTTCATGGTGGCGGATCTTTCTTATAATTGCGAAGCCTGTAGCCTTGATGCCCCAGGGGTCGTAACGCCCGACACTGCCCCTGATATCTCCGAACCCAACTGACCCTCTTCAGACCCATATCCAGCCTCTGGGAGCGACATATGCGAAGCACTTGTAAGTCCATTGAACTCCATGGTGGAATATGAATAGTCAGAAAACCCGGTCTACAAAAATGGAGCAGACATAGAATCTCAATGCGCATTCATCGCACATAATGACACAACGTAAATAAATCCGATTGGAAAATCACGAAAGACAAATGCGACTCGACACGCGCTCACAGGCGACATCTGGCGGCGAACGGAAAACATGAAAACGAGCGGAAAATTTACTGCACTAATGTACATCTGAGAATCATTGAAATTCTGATCACATTGATGTATAATATGAGTGCTGTAACTGCTGCCGTTACACCCCCCCTCTGAAAACATACGCCAATATGTCAGGCTGGGTCAAGTGAAGTGAACGAAACGGCGAAAGTGACCAAAAACCGACTAATCTATGGCAAAATGTGAGAAAATGAGCTGAATTGAGCAAAATTGTGCTGAGATCTGTGCTTCGCGATGGCCATCGACTTGATTGAAACGCATAGGTACCTTAGGGCACACAGAAATAGCTTCGATCAAGCTCGAAAAATTGAAAATTGAAAGTCTGAGTGAAAAATGTACATGCATGATGAAGATCCATGATCCATGATGAAATCAGGATCTGATATCCCACTGCCAGAAAACAGAAAACGAGTGTCGCCATGTCGTCGAGCGTGGAGTCCAAGATATGTGAAACTGGCTGGTGTCATTTGTAGTCATGAGACCAGATGCCAGATTATGGTACAAATGTGACTGAATTGAGACCAAAATCAGTGAATCGCACACAAATTGAAGACGGCGAAGTTCACAGCAAGCCAATATAGGTCCAATTCATTGTCGATAGGTACTGTGTGTTGTGCTGAATGAAAATCCAGTTCTCATTCATAGCCAATCCAGGTCGAATCCTCATGATGATGATGAATCCCATGATGGAAATCCAATCATGTAAGTAATGATAGCCAAGAAAACCCAGTGAGTGGCGACCACACTGTCAGTATTGTCTCCAGGGCTTCATGTTTAATCCAGTATGAGCCAGAAGGGGTAATTGACTCATTATAGTCCCAGCATGTATAAGCTTCCAGTGGTTGGTACCAGGAACTTGCCAAAATTGAGCTGATTCTGAGGGGGATTCCAACACAATCCACAGATGAACAGCGAGTCGACACAAGTAAGAACACCATCGTTGTCACTTGGTCTATATAAGCCCTTTGACAGCGGTCGATTGAAAAACAAACCAACAGTCTCAATGTAAGAGCTGATTGAAATGACATTCTCAGCAAATCCGTCAAACACAGGAAATGCATCAGACTCAGTCATGTGCCAGAATCTCTGTAATGAGCACGAAGTCGAACGAGTCCTTCCCAAGGCGAGTAGAGGGGACCAGTCGACATCAAAACACGAGAGTGTCGTCGTGGTTGAGGATAAAGGCCTTTCGGAACTTCCGATGGAAATCATCTACAATGAAGCACATGATTCACATGATGACCATGACAGGAATGATGGATGGAATGACCAAGATGACCCCAGAATGTCCCATCATCTGTTCATCGAACCACATAGACCATGCGTCAGGACTGTTGTGTCCCCATGCTAAGGGTATATGTAGACCGTAAACCTTTTCGAAAGTTTCGGCGAGTGAAATCCTGATCAGATCTTGTCTCGAATGGATTCTGCCACGATTGGAGCTTCTTCTTGTGCTTGTAAGTCTTCCTTGGCGACACAATCTTTGATCAGCGAGAGCTCACGGTCAATCTCAGGGTGTTTCTTCAGGAACTTGATGGAAGTGTCCGTATACCCATGGATAAAAGTTGAAGCTGGCTCCCATTTGTCTTCTTCTGGACCGAATCCTTTCTATCTACACAGAAAGTACCACTTGTTTCGAGCATTTTTCTTGTAATCAAGGATCTTCTCCAACTCGAAACTGCTGGTGACCATCTTCCTGTCGCTCAGGTAATTCGAAGTCCAATAGAGAGGCTCGAACCTTTCTTTGGGGCAGGGTACTTCGGCCTTCAAACGGTCTCGATGTACTTCTTGATGCCTGCCTGGCTCAATTTCAATGTTGAATGTAGTCTCACTTAGTTGACCACTGACTTGGAATGGGCCATCCCACAAAGGTACCAATTTGTTGTCGTTCTTCAGGGTCTCGTCTGACTTAGGAAGCCAAACTTGCTGGCCTTTCTCGAAGGGTTTTCCTTGCGTTCTCAACTTATTTTTGAAATTCAACCAATCTGCTTGACTCTCCACTTTGGCTTGGATCCACTTGGACTCTAAATCCTTGATCCTCTCAAACCATTGCGAGGCGTCGTAGCACTGCCTTGGATGATACATCACTGGTCCTCGACCCATTTTCTCACGACCAAAAACAAGCTCATTCGGACTTAATCCAGTGTAATTCTTGGTCCGATGGTATCTCCTTAGGACACAGTAAATTGTCTCCAACCAATTGTAGTCTTTTTCAGTCGCCAGGAATTTTCTCAGAATGTTGATAAGAATTCTTCCAGCGCGTTCAGCAGGGAGAGCTCGATGGTCATAGACTCGGGCACGAAGATGATGAACTCCCAATAGAGCACACATGATCTCCCACCAAGTCCCAATGAACTCCTTCCCACTGTCCGTCAGAATTTCACTGGGAACATCCCAGTTACTCATCCACTGACTTGCAGTCCACTTGGCAGCCATTTCAGAGGTGAGATGCTTCATGTTGCAAGGGAGGACCTGGATGTAGCCACTGTGGCGGTCTTGAATTAACAAAACCCCATCGACTGGCTTCCTCGTGTAGACACATTCCTCTTGGATTTGTCCCAACTCGAAGACATCGGCCGTCACCTTGTCGAACAACCTCTCAGGAATTGGTAATCCCTTCAGTAGTCCTTCTGCCTTTTGATTCTTGGGGATGGTCTCCTGACATTGCTTGCATCCTTTGGCTACTCGTTCACAGACACTCTTGAGGTCTCGTGTGTACACTCTTTGTCGTAGCTCCTGCTCCAGAACACGAGAATGTCCGTTTGATGTCTGATTCCGATGCCAATGTTTGACATATTGGTCAATTAGACAATCAGGAACACAAATCCGTCCTTGCCAAAATAACTTGTCGCCTTGGATCTTGAAATCAGACGTCTCTTCAGAGTCGTAAGGCTTGTCCCCTTTCAACTTGTGGTATACAGACCCAAAGAACCTTGTACATCTTCGTCCAATCCACATAGAGGAAGGAAGTTTCCTTGTCCTTTTGTTGTGGAGGGAGCGTGGATTTCGCTTTGGATCCTGTCACTGGAAACACATTAAGGAGTGGCAGCGACGACTCAGAGTCAGAGTTAACCCTTTCAGTCTGATCTGCCCTGGTAATCTCCTTGCATCTGACCAATTCAACCTTCATCCGATTCTTAATCGAACATTGAAGACAATGTTTCTTGATCAGTGCTTGTTCCTCCTTATCAAACTGGATCACTTCAGCTTTATCCGTTGCTGTCCCATGAAAACTCACTTCAGAGTAAGCCTCTGAGGCTGGGTAGGCCCAGCGACTCAGGGCGTCCGCCAGTGTATTGTAGCGACCCGGAATGTAAGTCACATGGAGGTCAAATCTGCTGAGAGTTTCATGCCAACGTCCTCTCCTCCCAGCTGGTCCACCAGGGGTATCCACATGTTCTGTCCTCCAGCTCTCCAGTGACTTGTGGTCAGTCAGTACCTCAACGCGATGGCCCAAGATCCAACCTTCATAACGCCGTAAGGCACAAAGGATGGCGTAGGCTTCTTGTTCCCTTGGACTCCAATTTCGCTGTCTTGTTGTAAGCTTGCGAGACCAGAAAGCCAGAGAATGATGGTGACCTTCGTCATCGACTTGTTCGATCGTAGCAGCAATGGCGTAACGACTGGCGTCTGTACGAATATAAAAAGGTCTTCCATCCAACCACGGAGTCTTTAATGTAACCACATTTGCCAGTGCTTCCTTGAGACCAGTAAATGCCTCTTCACATTCTGGCGTCCACTTGAGCTTGACTTGAGATCCCTTTTTTCCTTCTATTTTGCCAACCTTGAGTAACTCTGTCAATGGACCAGAGAACTTGGCGTAGAGAGGAAGGAACTCGTGGTAATAATTGCAGCAGCCTAAAAAGGCACGAAGCTGCGTGATGGTTTTAGGCCTTTCCCATAGCTGCAGGGCAACCATTTTTCCTGGGGCCGGTCTTCTTGTCCCATCTTCCAAGACTGAGCCACAAAATTCCACACTCTGGAGGAACATTTTGCCCTTCTTGGGTCCACACACGAGCTTCTCTTGTCGAAGGACTTCGAGAACTTTTCGGACTTGTTCTGGGTGCAACTTCAGGCACTCATCAAAGTTCTTTCCCAACGGCGTGGCAATCCGAAGGTCGTCAATGTAGATGCTGCAGAATTCTTGTAAATCCAGAGACTTGTGCTTCTGAAATAAAATAGTCTCCATCATCTTCTGGAACATCAACAGCGCATTCTTCAGACCCATCGGCAGTACAGTCCACTGGACAGTGCCACAGGGCGTGCACATTGCCGTCAAATGCCTATCCTCCTTTCGAAGAGGCATTTGGTGAAAGCCATGGCGCAAATCCAACACAGTAAAGAGCTTACCTTTGGCTCTCGCGGCGATCTCCTTCTCGATTAAAGGAAGGGGATGCGCGTCAGGTACCGTGGCGGCATTCAGGGCTCTGTAATCCACCACTAGACGCCAAGCATCTATGCTGGATTGGTCAGCAGGTGGGGGCTTTGGCACAGTAAATGGTGCTGAACACCACTCAGAACTCATGCAGCCCTCCAACCAACGGAACTCATAGAGATTGCGCTCAATAATCTTTCGCAGGGCATCTGCTTTCGTGCCGTGTAGATAGAATGGACGTTGTTTGTGCACCTTCGAGCCTTGGATTAGCTCAATCTTGGCTTCCCCATTTTCACATCGATTTGGGGTTTTTTTCCACAACTTCCCACTCAGCACGTCATCTTTATAATCCTCGAACACTGCGTCCCTTCTTGCAGATATCTTGTGTCTGTCTACCTGATTCCCACATTTAATCACAGACATTATGTCCACCAATTTGCGAATTGTTGGTCGTGGTCTCATATTCTTGGCCACTTCATTCCAAACTTCTTCGTCGCATTGATGGCGGATGAAGCTCACCTGAGCTCGCTCCTCCGTGGGATCCCACCAATGAAGGGGGTCCACGAATGTCTTGAAGGGATGGTCGGACGAATTCAGCTGCATTCCTGTCAATTCAGGCGAGATTCTTGGAGATTTGTCATCATTCTTGCTTGAAATCTTGACATTTTTGGCTTGATTTTTGTCTGATGGGGACAAATTGGAATGGATGGAGGCCTTCTCTTGAGGGACGCCGATTGTCCTTCCCTCCTTTCGCGACGATACGTCGGGATTCCGCTCTCGATCGTCTTCATCCACCTCAATTTCGTCGATTCTTGAGGAATTTGAGATGACCTCTTCTGTTCCCATTTCACTGTCATCTTGCCAATAATCTCCCAGATTCCCGTCAACTAAGCACGCCAACGTGCTCCAGAAACGCTGTGGCAAAGGCTTGCCATTGTCTTCGCAATACAGCTTCACTCCCTTTTGAGGTAGCTCGACAATGTCGATGGAAATGTCCATAATGTCCTTGAACCAAGACTGTCTTGGCCAGTTGGGGACAATCAAAACCGCCTTTGCGCCGGATTGCTTCAGCTTCTGCACCACACGAGTAAAAACGTCGAAGGGCGGATTGATCCACAAAGGTTCAGACCAGTCCTCACTCCAGGCATCGTCGTAGAACTTCGGAAATCTTTTATTCTTTTTGTTTGCAAAAGCATCAACTTGCGGACGAAAATTGTGGTTCCTTTCGAAAACATCCACCAGAATGTCCCGCCATTTGTCGACTACACGATAGCAAACTGACTTCCACTTCTTGCAGTTCAATGATTCCACCTTTCCTTCATCGAATTCTTCTTGATTCCCTGTCCATTCCTGCCCATCTTGCTGAATGTGCAGCTTATTTCGCTCCTTGAATTGGTGTATACTCTTGGTATATGGGTGCAGATAATACAGGTCAGACGGGTCGCTGGTCGACGGATCCTGTAGGAAGCATGTCCTGTGTCCCATGGGCGACACACGGTGAGCGTGAAGCCATGGTTGACCCAAGAATAAATCATACTTTATGCTGGCTTCATAGAATTTTACAGAAAACCATCCCTCCGTGACCGTCTCTTCCACGCTCAACACAGATTGTTTCACCAATCTGACCGCCAATTCTGCCTCTCTGTCGCCACCGTCAAGGCGATGTCCGCCGACTCCCTGCAGCTGGACAGGTGTCGAGGACATCTTCGCCTCGTCGTCCTGCAGAAAGCCTTTCCTCACCAGATTGACCTCTGAACCATTGTCAATCAGACATTTGGCAAGTTTAACTTTACCATCTGTTGTCCTGACCTGGATCAAGCAGACAAACTGGCCCTGCCTGCCTCGCCGGACAGCGCTGAGGACCCAGGCAGGGTACAGGAGGCCGGAGGAACGCGCCAGCGGATCCCAGCAGCCTCCATCCACCGCCCCAACTACCGTGATGGGCTTTGTCTCCTGCCACTCAACCCCAGTGTTGGGAATTGGGTCAAGTTGGCTTCCCTATTGCCATTCTTCTTCGACGTTCGGCTGCACGTCCTGTACTTGTCCTTCGTCAACCCATTCTTCTCCTGCTTCATCGGCAGTCACTCCTTTTCCACGTCCACGACCACCAAATGACTTTCCACCACCACCTTTCTTACCTCCTTGGCCTTTGTTGTTGGAGGTGTTGGAATTGGGGTTGGATTCGTTGGATCTGCCTTTGCCTCGACCTCCAGTATCCTTGTTGTTGCCGAAGGTCTTGTTCGCTGGCGTCTCTGTATACAGGGGTTTGCCATTCACCTTGGAATCATCTTGATTCCCGGACTTTCCTTGTCCCTTTCCACCCTTTTCGCCAGATTTTCCACCAGATTTTCCACCAGCATCGGTCCATCCTGAGCAACTTGGATCTCCGCCTTGCTGCGAGTAATCTTTTGGTGTCCAGTCTCTGTTCTTTCCTTTGGACTGCCCTTTACCCTTTCCCCTTCCATGCTGGTCAGCATCTCGTGCTCCATCCTGCTGGGGATTTTTGGGATTATTTCCCTTTCCATCCATTTTGGACTGAATTGTTTTGAGATCTGAGGGCGTCCACCTGTGATCTGCGGTCGTGTGAGTCGCCGCTCGACCTTCTCTTATAAGGGCAATGCACACGGAGCATCCCTTCTCGCCAACAGCACTGACCTTGCCTCCGAAACCTTGTGCATCCTGTGACTTCTGGCGTTCTAAGTTTGCATACTTTTTAAGTTGGTCCCAGATCTGCTCGACTCCATACGAGAAGATCCACGGCCGCACTCTCAAAACTGTTCCCTTATACTTCACTTTTCCATCCACCATGCTACAGAAAAACTCCGACTGTTCAGAATCATGGAAACCAACTTTCCATCTGCCCTCACGAATAGTGATGTCTTTCAATCCAGTAGCACTGATAGAGTGTAGCAACTCACGAACTGCCATTTTTCCCATAGTCTCCGGCAATCCTCGGACTTCAACCCAGTTGCCCAGGACTTTTTGGTCCGCCTGAGAGTCCCTGATCTTCTGCTTGGTCTCTGGCGTGAGCTTGCTCAGGAGGATCTTCTTCATCTCGCCTTCAGAAAGTCCTTCTCCCGAGTTCTCCGCCTCTTGCACCAAAAACTCCCAATCTTGCCTTCCTATTTGGATCTCTTCAAGAAACAATTTCTTGATCGCATTGAAGTTCTCAAGACGGTTCCTGTAATGATCTTCAGGAAGTCGAGAGCCTTTCTTCTTGAGACTTCGATACAACTCTTCATACGTCAGGGGATCTCCTTGATTCTGCCTTTCCACATAAAGGTTATATGTACTTTCCCTGAGTTTGCCAGTCAAACAGTCCATCAACCCGAGAATCCACAGTTCCTTGTCCAGTTTCTCCGTCTGCAGCCAGACCATGAACTGCCCTTCGAAGGACGTCCAGTAATTTGGGTGCCCTGAGAACTTCGGCTGCTTCATTACTGAACCTCGAAGCCTCATGTGCAACGGATTCAGCAGGTGGTTCAGGTTGAAACCTGTGGATGTGCCAACCGGATTGACGAACACTGGGTTGACAGCGGCGCCTCCCATTGCTTGTGCCTGTGCAATTGCGGCCGCCAGCAACGCCTGGTCCACAGTAGGCTGCACAAACGGCGTCGGTTGTGCTTGATGCAGTCTCATCTCCTTCAATTTCCTCTGCTTTTCCTTCAATTTGGCCTCGTTTTCCTTCTGCTGCCGGTCCTTCTTCTTCAAGGCCATTGATCTCTCCTTCACGGTGGTCTTTGCCTTTCCATCGATATCACCAACAGTACTCACGGACAGTACAGACCTCCCTGACGAAGATTCTCCTCCTTCGGTACCCAGATTGAACCCAATAGGACTTGTAAATCCAGTAGGGGGGATACCAGAATTTCCAGTAAAAGCTGGGATGTGACCAGTAAAAGCTGGGGGTGCTGGAGAATGTGGAACGCCGTAAGGCGTGGATGCAGGTGCAGCTGAGGAGGTAGGTGCTGGGTGGCTTGCCATCGTAGGCGCTGGTCCAGTGAGCCCAGTAGTGCTCAGATTTTGTATCAGATTCGTCAGTTTTTCCAGCTTCTGCTCCATCTCCTTCCACTTGCTGTCGTCATCCCTCTTTTTCTCCTTGGCGGCCTTCTTCAGCTCCTTCACCCTGTCTTCCAGCGACGAAATCTGGCGTCGACAGGAGCAGTCCTTGGCACACTCGCCACAGGAAGGGCATCTCGTACCTTTTCCTTTGCTTCTTACCTCATCAACCCAGCTGTCAACACTGGAGTTGGAGTTGGGAAGCTTGGACAGTTGCTCCCTGGAGAGGTGAGAATGTGTCGAATCACACCTCATTTCGTCCACCTCTTCGTCGTTCGGACCCCAGGCGCCCGACGGACCAGCGTGCATTTGCACATTCTGGCGTCTCTCCTCGGCATTGATGGCCATCTGCACCATCAAGGCAGCCGGGTCGTCGAACTGGTCCATCAGCTCTTTCCAGTCCTCTTGTTCCTGCAATGTGGTGTCGAATCTCAACCGGCCGCTGTCCCTGATGAACTGGCACGACGCCCTGAACCAGTCCCTCAGGCGGCCTCGATAGCTCGCCTCCGCCAGCAGCCAATTCTGGCGGTTCAGGGACTCCCGATTCCAGATTTCCTGGATGTGGTTCTCCCAGTAATCACCACTGATTCCAGTATCAGACTGCTCTCCTTCGCTGCTGCTGTCTTCAAGATCAGGCAAAGCGTGAGAGCTGGAACCAGATTCACTCGAGGAGGGAGATTCTCGACCGGGTTTAAGGTTGGCTGGGGCGTTCATACAACAATCAGCACAAATATGAACTCCACGCCAATGCCTATGGCCACAGTAAGGGCACTGTGAAGGTTGATCCTCGGTTTGCTGGGGAGATGCCACGAATGTAACCTCAGGGGGAACACGCAGTGACCCAGAACGAGTAATAGCCTCGCTAAAGTCCGATGATCTCAGGGTGTCCGTGGAGATTCCAGAAGCAGAGTCATGATTTCCTCTGCTACCATGTAACCGCTGCATAGTGGCGGATCTTTCTTGTAATTGCGAAGCCTGTAGCCTTGATGCCCCAGGGGTCGTAACGCCCGACACTGCCCCTGATATCTCCGAACCCAACTGACCCTCTTCAGACCCATATCCAGCCTCTGGGAGCGACATATGCGAAGCACTTGTAAGTCCATTGAACTCCATGGTGGAATATGAATAGTCAGAAAACCCGGTCTACAAAAATGGAGCAGACATAGAATCTCAATGCGCATTCATCGCACATAATGACACAACGTGAAATCATTCGAAATGATTTAAATAAATCCGACTGGGAAATCACAAAAGACAAATGCGACTCGACGCGCGCTCACAGGCGACATCTGGCGGCGAACGGAAAACATGAAAACAAGCGGAAAATTTACTGCACTAATGTACATCTGAGAATCATTGAAATTCTGATCACATTGATGTATAAATTGAGTGCTGTCACTGCTGCCGTTACAGGCCAAACCCAGCGGAAAATATGACCATCGCACCGTTGCGGTTGCGGCTCTTCAATGGTCCGTAATATGCACATGGTACGAGTTGACCCTCTAGGTTAGTTTCTCCCCGCACAACGCCAACCCCTCGTCCTTTTCCCCAAGGGGATGTGCAGTTTGCTAGAGTTGCAGTGTCTGATGGCGCGTTTTTGACCACGTCACTGATGACTATTTGGGACTCTTCAAGGTCTGTAATTGAAAATTGATGTGCCCCAGACCAGGCAGCATTGGGCTGGTTCAAGGGGACACCTGTATACATGCAAAGAGAAATCCAACATGCATCACACTATGCAATCATTTTTTACCCATAACTACCGCTCTAGTAGGCAGATTCGAGCGGTTGAGGTGTCGAGTTTTAGGAGGGCCAAGTGTCTACGCCTTCAACCATAACATTTTTGTTCCTAGTTTTCGTTTACTGACTTCTCAACCCGAGAGGAAGTAGGTAGTGGCATCAGTCCTGACATACTCAAGAGCCAAACCATCGCGCGGTGGAGTGGCACGCAACAGCTGTGCCAAACCCTAGTTAGGGGCTGCTCCACATATGCAACACAGAAAGGCACCACGGCATGCATTCACACCATGGGTCATAGAGCCCAAATGATCCTACCCCTGACCTTGATTTTTGCTCGAATGCAGGACACTAAGGCGCATCTAAGCAAGGAAAGAAAGTTCAATTGCAATCATTACTTACCCATACCATTCTCAATGCGTTTTTAACTTTCGGGGAGCCCTCTAGTACCCAAACCTCTGAACGGAAGCTTATTTCACTTACAAAAACGAACACAACCTTTTTCCGCAAAAATCCCGTAGTTTGGTTGAATGCACGACACCAAGCCACATCTAAGCAAGGAAACAAAGTTCGATTGCAATCATTATTTACCCATACCATTCTCAATGCGTTTTCAACTTTTCGGGGAGCACTCTAGTACCCCAACCTCTAGACGGAAGCTGATTTCACGTACAAAAACCAACGACCACCAAATGACTTTCCACCACCACCTTTCTTACCTCCTTGGCCTTTGTTGTTGGAGGTGTTGGAATTGGGGTTGGATTCGTTGGATCTGCCTTTGCCTCGACCTCCAGTATCCTTGTTGTTGCCGAAGGTCTTGTTCGCTGGCGTCTCTGTATACAGGGGTTTGCCATTCACCTTGGAATCATCTTGATTCCCGGACTTTCCTTGTCCCTTTCCACCCTTTTCGCCAGATTTTCCACCAGATTTTCCACCAGCATCGGTCCATCCTGAGCCACTTGGATCTCCGCCTTGCTGCGAGTAATCTTTTGGTGTCCAGTCTCTGTTCTTTCCTTTGGACTGCCCTTTACCCTTTCCCCTTCCATGCTGGTCAGCATCTCGTGCTCCATCCTGCTGGGGATTTTTGGGAGAATTTCCCTTTCCATCCGATTTGGACTGAATTGTCTTGAGATCTGAGGGCGTCCACCTGTGATCTGCGGTCGTGTGAGTCGCCGCTCGACCTTCTCTTCCAAGGGCAATGCACACGGAGCATCCCTTCTCGCCAACGGCACTGACCTTGCCTCCGAAACCTTTTGCATCCTGTGACTTCTGGCGTTCTAAGTTTGCATACTTTTCAAGTTGGTCCCAGATCTGCTCGACTCCATACGAGAAGATCCACAGCCGCACTCTCAAAACTGTTCCCTTATACTTCACTTTTCCATCCACCATGCTACAGAAAAACTCCGACTGTTCAGAATCATGGAAACCAACTCTCCATCTGCCCTCACGAATAGTGATGTCTTTCAATCCAGTAGCACTGATAGAATGTAGCAACTCACGAACTGCCATTTTTCCCATAGTCTCCGGCAATCCTCGGACTTCAACCCAGTTGCCCAGGACTTTTTGGTCCGCCTGAGAGTCCCTGATCTTCTGCTTGGTCTCTGGCGTGAGCTTGCTCAGGAGGATCTTCTTCATCTCGCCTTCAGAAAGTCCTTCTCCCGAGTTCTCCGCCACTTGCACCAAAAACTCCCAATCTTGCCTTCCTATTTGGATCTCTTCAAGAAACAATTTCTTGATCGCCCTGAAGTTCTCAAGACGGTTCCTGTAATGATCTTCAGGAAGTCGAGAGCCTTTCTTCTTGAGACTTCGATACAACTATTCATACGTCAGGGGATCTCCTTGATTCTGCCTTTCCACATAAAGGTTATATGTACTTTTCCTGAGTTTGCCAGTCAAACAGTCCATCAACCCGAGAATCCACAGTTCCTTGTCCAGTTTCTCCGTCTGCAGCCAGACCATGAACTGCCCTTCGAAGGACGTCCAGTAATTTGGGTGCCCTGAGAACTTCGGCTGCTTCATTACTGAACCTCGAAGCCTCATGTGCAACGGATTCAGCAGGTGGTTCAGGTTGAAGCCTGTGGATGTGCCAACCGGATTGACGAACACTGGGTTGACAGCGGCGCCTCCCATTGCTTGTGCCTGTGCAATTGCGGCCGCCAGCAACGCCTGGTCCACAGTAGGCTGTACAAACGGCGTCGGTTGTGCTTGATGCAGTCTCATCTCCTTCAATTTCCTCTGCTTTTCCTTCAATTTGGCCTCGTTTTCATTCTGCTGCCGGTCCTTCTTCTTCAAGGCCATTGCTCTCTCCTTCACGGTGGTCTTTGCCTTTCCATCGATATCACCAACAGTACTCACGGACAGTACAGATCTCCCTGACGAAGATTCTCCTCCTTCGGTACCCAGATTGAACCCAATAGGACTTGTAAATCCAGTAGGGGGGATACCAGAATTTCCAGTAAAAGCTGGGATGTGACCAGTAAAAGCTGGGGGTGCTGGAGAATGTGGAACGCCGTAAGGCGTGGATGCAGGTGCAGCTGAGGAGGTAGGTGCTGGGTGGCTTGCCATCGTAGGCGGTGGTCCAGTGAGCCCAGTAGTGCTCAGATTTTGTATCAGATTCGTCAGCGTTTCCAGCTTCTGCTCCATCTCCTTCCACTTGCTGTCGTCATCCCTCTTTTTCTCCTTGGCGGCCTTCTTCAGCTCCTTCACCCTGTCTTCCGGCGACGAAATCTGGCGTCGACAGGAGCATTCCTTGGCACACTCGCCACAGGAAGGGCATCTCGTACCTTTTCCTTTGCTTCTTACCTCATCAACCCAGCTGTCAACACTGGAGTTGGAGTTGGGAAGCTTGGACAGTTGCTCCCTGGAGAGGTGAGAATGTGTCGAATCACACCTCATTTCGTCCACCTCTTCGTCGTTCGGACCCCAGGGGCCCGACGGACCAGCGTGCATTTGCACATTCTGGCGTCTCTCCTCGGCATTGATGGCCATCTGCACCATCAAGGCAGCCGGGTCGTCGAACTGGTCCATCAGCTCTTTCCAGTCCTCTTGTTCCTGCAATGTGGTGTCGAATCTCAACCGGCCGCTGTCCCTGATGAACTGGCACGACGCCCTGAACCAGTCCCTCAGGCGGCCTCGATAGCTCGCCTCCGCCAGCAGCCAATTCTGGCGGTTCAGGGACTCCCGATTCCAGATTTCCTGGATGTGGTTCTCCCAGTAATCACCACTAATTCCAGTATCAGACTGCTCTCCTTCGCTGCTGCTGTCTTCAAGATCAGGCAAAGAGTGAGAGCTGGAACCAGATTCACTCGAGGAGGGAGATTCTCGACCGGGTTTAAGGTTGGATGGGGCGTTCATACAACAATCAGCACAAGTATGAACTCCAGGCCAATGCGTATGGCCACAGTAAGGGCACTGTGAAGGTTGATCCTCGGTTTGCTGGGGAGATGCCACGAATGTAACCTCAGGGGGAACACGCAGTGACCCAGAACGAGTAATAGCCTCGCTAAAGTCCGATGATCTCAGGGTGTCCGTGGAGATTCCAGAAGCAGACTCATGATTTCCTCTGCTACCATGTAACCGCTGCATAGTGGCGGATCTTTCTTGTAATTGCGAAGCCTGTAGCCTTGATGCCCCAGGGGTCGTAACGCCCGACACTGCCCCTGATATCTCCGAACCCAACTGACCCTCTTCAGACCCATATCCAGCCTCTGGGAGCGACATATGCGAAGCACTTGTAAGTCCATTGAACTCCATGGTGGAATATGAATAGTCAGAAAACCCGGTCTACAAAAATGGAGCAGACATAGAATCTCAATGCGCATTCATCGCACATAATGACACAACGTGAAATCATTCGAAATAATTTAAATAAATCCGATTGGGAGATCACGAAAGACAAATGGGACTCGACGCGCGCTCACAGGCAACATCTGGCGGCGAACGGAAAACATGAAAACAAGCGGAAAGTTTACTGCACTAATGTACATCTGAGAATCATTGAAATTCTGATCACATTGATGTATAAATTGAGTGCTGTCACTGCTGCCGTTACAGGCCAAACCCAGCGGAAAATATGACCATCGCACCGTTGCGGTTGCGGCTCTTCAATGGTCCGTAATATGCACATGGTACGAGTTGACCCTCTAGGTTAGTTTCTCCCCGCACAATGCCAACCCCTTGTCCTTTTCCCCAAGGGGATGTGCAGTTTGCTAGAGTTGCAGTGTCTGATGGCGCGTTTTTGACCACGTCACTGATGACTATTTGGGACTCTTCAAGGTCTGTAATTGAAAATTGATGTGCCCCAGACCAGGCAGCATTGGGCTGGTTCAAGGGGACACCTGTATACATGCAAAGAGAAATCCAACATGCATCACACTATGCAATCATTTTTTACCCATAACTACCGCTCTAGTAGGCAATTTCGAGCGGTTGAGGTGTCGAGTTTTAGGAGGGCCAAGTGTCTACGCCTTCAACCATAACATTTTTGTTCCTAGTTTTCGTTTACTCACTTCTCAACCCGAGAGGAAGTAGGTAGTGGCATCAGTCCTGACATACTCAAGAGCCAAACCGTCGCGCAGTGGAGTGGCACGCAACAGCTGTGCCAAACCCTAGTTAGGGGCTGCTCCACATATGCAACACAGAAAGGCACCACGGCATGCATTCACACCATGGCTCATAGAGCCCAAATGATCCTACCCCTGACCTTGATTTTTGCTTGAATGCAGGACACCAAGGCGCATCTAAGCAAGGAAAGAAAGTTCAATTGCAATCATTACTTACCCATACCATTCTCAATGCGTTTTTAACTTTCGGGGAGCCCTCTAGTACCCAAACCTCTGAACGGAAGCTTATTTCACTTACAAAAACGAACACAACCTATTTCCGCAAAAATCCCGTAGTTTGGTTGAATGCACGACACCAAGGCACATCTAAGCAAGGAAACAAAGTTCGATTGCAATCATTTTTTACCCATACCATTCTCAATGCGTTTTCAACTTTTCGGGGAGCACTCTAGTACCCCAACCTCTAGACGGAAGCTGATTTCACGTACAAAAACCAAACACAATCATTTTTCGCGCAAAAATCACGTAGTTTGGTTGAATGCACGACACCAAGGCACATCTAAGCAAGAGAACAAACTTCAATTGCAATCATTATTTACCCATACCATTCTCAATGTGCTTCTGACCTTTCGGGAAGCACTCTAGTACCCAAACCTCTAGAGGGAAGCTTATTTCACTTACGAAAACCAGACACAAGTGATTTTTGTGCAGAAATCACATACTTTGGTTGAATGCACGACACCAAGGCATATCTAAGCAAGGAAACAAAGTTCAATGGCAATCATTATCTACCCATACCATTCTCAATGCGTTTTTAACCTTTCGGGGAGCGCTCTAGTACCCAAACCTCTAGACGGAAGCTGATTTCACTTACAGAAACCAAACACGAGTGATTTTTGCTCAGAAATTGCATTGTTTGCTTGAATGCATGACAACAAGGGAACTCTAAGCAAAGAAACGAACCTTAATTGCAATCATTATTTACCCATACCATTCTCAATGCACTTTTAACCTTTCAGGGAGCACTCTAGTACCCAAACGTCTAGACAGAAACTGATTCAACTAACGAAAACCAGGCACAACCAATTTTTGCGCAAAAATCACGTAGTTTGGTTGAATGCACGACACCAAGGCACATCTAAGCAAGGAAACGAAGTTCAATTGCAATCATTATTTACCCGTACCGTTCCCAATGCGTTCCTAACCTTTCGGGGAGCACCCTAGTACCCAAACCTCTAGACGGAAGCTGATCTCACCTACGAAAACCAAACGAAAGTGGTTTTTGCGCAAAAATCACGTAGTTTAGTTGCGTGCACGACACCAAGCAACATCTAAGCAAGGAAACGAAGTGCAATCGCAATCGTTATTTATCCATACCATTCTCAATGCGTTTGTAACCTTTCGGGGTGCACTCCAGTACCCAAACCTCTAGAAAGACGTCCTTGATTTGTGCCCTAATGATCTTGATGAAATCCTGCAGGTTTTAATGTTAAAAACCCAAACCAAAGCAGTAAGTAGAGCAAGAACAGGATATGGATCAAATCAATGAACAGTTTTGAAATCCAGTGTATCACAGAAGCGCTGCATATGGACAAAGCAGGCTTAAGTACAACGATTTGATCACAAATGGATCAAGAAATGATTTTGAGTGAAAGCTGGCCTAACTCTAGCCGCCAAATTGGCATCAAGCACTTCATGTGCACTCTTTCGGATGAAATGGTGTTGGATAGGAATATCGGGCAAAGTAGTTAAGCCAGACATAGAATATGACTTGGTCAAGCAACTGAATTCAGAAACAGTTGAAACTTAGAAGCACAATAAGTGGTAGAAACAGTTGAGTATACGGGTCTTTCGGGTGGGGGGCCACTAGGCGTAAGCTCCAGGGCCTTAGGCATGAAATGCCTACTTTTTTTAGGTATAACCTCCATGGAGGAAGATACCTCTGATCGGTTGAGTGGTAGGTTTGAACTTCATGGGGGGCTACCGTTATAACCCTAGTTACGTTGAGAAAGTGTACTTTAAGCTTCAAAAGAGAGATAAAAATACTTAAATAAGTCTTAGCATCAACAAAAGGGTCTTAAGGGGGGCTTGGCCTGGATCAAGCCCTCCAAGAGAGACATTGCAGTGACCTTTTCTTACTCTCTCCTGGAGTACTAGTTAATCAAGCTAGTAGGACCAAGGAGAAAGGCTTGAATATCCGGAACATTGCCTCAGAAAATGCACCAAACCAACAAAAAACATTCCCATCGGTTCATAGAAGCCTATCACACCGTAGGTACCCTTGAAAAACAGTGTAATGTACTGTGAATGATGTCATTTCGATGCAGCATTCCTCAAAATTCGCCAGCGTGTGACAAAAACCTTTGGTAAAAATTTGGGGTCAGTGGGGTTTGAATCCTGGACTCCCTCCCTAGAGCACACATGCTTGCCCACTAGGGTACAGTCGAACGCTCTAATGCGAACGGCTCTCGCTGCATAAACAGCGTTTCAGTAAACATCCTGACCAAGGGCCAGGGCGGAGCAATACTCCCAATGGAGGACACAAATCTCCAGGAGCTGAAAAAATAGAAAATGGAACAAACAGGTAGTGAATCGTGTGATTTAGCGAAAGTTGTAGCGATTTAAAAAGTCAAATCGCCAAAAGTTGACGAAACGACGTGAGAAATCGTCAATTTTAGACTAAAACTTAAAGTCGCAGACAAGCGCAACAGAAGCGGACTCCAAATAAAGGGTTGCGCAAGCGTAAAGGGCTCTAGAAAGAGAAGGTATGAGTCGTAGTTTTTAAAGTTCTAAAATTTTTTTTTGCACAGTTGCATCAAAACTTTTATAAACTTTAGAAAATAGTATTGAGAAGAAACTCACACCACGGAGCAGGTGGACAACCCACCTCACAGGTATGTCAGTGTCATTTCACACGCATGCATTGTTTTAGTGTTGGTTGCTTCGTTCAATCGTTAGGGTTGTCACCGCTGTGTTCGTTGGGGGTTCAGACGCTCACCTCTTTTGTTCTGCGCAGGTCAAAACAGAGATGAAAGGTATGCGAAGCGAATGGAGCACGCAGCGTGCACGTAGGGTTAGAGTATGCGCTGTGCTCGCAATGCATGTGCCTAATTGAGGCATTCACACGTTGTGTCGCTTTCCCTGTGCCCCAATCAACCCTTGTCCTATCTTCACAGGTTAGGAAAGAAAGTGCTTGCTCGTGTTCGTGTTGCGGTAGCGCTAAAATAGGGTTGGCCTGTTTTGTTGTTTTGGACGCTAAGGCCTGTTTTGCGCTGTGCAGTGCGCCATTCTCTCTGCTCTCTCTGCAGGGAACAAACTAAGAAGAGCGTGCTTGACACACAATGCATTAATCGCTCAGGGTTGCTTATAATTCGCCGTAGGATTGTTTGAGCGCTTAGGGTTGTTTTGCGCTTGTGTTACCTTTAGCATTCACATGATGCGTGGTGAGTAAGGTAGGTAAGCCCAGGAGGAGCTCACCTCTTGGTTCAGTCAAGCTATGGTTCGTTGTGTTGGGTAAGATTAGTGGAAGGAAGGTAGCAATGGAAAACATGTGCATACCTGTGCATGCATATGGCGCATCAAAGGGTAGGCCACGCGTGTTGCGCACGGTATGACCCTTGTTTACGCTACGCAGGGACTCCACCCTACGTTCTTTAGGAGAACGGGTGGAGTTTCCTTAAGCTTGCTTGCCTGTAACCTGGTAAGTGGACAGTGTATTGTAGGGTAGCCTGAGAAGCGTATAATACGTGTAGGCTGTCTTGGTTCCTCCGCCACTTGCCAGGTCCATCCGCCTTTGCTTTACAGGTGGGCAGGTGAGGGTGATTGGTGCAGCAGCAGTTGCCTTCGGCAATTTTGAATTTTTCTGCCCAAGCTGAAACGGGCGCTGATCACACAATCAACAAACTGCAACTCAGCCCTGAGTGGCGAGTGCAGTCTGACATCTTCGACATACACGCTGTGCACGCAAACTGAGCACTGCGTCCCTCCAAGCCCTGACAGGAAAACGCGTAGTGGCATCCCTGTTAGGCCACAGTTGCTTAGTAGCGCTGTGTTCTCTTGTTCTTCCACAGGAGGGTCAATAGGGCCCGAGACCTCTTTGACATCAACCTCCAGTAGTGTGTGTAGGTGTTAGGGTCTGCAAGCCTGGCAGGTGATGAGTGCAAGTGCTGAGTGCTCACCCTGCCTTCAAAGGCTGGTGCTGGCGCTAGTGAGTGTAGTGTAGTGGTGTGTCCTGTCCCGCGTGCTTTTCCACTTGGGCAGGGGAGTGCGTTAGCTTTTGGTCATTAAAAAATGGGCGTTTTGTATGCCCTTAACACACTTGGCCACCCCTCCCCTAAGTCGGACTTTTGGCGTCCTCCCCAAGGAGAGGCACCAGCACAGAAACTGGGCGCCATAGAAGTGGTAATAGTACCTGATTAGGACCTTCGGTCCGACGTCAGGGAAGCTCGTTCTCCGGGAGCCAGGACGGGGAGAGAAGTGAGACACATACGAACATACGTAGCACACTTAGGGGTATGGTAAACCCTGTAAAGAAGGGTAGAACCCCATGGGTCTGGACCATTCAGGGGTCCTAATTGTTGGCACACTTGTCCCCTAGGAGGGCGGACACACCTTGCGTGATAACACCTTCCTTGTCATCGCCCCCTGGAGTAGTAAGCCACCGTTCTTCGTTGGCTCCCCAAGGTCATTACATCTGGGCTGTTCCGGTGCAACACATGGTCAACAAGGCACACACCGGCTGGGTGGCTGCAATCCTGATAAGCAGCCATCTGGCTCACGCTGGTAACCATAGGCATGGGACTGCAGGGCACAGCAAGGGCAGGAACAGTGCTCCGCAAGCAGCGGATGTGTAGGTGTTTGGACCGCTGAACCTGATTGAGGGCCGGAGTTGGTACATTCACCATGACTGGAGCTCTACAGGAGTTCTGAGCCAGTCCTGGCACACAATGAGTACGTCTAGCTGTTCTGCACAAGAGTGCTCACCACCCCTGGAAGGTTAGAAGACAGTCGGTAGACTGACACGGTGAAATTAGTTTTTCTTTTTCCGCTGGGACAGAGTCTCAGCATGGGTTAGTAGCTGTCCCTCATTGTTCTCAACGAGGTAGGAGCGAAAGATGGGGTTGATACTCCCATTTGGATGTATAAGGGCGGACTTGGGTTCCCATGTCGCCTCAGATAGCCCATAGCCATCCCATAGGGTTAGAAACTTCGATCCCTGCTTAAACTCGTCGCGTGCAACACCTGCAAACACGTAGTAGCCATCGACTGCAACCTCATGGGCAGTCATCTCCTGTAGTTCCTCTGCCTCCTTCAGCTCGACCTCACTGTCGCTGAGGAGCCATTCATCCCAGGACAAATCGTCACGGGAGTGATATTGCCTCAACTGTTTGGGCGCACAAAGCAGTTCACCACCTACACGTGGGCTGCACCTGACATGGATCCTAGATACATCTATCCTGACGATACGATAGGGCCTGAAATAAGGGTCCTGTAGACAGTTACGGGGACAGGGGGGCAGGCGTGAATGATGCACCAATACAAGGTCACCAACCTTGGAACTGGCAGGTTGCCGTAGGCCATTCAGTTGGCTTAGCTCACGCTGGCGGATATGTCTCGGGTTAGTCCCAGCCTGGTTAGCCATAGACGGCTTGTGTTCCAGCAAATCTCCAACAGGGCTCTTGAAGTCCTCGGGGAAGGTGGTTTTGAAGAACCAAGCAGGTCGTCCTCCATGAAACAGCTCGTGGGGGGCAAAATCCATAGAAGAGCTCCTCTGAGAGTTCATGGTCAGCACTGCCAAGGGCACTAGGCGTACCTAGTCTTTTGTTTGTTCCTGTTTCATTGGGATTCTCAGGTTCTGTTCCACCACACGGTTTTGTCTCTCACAAAGAGGGTTAGACGGGTAGTGGGCACACCTGTGAGGTTTGAGATTTGAGGTTTGATTTTGCGGGTACTAGATGCCTTTCGGCCCCGGGGGGCCACCTGGTCGGGCCAGGTGATATCCTCCCCACCGGGTCCTAGTGGGGGGCCCTCCAAGACGCACCTCCTGCCTGGTGGCTGAGTCCCCCGGGTGCACAGGGCTCGGAGCCACGTCCCTCCCCGGCTTCCCCGTTTAGCCACTCGCCGGTGGCGAAACGGGGTACACCTGTGGTTACAAAAGTGGGCACACCTGTGGTTACCTCAACATTGAGGGCATTCAGCAGTCGTTTGTGCCATCCAGTGTCATTGCGGATGAATAGATCCTCATCAGAGTGCCCCTGCTTAGGTGCTCCATAGGGTTCGAACCATTGTTCGACCAACATTTTCACAGTCTGCTCACCTGTGATTTTCTTATTGCAAGGGAACACACCGGTGAAGCAAGACAGACCACAGGTGACCACTAGGCAACTATCATAGCTGCGGAAGCGAGGTAGGCCGTTGATGAAACCCACATAGAGAAGAGAGTTAGTACAATAGCGTATGGGTAAGCTGGAAATCAGTCCCTTATCCCTACTGTCACTCTACTTGCTGGCATGACAGCCACAAGCATCCACAATGGTCTGCATACGAGACCTCAGTTCAGTCAGAGTTAGACTAGGATGGAAACACTCACGGACGAAGTCCACTGAACGATTAGCGCCAGTGTGACCTGAGCCGAGATGGACCCATCGTAGGCATTCATCACGTCGGGCCTCTAGTACGACAATACAATCCTCGTAGAAGAGGTACTGGTTGTTTTTATCCCACTGATGCCCGTCAATGACACGGGGTTCGAGACCAGTGCTGAGGGTCTGGAGAATTTCTTTATACTCTGACTGATAGTCAGTTAGGCTCCAACCCTGGAGGATTCCAACAGTGCTCATGGACAGGTCAAGCTGGACATCCATAAGCTGGAAAGCCTCTTTGGCGAGTGCCTCAGAGCTCTCACCAATAAGCGCATCAAAGTTCTTGCGCGATATATAGTCAGACAGATCATTTTTTATACCAGGCATATGATGGACTGTCAGCCTGAACTGGATCAGGTAAGTCCACCACCGCTTTAGTTTCGCTTTCTCCGGTAGCCGGCCCTTCTGAAAAGACTTCACTGATTCCTGGTCACAGAGCCAGACAATAGGATTAGATCCCAATAGTCGGGAGTGTGACCAGAGCACCAACATCCCGGCCAGGAGTTCCTGGTCGTAGGTGCTGTAATTGGAACGCGCTCGGTTCCATTTCCAGTTCCAGTGTCCCAGTGGCACAAGTCGCCACTCACTGTTAGGATAGTCATGCTTCAAGGAGCCATCATGGTTCAGTCCGCTAGCACGATAATGGCAGTAGGTTAGTTCAGCTGGGTTAAGCTCCTGCCATTGGTAGGTCGTTCCACCCTTCCCTACATAACTGGCATCAGTGACCAGGACTATTTCGCCCTTAGGGCAGGGTACTCCCAGGCAGTTGGAGGAGGCAATTTTCTTCTTCAACTCCTGGAAACACTCCTCCTCTCTGGCGGTCCACCACCAGGGAGTAGTTTTCTTGATTAGGTCAGTGAGAGGGGCAGAGGAGTAAGTAAAATTGTGGATGTGGCGCTTATAGAAGTTACAGGCGCCCACAACACTCCTCAAGTCGGGTAGACCCTTCTTAGGGTCATTGCGAATCTGCATATCCTGCAGGGGCTGCATCTTAGACACGGCTGGTTTCCACCAGACATACCCCTCGTCGAAACCCACGTACTCCATCTCCTCTTTCATGAACACGCATTTTTCGAGTTTGAGTCGGAGATGGTTTTCCTGACAAACAATGAAAAATTCACGGAGGAGAAGGACATGGTCCTCTTGGGTATTGGTACCCAAACTCACGTCATCCATGTGGGCCTCCATTTCTGCACCTCGAGAAATCAACTCCTGTACTAGAGGTCTGCGCCTCAGTATGTAACCAATTTTGTTCATTATTTCCTGGAAGAGTGCTGGGGCATTAGCAACCCCAGAAGGCATGACCTTCCACTTAAACACACGACCCTTAGGAGTTATAAAAGCCAGCAGTTCGTGAGCTGCAGCGGTTAGGTCTACCTGCCAGAAACCACTGCGTATGTCCATTTTGATCTTGTACCGGCATTTGGCAATACGTCCAGGGTATTTTCCATATTAGGAATACTCCCTGAGTGGTTTTGAGTTTTCTTGTTGACCTCACCATAGTCAACAACCAATCGTAGGGCAGTCGATCCTGGTTTAGCCAGCAGGAAACAGGGACTGCAGTGATGGGGGTAGTCCCCTTTCTTATATTCTTCCACGAGGCCAGCATCAATACATTCCTGGATCTGGCGCTCAATTTCTTCAACCTGTTCCTGAGGAGCGGGGTAGGGACGACGCCTCACTCGCTTCTTCTCAAATTCAGGTTTCAGTTTCATGTCAATCTGGACCAGTTTTTTACAGAAAAGGGAGGCGGCAGGGCGCCGAACACCTCCTCATAGGTTAGGAGCAGTTTCTTCAGTCGGGGGTCAAGGTTAAGAATCTCAATTTTCTGCAAGAAATCCTCCTCAGCATGGAGGTTGCTCTTTCCATGCTCTTTCTTTTATCTGCCGATCAGCAGTTTCGGCAGGTACTGAACCATCATCCCACTCAGGGGGACATTGCTGCCCATAGTGCAGAGAATACACTAGGGGTGTCCCAGGGTCAGGCAGCGTGTAGGAACCATCGTCCTACTCAGACCAGATGGAGGATTTCCAGGTCTGTTTGAGGTATTGTAGCCGCTCTTGGCGCTCAATACCTTCGGCCTTCAGGTACAACAGCCGCCGGAGTTCCTGAGTGTAATGCTGAGACAGTGGCATGTTCTTAGAAGCAGGCTGCGCTAGAGCATCAGGACTCTGGGCCAAGGGTGCACCTGAGTGCATATGCTGCATGTCAGCACCGGTTTCCTAACAGGGGAAGTTGGTCCTGAGGTGGACTCAAGATCTACCTCCTCCAGCAACAGCTGGGCCAGGAAGGCACTGTGTTTTAGTTCAACACAGCTGGGATCAGCAGGAGGGATAGTGCTGGCGATCTCAGACAGTTGGTCTTCAGCATCCTCCTTTAAGACTGCAGGTTCGAAATAGCCATCGAGAGATTCACACCCTGTGAGTGTGGCAGATAGGTGCTCGGGAGATCATTTTTTGAGATCAGAAAGGGTCAGGCCACGATTTTCGGCCGTGACCACCTTCAGTAGCACCTGATCCAGATCACACAGGGGTTCAGGATTGAGGGATCCATCGACAATGGATAAGAAGCTGGCCCACTCTGGGGCCTGCATAGCTGTATCTGAGTCCTCAGCCACAGAAAAGGGACCGTCAGGGAGTTGCACTCTTTCCACGTTCATTCGGTCTAGCATACGGCGCCAATAAGCGGGTTCACCTGAGCAACCCCAGTCAGGGGTGCACATGACAACCCTTCCTCCCTCATAACCGATTTTGCTTAGAACCTTTGCGAGCAGGGAGAAGGGAGGGTTAGCATACACTAGGCCCATTGCTTTCCAGAAGAAACAGAAAGCGTTGTTCAAATGTTTCGAGCAATACAACTGCATGATGTGCTGTTGTTGGCTCGCGAACAATTCCACCTGGATCTCATCCAGGGTTACCTGGAGGGCCGCCAGTCCATTTTCAGGAACGTGACGGGCCAATTGGTAGTTTTCAGTACGATAGTTAGTCCTGGCTGCGGAGCGCAGCCAAGAGTCTCTTTGTCCTGACAGACCCAAAAGTACGAAGAAGAGCCCACTGCCAAAGTCGCAGTGCAGAGAAGAGGGGCGCTGGAAAGACAGCATTTTTACCTGGGGGTTTCTTCGCAGGAAGTCGATACCACTGACGATGTCAAAGGCGTCAGTGTTCAACACTCTGCAGTGTTGGGTCACGGTTTCAACGCCAAGACACATAGTCCCATCGAATCCCCCCAAGGAATGGATGGTACGCCCATCCCCTACTCTTATGGCCACTGTCTCAGTTTTCTTGAAAGTCTTTGGCAGGCGCCGGGCCACTATAGAAAGTGTTGTGCCGGTGTCAAGCACCGCTCGAAGAACTTGATCCCCGATTTTCAGGAGGATCCAGAAAACCAAGTCCTCCTCTTCGGAGCCGCCCCCCTACTCCTCAGCAGGGAATTTGACAGCCAGCCCTGCAGCCATGAGGGACTTGGCCATCCAGGCCAGTCGCCTCTTCTTGGAGTTATTCTCCTGAGGGGAGGTGTTATCTCCCTGTCGGCGCTTCTTGGGTTCACCCACGGCAGGAGAGGGAGAAGTAGCGGGTGCTGATGAGCGCCTGTGAGGGTTAGGGGTTCCACCTTTGCAACCCCCCTCACCACCTCCTTTACCACCTTTATCCCCATTCTGGCGAGATCTGGTGGGTGTTTGGGTCTTCTGGCGGTCAGCCTCCTGCCGCTTGTGTTTGTCACTCTCTCGTTTCTTTATGTGACATTTGTCCTCGTAGTGACGACGTTTGCCACAGTAACCACAGGTGATGGTACACCTGAAATGGTCCTGATGGGTCACAGGTTTCACTTCCTTAGGGTGCTGCTGTCGTTTCATCTGCAGCCTACAACTACTGCGGTTGTCGCAGTCAGGGGCATGATAAGGTAGCCCCTTGTCATTGACACGTTTTCAGAAGAACAGAGGGGGTGTACCTGCTTGAGGTTTACCCTCATTCATGGCACGCAGGTTCCCCCTTCTTTTACCACCATCCTGGTTGGCGTTGGTCGGATTTTTGGGTCCTTTGCTGTCGCCACGTTCGGGGTTGGGGTACCACCTCGATTCAAGTGTTTCTTGAGAAATTTCTCCATGTGGGAGTCATTCCCCCTCTCATGAGCCAGCTCGATCAGCAGGTCCACCAGGTCCTCGTACGTGTGGGTCCGACTCTTTCTCTCAGAGGTAGTGCGGCAATTGTCCCACGTACGTGAAGGGATCTTACTCTTGAGCCACAGGTGGGGCTCAGTGGCTCCATAGGAACCCACTCTCATCCGTCAAAACAGATTCTCTAGGTCGCACACGTATTCAGTGATTCGTGCAGCAGAAGGAAATTCAGGGAGCATTGGTAGCTCCTACATCTGTCGGCGCACACTGAGGTCAGTCTCGGAGATCGGGAACGTTTTCTCCAGTCTTTGGAGCACCTGGGCCCATGTTGAACAGTTTTTCACAATCTGCTTCACCTGTTTTTGCAAAAATTTCTTTTTGCAGCAGTGAACATTTAGTGGCCACATCCACATGGGATCGGTCAGTTAGCAAAAGAAACTCAGCAAATTCTTCTGCCCATTCGGGCAGATGTTTCGGGTCGAACTCCGGCAATTCCAGCTGGATGTTCACCTGAGCAATAGGTCTGCCACTCTTCCCAGCCCCCGGGGTTGGGCCTGAGGGAAGGGGAGGTACGCCGGCGAGGGGTGCCAGGGCTTACAGCCCTCTTTTCTCAGTCTCTGTCACAGGCACGTCTTGTAGTTCAGGAATAGGGACTGTCCTAGCGCGAGGATGAAAAGGGCTGGGGCAAGTGACCTTGGGTAGCAACCTGGACACCCTTGATCTTTTGAGATCTTCAGCCAACGTCCGGGTGAGGGTGAGGCCAATGCTGGCTGGCGTAAGGGTTCAGTGATACCCAATTTAGCTTTGACAGCCTCAGAAAGGGCTGTCACATCAGGGTCTTCGGACCCAGACAGTAATTTGGCCTGTAGTTCGGCCATACGGTCCAGGGCCCCATGAGTCTGCTCTGGTAGATGGGGATCTTTCACATATGCGGGGCACACTTCAGGGCTCCTGCTAGTAATTGGCAGCTCCGGGCGCCATACTGGCCGTCTTGGGTGCCTGGGTAGAGACACTGTGTTGGCCAGGTCCGTATGAGGGCCGGAGTAAGGGTAGGAACCCATGTCCGTGTACGGTGGGGATCCCAAGGCGTCTAGTGGTTCCTCTCCATCTTCGCCTGTGACGGACTTGTAGTACTCCTCGTGCAGAATATATTCGTTGATTCTCATTCTGAATTAGCCTTCTTCCTCAGGTCCTCCAGCTGGGGTCGCCGTTGCAGAAGAAGCAGGGCATACAGATCAGGAGATAGACGCAGCAACTCTTCGGCGGAGATGCTGCAGGCTGTCACCACGGGCCGCTAAGGCCTCTGTGGTTAATCTGGGCGCTTCTTGTTCCGCCCTTTCGTGTACTGGATCTTCTTCAGACCCAGGTGCGGCTCTGAGCTTGGGCTCACTCATTGAGTTGGGCCCACTGTTGCCAAGTTGAACGTGTACACTTTGAATTGGCCAGGTCCTCGCAGATATCTGTACTGATGGTGTGGACATTCTGTTTCTTGTTTTGGCTTGTGTACTTCTCAGAGTCGGTTCGAAAGGTTCTCAAGGGTTGTCTCTGCTACCAGAAAGCTGTCCTTGATTAGTGCCCTAATGATTTTGATGAAATCCTGCAAGTTTTGATTTTGAGAACCCAAACCCAAGCAGTAAGTAGAGCAAGAACAGGATATGGATTGAATCAATAAATAGTTTGGAAATCCAGTGTATCACAGAAGGGCTGCAGATAGACAAAGCAGGCTTAAGTACAACGATTCAACCACAAATGGATACAACAAATGATCCTAAGTAAACCCTGGCCTGACTCTAGCCTCCCAGTTAGCATCAAGCACTTCATGTGCACTCTTTTGGATGAAATGGCGTTGGTTAGGAATATGGCGCAAAGGATTTAGGCCAGACACAGAATATGACTTGCCCAAGCAACTGAATTCAGAAACAGTTAAAAGGTAGAACCACAATCAGTGGCAGAAACAGTTGAGTATAGGGGTCTTGGGATCGGGGACTTAGCATCAACAAAAGGGTTTGGAGCGGGGCTTGGCCTGGATCAAGCCCTCCATGAAAGACATGGCAGTGACTGTTTCTTACTCCTCTAGACAGAAGCTGATTTCACTTACAAAAACCAACCACGAGCAATTCTTGTGCAAAAATCAGGTAGTTTGGTTGAATGAACGACACCAAGGCACATGTAAGCAAGGAAACGACGTTCAATTGCAATCATTATTTACTCAAATCATTCTCAATGCGTTCCCAACCTTTCGGTGAGCACCCTAGTACCCAAACCTCTAGACGGAAGCCGATTGAAAATACAAAAACCAAACACAAGTGATTTTGCGCAAAATCCACATAGTTTGGTTAAATGCACAACACCAAGGCACATCTAAGCAAGTAAACGAATTTCCATTGCAATAATTTCTTACCCATACCATTCTCAATGTGTTTTTGACCTTTCAGGGAGCACTCTAGTACCAAAAACTCTAGACGGAAGCTGATTCCACTTACAAAAAACAACCACAAGCAATTTTTGCGCAAAAATCACGTATTTTGGTTGAATGCACGACACCAAGGCACATGTAAGCAAGGAAACGACTTTCAATTGCAACCATTATTTGGCCAAATCATTCTCAATGCGTTCTTAACCTTTCGGGGAGCACCCTAGTACCCAAACCTGTAGACGGAAGCTGATTTCACATACAAAAACCAAACAACAGTGATTTTCGCGCAAAATTCACGCAGTTTGGTTGAATGCACGACACCCAGGCACATCGAAGCAAGTAAACGAATTTCCATTGCAATCAATCTTTACCCATACGGTTCCCAATGTGTTTTTGACCTTTCTGGGAGCACTCTAGTACCCAAAACTCTACACGGAAGTTGATTTCACTTACAAAAACCAAGCATAAGTGATTTTCGCGCAAAATCCACGTAGTTTGGTTGAATGCACAATAGCAAGGCACATCTAAGCAAGGAAACGAAGTTCAATTGCAATCATTCCTTACCCATACCATTCTCAATGCGTTTCTGACCTTTTGGGGAGCACCCTAGTACCCGAAACTGTAGACGGAAGCTGATTTCACTTACAAAAACCACGCATAAGTGATTTTCGCGCAAAATCCACGTAGTTTGATTGAATTCACGACACCAAGCCACATCTAAGCAAGGAAACAAAGTTCAATTGTTTACTGATACCATTCTGAATGCGGTTTTAAACTTTTGGCCAGCACTAGTACCCAAACCTCTAGACGGCAGCTGCGGCACCGTATCATTTTCCATTTGGACGGCTTTAGTAATAAGTGATCTAACACTATTAGCATCACAGGAAAATTTGGGAAAAAGCTGACGGGAAATCTGCGGAAGCTGCGGAAGCGGCAGGCAGAAAGGAAATCAGCGCAATCAGCGGCAGCGCGATCAGTGGAATCAGTTTTGTGACGCAAGGTCAGCTTAAGGATGACGGTGGGGACTCAGGCATACCAAGACGGTCGCATGTCAGAGCGGCTGGAATGGAAGAGCGGAGGTGGCAGGCAGGCAGTTGGTTGAAACATTCTGGCAACTGCAAACTGGCAACTGCACATATGATTTCACGATGTTGCCAGATCCCAAAACTCAGTTGCCGCAATATCGCAAAAAGCGCCAGGCTCGCAACTTTCCGGGCCGCAGCAATCATTTTTGGCCGACTTTGTGATATTTGTGCCAATTCTGTGCGCAGTTAAGACGTTTTAGGTGGCACAATCCGTCAAGCATAGCCATATGTTCCTCATGCATCCTAATGACGGCGATCTGATCAATGTTACCTGAGAAATTCCCAAAATACCGCCTTTTTGAGCCATTTTTTCGCACGTTTTCTCAAAGAATCGGGCATACGTAGATTTCGGGGCGGTGTCACGAGATTTGAAATTCGTCCAGCATCTCTCTAAGGTTAGTTTGGCCCTATCAGAGCACCATATGTGATGTTAAATGCTCTTGCATCAAGATAAATGAACTGCAGGTGCCAAAATTGCCTCAGAAAAGCCATATTTGCTCTATTTAACGTGTAATTCTCTTACACGTAGATTTAAGGGAGGTGCAATGAGATTTCAAATTGCTCAACCTTGTTCCTAAGGTCAGTTTTTCCTTGGCAAAACACCATATGTGACCCTACATGCTCTTGCATCAAGATATATCATCGGAGGGTGCCAAAACTGCCTCAAAACAGCTGAGTAGAAAAAAGCCGAGTCTTTTGGCTTCGAACAAGCAATTCAAGACCTCCCCCCTATATTTAGGATGCTACATGCAAGAGAGCAGGTTGTAGGCACACGCAGATCAGGAGAACACAAGTTACCGCATCCGTAAGGACCAAAATTTGCCGTTTTTCATGAAAAAACGGCCAAAAATGGCTTTTTTCTGCGTCAAAAGTGGCGTTTTATGGCTTCCACCGAGCAGTTAAAGCCCCCTGACCCCGATTTCAGGGTTGCTGGATGTAAAAAGGGAGGTGGTGAGGACACACAGATCATAAAAACACAATCTGCCGCAACCCTATGCACGCAAATGTGCCATTTCTCATCGAAAATAGGTCAGCTACATCAGACACCAAAGGGCAAGGGTTTCTTTGTGAACGTTATTTCTTGTTCCCATGGCCCAAATGCGCATTTTCTATGCTATGTCATATCGTCAGCAATGGTTTCGAGACCAAAAATGTTTCATAAACCAGTTTCAGATGAGAGGAGATGTGTAATTTATGCTACTAAGCACGGAAAAGTTCCTTTTTTTCCATTGCGCAGGTTTTGGGATTTTTGGACGTCATAAAATTCTATGTGTGAGGATCCGGGCAGAAATTAGTGTAATTCCCTTTGGAGGGTTCTGCAGGCATACCACAATTTACCCGGACCGTCTGGGTTGTCCCCCCGTCCCATCCAAATCCTGCTGCATCGAGTTTCCGTGGTTATGTTGGTAAGGGAGGTCAATGCCATGATGTTCGAAGCCGGCGACACGGCGAGGAAAGTGTGTGATGCCATGGTGGCGGAAAATGCAAAGAGGGCCAAGTACTTCTAATCCGAAGAACTTCAAAAACATCGGCTCAAGGACACCGTATGGATGCAGCGGCACCACAACGACTTCTTGTCCCGGCACCGGCAGCAGTCATGGTTCATACCCAGTGTCATACTGCGGAAAACCGGGCAGGATGTGTGCGTGATTGAATTGGGGAACCACAAAGCGGTGGAGCAGGATCACACTCAGTTGCTTCTGCGGGAAACAAATCCCCACGCCTGTGCGGTCACCTTGGACTTCAGCGTGGACGCCTTCGACTCCGACAACAACGGATAGGAGGACAAGTACACCGCCGAGCGGATCCTCTCGGACAAGCCTGATCCTAGCACAGCGGGGGGATGGCTGTACAAGGTCCGAAGGAAGGGCTTTGCTGCATCGAGGGACCTATGGGGGCCTCCAAGCAGCTTTTTGCCGCGGTACACGTCCGCGTGGTTGGGTTACCTCAAGGCCAAGAACACCAAGTCAGATGTCAAGGATGTTCTCGTTCACTTGGTCACGGGCAACCGACTTTGAGTCCATCACGCCTTATGCTTAATTGCATCCACATATTTGACTTTCATTTTTTTGCCGCAGTGATGCAAGTGCCATGGCTTAGAACCTCCCAAGTACCCCCCCACCCTGATTTGCTTGACATGTGAGCAGATTGGGAACCAAGATCAGTCTGAGATTTTGTTCATTTTCTCTTTTTGAACACAATCAGGCTCTGCTTGCTCGGGGGATTCCCACGGAACCCGCTCATCTTTCCTTTTTTTTTCAGCGGAGCCTTTGGTAAGTGCATCGGCGGAAGCAACAGCCCCGCTATATGGGATCGTTCGTGGACTACTAGATTGGGATTCCAGAGTCTGCGGGGGATCAAAAGTTTATATCCATTTGACTTTATCTCCTCACCCACTTTGCTTCGTTGCTTTGTTTTTGCCACTGTTTGGAGTGATTGGAGCTATTCGGAGGTAGCTGGACGCAATGGGGACCAACGGCTGTGCCAATTTCCTCTCCAACTGCGATTTCTAATTTCAGCACACTTGTTGTAGTTTTGTTAGCTGGTGTTCTATTCTTAGAACTCCACCATACCGGCCCCATTTCGTGTTTTGACTGAATCTGCAGCCACGCCAAAAGTGTCGCTGTCGCATTGGTGAGGTCAGTTGCCCTGACCCGTCCCTCAGTTGTGCTATTTAGTGCAAAATGTACAAAATATAGTTGATGGCAACGTGCGTTGGAGCTTGTCTCGCGCCTGGAGACGACTTCCGAATATTGGGCGCGAGAAGAAAATTCTGAAGAAAGATTTTTCTGACAAAAAAAACTTCTCCATTGTCCCTGTGTACACGTGATGGTGTGTTGTCATCTCCCTCCCATGAGTGCTAATAGCTCCTGGAGGGAATCGAATGCTCTCAGCTTTGTTGGTGGGAGTGCGGGTCGAGCAAGGGGCTAATGCTGGTCATGGGGAGCATCATGTACCTGTTTGTGTTTTTCTATGTAGACTACTCGCCGACGTTGCTTTTTGCCTATCTTTGATCCGCTGGGCCTATGCCTTTAGGTGTAGTTGTGACGGCAGGGACCTCATTCTTTTAAGGTCCTATGCTAACTCCCCCTGATTACTTGGGCGGCTGGCCACGGTGTATGTGGTACCCTCCTACTTTTAGGGGAGTGCCAGGGGAACAACCGGGATCCTCCCGTCCTCTTTATGTCGTTTATATCGTTCCGAGCTGGTGACAATGCTCTTGGAAGGGGACTGAAGCCAGTTCGGATCTCATTTGGTTGCGCTCTATCCCACACTTCAGCGATTTCCACGATATCAGCGATTTCGGGTACAACTTCAGGGTAATTCCGAATTTATACTACCTGTACTCCACAGGATGGAGGTTTTGACGTTTGTGGTTCAGTCCAGGCCTGCTGTGTGTGCGCGCGCCTTTCTAGCTTTGCTGGTGGTGTACACGTGCTCTCTGTTCTTCAATGCGGGCAATTCGTCTTAAAGTTCTTTCCAACGGGTATCAACGGTGTTAGAATCCATCCCATTGCTTAAATGGATGGGAATCGGAAGCTTTGGCAACTACAGTGGATGATAGAAGGCCCGGAAGTATAATCTTGCTAAACCGTGGTCTGATGCGTCCGCCCAAACCGGCAAGCCCCGTAAAACGGCATTGGTACGCGTTAATGGGTGCATTTGCTTTGTCTTTTGCCACGCCCACGCGCAAAGGGGATCATGAGTCCCTTGAAGCTGGAGTAGTCCTAGTGCAAGAGGAGTTGAGGTGGAGGTCAGGAGGTGGCTGAGGTAGGCGCACTGGGCGGGAAGAAAGTAACTCAGTTGTTGCTCCGCCAGGCGAAACAAGTCTTCATTTCTTTGCATATCATTTGTTTGCTTTGCACATGTGTCATGACAACTTGATCTTCCACTGAGTCTTTGGAGATTGCATGTGTTGAACATGATTTGTGCACGTGCACTGGGTGAGCAATGTAAAGGTCGATAATTGCACTTGTGCGCTGGTTGCTAACCTCTTTCTCCTCCGGTGACCTTCGTTGGATTCATATCATTGGTGAAACATGGTTGTTGATCCACCGTTCTTCTCCTGTCAGCAGGCAGTAGGGCATGAGTTCATTCAACTTTGCAATTGGATACAGGGATCATCTTCGGTCCAGGTCGTGGTTTCTCACTCGAGGTACATGAGTGCTCTCCTTGGTCATGGCTAGGCAAAGTTCTCTCCATAAGCATGCTCTCGCGATTGGCCTTTCGTGAAGTCATCTCTCCTGGGTCATGGACTGGTTAGGTTCTATCCCTTGGGCCATGGATTGGTTAGGTTCTCTCTCCGAGCATGTACTGGCGCGGGGCCATCTCTCTCAAGGCCTAGATTGGGGCGGAAGCATCTGTCTTTGAGGCGGGACTATCTCTCTTTGGGATGAGACACTCTCACCAGGGATGTGCTTTCATTGCACGCGGGATATCTCCCGTTGTGCATTCACTCTGCGGGCCCGGGCCAGATCTCTACATGTGACCCGGGGCATCTTCTTACCTAATTTCTCTCCAAGTAGCATGCATTGGATTGGTTCGATGGTACACAAACATGCAAATAGCCAATATTGATGTCACATGTCCAGGTCTGTAGGTAGGTAGGTGCACTCAGTCGTGGAGAGGCGTCCCATGGTTCCCCCTGGCGTCGCCCCTGTGACAGACAGGAAGAGGCTCCGCGCATGAAGAGGGGAGGCGGCTTACATCCCGCTACACCTGACTGGTGGCCCCGAGCAAAGCGGCCCCGGGAAACACCGGGAGGGCTGATCGCCGCCAGCGTGACGTGCTTGTCTCACCGGGAGGGTATGCCCCCGTGCTTGCGCACGTCCCCTCCTTTGTGCGGAACCCTAGTGGTTCACCGGACTTCCTGGCGTATCCCGTTCCCAAGGCATGCATGGTACTGGGGTTCCGAGGCGCTTGGGTGTCGCACGCTCCGCCTCGAGTCCCAAAGCAGCGCAGGCCTTAGGATGCAGCATTACCCCCGGGCTCAGGATCTCGTTTGGCCGCGTCACCTGCATAGCACCGGCTGCTCCCGTGCCCAGGCTATGGACACTGGGTTTCCTACTGTTCTGTGGCGCTTGTGTTTGTATCTGGGTTGTGCTTGGGCTCGGGATTCGGCTGCGTCCGCCACTCCTGGCTGCGGTGATGGGCTGCGTGTGTGTTTGCGTGCGCGCTCCGCTTGTACCCCGCCACTCCTGGCTGGGGTGTGCGGTGTGGGTGTGTGTGCTTGGGCTCGGGTTTCCGCTGCGCCCCGCCACTCCTTGCTGGGGTGTTGGGGCCTGTGTGTGCTTGTGTGGCCGCTCCGCTTGTACCCCGCCACTCCTGTCTGGGGTGTGCGGTGTGGGTGTTTGTGCTTGGGCTCGGGTTTCGGCTGCGCCCCGCCACTCCTGGCTGGGTTGTTCGGGTCTGTGTGTGTTTGTGTGCCCGCTCTGCTTGTACCCCGCCACTCCTGGCCGGGGTGTGCGGTGTGGGTATGTGTGCTTGGGCTCGGGTTTTGGCTGCGCCCCGCCACTCTTGGCTGGGATGTTGGGCTGTGTGCGTGCTTGTGTGCGCACTCTGCTTGTCCCCCGTGACTCGTGGCGGGGCTGTGCGGTGTGGGTGCGTGTGCTGGGGCTCGGTGTTTCGGCTGCGCCCCGCCACCCCTGGCTGGGGTGTTGGGGTGTGTGTGTGCTTGTGTGCGCGCTCCGCCTGTACCCCGCCACTCCTGGCTGGGTTGTGCGGCTTGGGTGTTTGTGCTGGGGCTCGGGTCTCGGCTGCGCCCTGTTCCTCCTGGCTGGGGTGTTGGGGTGTGCGTGTGCTTGTGAACGCGCTCCGCTTGTACCCCGCCACTCCTGGCTGGGGTGTGCGGTGTGGGCGGGTGTGTTTGGGCTGAGGTTGTGGCTGCGCCCCGCCTTCCCTGGCTGGGGTGTTGGGGTGTGCATGTTTGTGTGCACGCTCCGCTTGTACCCCGCCACACCTGGCTGGGGTGTGCGGTGTGGGTGTGTGTTCTGGGCTCGGGTTTCGGCTGCGCCGTGCCACATGTCCATGTCTGGATTATCACGAATGCACATGACGATTGTGGTTGCCTATGCCATTAGGTCCCAAGCAATTAGACACCAACTGATGGGACAAAGTGGCATGTCCGAGCATGTGATGGCATGACACATGTGTTGTGTGTTCCCTTCTGTATTCACGTCTTTGGTTCACAACAGGTAGGTAGCTGGGTATCTTTTGGAGCTTGGGATGCCTCATTTGACAATGCAGGAAGAAGGTCTTACCAAGGAGACGTCCTGTCCCTCCCACTGCCCTAGTTCAGGTGCCTCTCAAGCCGCTCCCGCAGGTGCTTGAGAAGGCAGTGTCGCGGCCACCCGGTCCAGGTGTCCCGGGTGGGAGGGTGTCCCCACATATGTCCATGGGTAGGGCCACATGCCCCTTCCTTTGCATGGCAGCTCTGCGGGCTGCCCAGCCGTGTGGAGTATCTCTCACCACAAGGGGTATTGCTGCCGCTAGTCTACGGTACGACCGCCTCACCCTTATGGCTTGAGTTGCGGGGCCTCTCTGCTTGGCAGGCAACCCCCTCCTGGACTGTGTACCGGCTTGCCTGTCACTGGTTGCTTCCATGGCTCCAGGTGACATTTGCCATGGTCCTCGATGCAGCCTGGCCGGGCTCGGACCAGTGGCCTTGGGGTACCGCCCCTGCTGCTGGCCCAGTCGGTCGGCTGGGTCGCCTCAGTGCGCCCGAACCACGGGGTGTTGGTTCTTTCCTGTTTCTCGGCCGCCCTAGGTGGCACGTGTGTGCGGTGTCCTGGGCCACTCGGGCCCTGTGCACCAGTGCGCCCGCTCGGTGCGTTGTTTTGCTTGTGCGGTGTCCTTGGCCACTTGGCTCCTGTTCAGCGGTGTGCCTGCCCGGTGTGTTGTGTTGCGTGTGCTGTGTCCTGGGCCACTTGGCTCCTCTTCACCGGTGTGCCCGCTCGTCGCGTTGCCTTGCGTGTGCGGTTTCCTGGGCCACTTGGCTCCTGCTCACCAGTGTGCCCGCGTTGTTCGCTGTGTTGTGTCTGCCGTGTCCTGGGCTACTTGCCTCCTGTACACAAGTGCGCCCGCTCGGTTCGTTGCTTTGCTGCTGCGGTGTCCTGGGCCACTTGGCTCCTGTTCACCAGTGTGCCCGCCGGTGTGTTGTGTTGCGTCTGCGGTGTCCTGGGCCACTTGGCTCCTGTTCCCCGGTGTGCCCGCTCGGTGCGTTGCTTTGCGTGTGCGGTGTCTTGGGCTACTTGGCTCCTGTTCACCGGTGTGCCCGCTTGGTGTGTTGTACTGCGTCTGCGGTGTCCTGGTCCACCTGCCTCCTGTTCACCGGGGTGCCTGCTCTGTTTGTCGTGTTGCGTGTACGGTGTCCTGGGCCCCTTGGCTCGTGTTCAGCGATGTGGTCGCTCGTTGTGCTGTGTTGGACGTGTGGTGTCTATGGCCTCTTGGCTCCTGTTCACTGGTGTGCTCGCTCGTTGTGTTGTGCTGTGGGTCGCGTGTGTGGGGCGTTGCTGCGGGGCGCACACTCGTCCACCCAGACGGCAGCTATTCATAGCTGGCAGAAGCTGGGTTTGCTGCCGGGCGCACACTCATACATCCGGACGGCGGCTGTTCGTAGCCGGCAGGGGCTGGGTACCCTCTGGGCGCGCACTCGTCCATCTGGAAGGCGGCTGTTCTGTAGCCGGCAGGGGCTGGGTTCGCTGCAGGGCGCGCACACGTCCGTCTGGACGGCGGCTGGTGTTGCTTGGCACCTGTTCTCCTGCAGTGGTTCGTTGCGTGTTGTGCGCGCTCTCCGGGCTGGCGGCCCCCGGCGGCCGTTGCTGCCTGGGTCCCTGTCTGTGTGCTTTGGTTGTGGCCGGCGGCGTGCCTCTCTAGCGTGCCTCGTGGCCCTGCATGGTGGGCCGCGCCTTGTCCGGTCCGGTCGCTCTCAGTGCTCCGGTCGGCTTTCCCGACGCCGTGGTACCTTTCCCCACCCCGGGGGCTTGCGCCCCCGGCTTTACTGGGTGACTGCACGGGGCACGCGGAGGCCGGCCAAGAACCGGCCTCATTGTGCCTGCCGCTGGCCCCCGCCGAGGCAGCGGCGCTGGGCTCGCTCCGCGTCGTACCCGTTCGGGGCCCCGCGATGGGGTTGTCCCTTGCGGGTTCCTCCGGCGTTGGTCTTGGGCTTGGTGTGCTGCGGTGGTTGGTGTGTGTGGACACGTCACTGACGCGTCCGGCTTCCCGTACCGTCCGTCGTTCCACGGGCGACTCAGCCAATGCACCGGGGCTGTTTCGTGTGGACGCCGACACCTTTCCTTGCGGGGCGGAGGACGCCACGCCCGAGTCCCATGCGTGTGTGCGCTTGCTCGTCCGTCCTGGCCGGCCTGGGCGGGCTGGCCTCCCGGGCGCATTTTGGTGCGCCTCCCTATTTCCTCTGGCCGCTTTGTCTTTCTGCTTTGCTCGGCTCCCTCCAGGCTGGGGTTGCCCCTTTCTTCGTCCTTTGTTTGCCCTCCCCTTGTTTCTGCTTCTCCCCCAACCGTTATTTTTTTTTCTATTTCTTCTTCTTTAGCGCGCCCCCTTTGTCTCTTGCCTCCTTTGGTTTCCGGCCTCCGGTGCCTTGGGCCTTGGCGCTTTGTTTTTCTTCCCCCCCCCCCCGGCTTGTGGTTTTTTTTTACTTCCTCGCCTTTTTTTGTGCGTCCCCTTTATCTCTGGCTTTCTCTGGTTTCCGGCCCCGGGTGCCCTGGGCCTTGGCGCTGTGTGTTGCTTGTTTCGCTGGCCTCCTGCTTCTCGGCTCTCCGTGCGCTCTCGCCTCGTTTGTGTTTCCCGCCTCACCGTTGGCTGCTTCCTGGTGGTTGCTGACCCCCAACCCCTTTCCTGTCGTGCGGATTTCGTTGCTGCCGCTCGGTGCTCCGTTTTTTTTTATTCCTCTCTTTCGTTGTGCGCCCCCGTTGTCTCTGGCTTTCTCTGGTTTCCGGCCCCGGGTGCCCTGGGCCTTGGCGCTGTGTGTTGTCGCTTTTGTTGGCATCCCGCTTCTCGGCTCACTGTGCGCACTCGCCTCTTTGTTGTTTCCCGCCTGGCCGTTGACTGTTCGCTGGTGGTTGCTGCCCCCCCTCCCGTTTTGTGTCTCGCGGTTTTCGTCGCTGCTGCCCGGTGCTCGTTTTTTTTCCTCTTTCGTTGTGCGCCCCCGTTGTCTCTGGCTTTCTCTGGTTTCCTGCCCCGGCCGCCCTGGGCCTTGGCGCTACGTGTTATTTAGTTTGTTGGCCTCCCGCTTTTTGGCTCTCAGTGCGCTCTCGCCTCTTTTATATTTCCCGCCTGCCGGTTGGCTGCTCCCTGGTGGTTGCTGCCCCCCCCCCCCTTTTATGTCTCGCGGTTTTTCTCGCTGCCGCTGGTTGCTCCGTCGTTTTTCGGGTTTTTTTCTTTCTCTGCTGCTTTGTTCCTGCCTGCTTGCTTGGCGCTCGTCGGCGGTTCTCGCCGGGTGCTGCCCCCCCCCTCCCCCTGGTGCCTGCGTGGTGCCTTGTGCTGTCTGGTGTTGCCGCGCTGCGCTGCCCTTCTGTCGGCCGTTTTGCGGTGAGGTGTTGCTGTGTTCCGCGCTGCGGGCTGGGCTGTGGTGCCCCGCCTTGCTGTGTTGTGGGCTGCTGCGTGCTGTGCGGTGTTTGTTGGGGTGTTTGTTCGTGTGTTGTGCTGCGCTGGTGGTTGCTGCTGCGTGTTGTGCCGTGTCTCTGGTCCTGCCGTCCGGTTGGGTTGTTCGCGGTGTGGCTTGCTGTCTGGTTTTGGTCTGCGCTGCCCTATGCCGTGCTGTGCTGTGTGTCCCTGGGTGCGGTGCTGCGCCGCGCTGCCCGGTGTTGTGCTGTTGTGTGCTGTGTTGTTTTGTTGCGCTCGTTTGGTGCCACTGCTTGCTGTGCTGTGCCCGCTGGCGCTGCCCGTTGCTGTTGGGCCCTGTGTTTTGCGGCGCTATGTTTTGCGGTGTTCCCCCGCGCTGTGTGCTCTGTGCTGTGTGTGTTTTTACGTGGGGTGCTGGTGCGTGCTGTTGTTCGCCGCTGTGCTGTGTGCTGTGTGTGTCCTGGGGTGTCGTGCTGTGCGTTCCCTGTCCTCTCCGCTTCGTGCGGTGCTGTGCTTCGCTGTGCTCGTGCGCTTGTGTTGTTCTGTTCGTGTGGTGCGTGCTGTTGTTGGCGCCTGGTGCTGTGGTGTGCTGCTGTGTGTTGTGCTGTTTCCTTTCGTTTGCTGTGGTGTGGTACTGGTTCTGGTGGCCCGTGGCTGTCTGCTGGTGGTGTGTTTCGGTGTCGGTGTCCCTGTCTGGTCGCGTGGTCTGATTGGCTGTTGTTGGTGTGTTTTGCTGTGGTGCCCTGCTTCCCTGTGTCGTGTTTGATTGTGCTTTGCTGTCGTTTTGCGGTGCCGTTTCTGCTTGCTTTGCACTCCTGTGGCCTGTCCTGCTGTGCTGTGTTGTGCTGTTGATTGGCTGTGCTGTTTTTTGCCCGGCGGTGGTGTCTGTGTGCTGTGTTGCCCTTTCCCTCCCTGCCGGCACGCACAAAAACATTGAATGTTACCCTGTGTTACCCCGCGCCTGTCTCTGTATCGATAGTTCGAGTCGTTGAACAATCTGGTCTCGCCGTTCGCCGCTGTGTTGCTGATCCCCGGCGTTGTCGTTGATGGAGTTGTCTTGTTTGTCGCCTCTTGAGTTGAAGGTGTTGTCTTGTCTTGAGTTCGACTCGACTTGGCATGCCTGCAGCGAGACAGAGGGCAAAAAAAGCGAGGGTGGGGCAGAGATGGGAAGGGGAGGTAAATGGAGAAAACAAAACAAAGCGAGAGGGCGCGAGTCCAGGGGCGTAGCGTCTTAGAAAAATATTTTTAGGTTTTTACGCGCTGCTCGCGGATCGTTTTTCTTTACGTATATGGCATGTTAGAGGGCAAGGGGCACAGTGTTCTACTCGTACATTCGCTACGGTGCTTAGGGCGTTAACTTTTCACCTATCTAAGGCCGAAAAATGTTCCGTGGCGTTTTGACGCGTTTTGCAGGGCACTTTTTTGCCTAGGCGTTTTTTATGCTATTTAGCTATATTTTCAGCCATTCAGAACATTTTTTTGTTGTGTTTTACTCTCCTTTTATTTTTCAGTCTGGCGAAGCGCTAGCGCGCGCGATGGAACATCCAAAATTTAGTTGGTTCAGGACACTCCAACCATAGGGAGCCTGGAAATTGGTATGTGGCATACACTAAACATGTGAGGTTTTGTGCTCTGGCCATTGTTGATGTCTTGTTTGCAAGCAGCACCATTGTGTATGATTTTGCTGAGTGTTAGGCACTCGGCCCCCGGTGTGAAGTACCGAGGCATTGCCATCTTGATGATATATATGTTACAAATGCCAGGTGTCAGATAGCGTTTGTTATTGCCGTGACGTCACTCACAGGATTCCTATTTCGTGATTCTCATTGCAAGTTCTTCAATTGTGCACATTGGTGACTAATGAGGGTGGACAAGTCATGTATGTGGCCATGCCGTACCTTGTGTTCATGGGGGCCATGGTGTGATGCTTGATTCACGCCGAGAACATTTCTCATGTTTGGAACCCATGTTTCCTATTCCATCTTGCCGTCATTTGGGCAAGGGTGAGGATGGGCTACGTGTGCCCAAGCTTCGCGAGGAACCCAAAGATGCATTGTGTTGTACATGATTTTCTTTGTGTTTACCAAACACCTAATGGACTGTATTGAGGTCAACGTGTCATGCATGATCTTCCGTGAACCAATGTGTTTTCTCAAGCCGTTGTATCGAGATTGTATTAGCATGGTGTCATATGTCGATAATGGAACCCATAGTTTGAGTGTGTATGGTATATAAATGGATTCCTGGAGTAGGGATGCAACATCGTCTTGGATAATCGCATATCTTATTTCAGGGCTTCGCTTCACTGCTACCTCTCCTCTGTTTCGCTTTGCCTGACATTCTCATTATTTGTTCCCCTGTCCACGACTTCCATGTATTGATGCATTCAAGCCTTTTTGAGTTGACGGACCACATATTTGGATTTTGTTGCCAAGGGTCGCCAAGGAGTGTGCTGGTGGATCATTTTTGGAATTTCCAAAATGGAAATTTGAACGCGTGGAAGCTTTGGTGAGATCAAGGACAATGGGGGTCACGGAGAAGAAGGTGGAAAAATCGGGAATAGGCGGTAGAGCTCGCACAATGGCAGGAGCTGGTCCTACGGACCTTCAATAGGAGTTGACGCCGCAGCGCACCAATAACTTAGCACCCAACAGTCAATCTGAGGTGACCCTGTCCGGGGGCAAAACGGAAAGGGGCACCAAAGTCGTAGACAACCCCGGACATCCCTTTCCTCCAGTTGGCCTTCAAGTCCATAGTGTGAGAGGGCCATATGGTGAACGGTGGCGGTGCTTCCCAGTATGTAAGGCTCAAGAGGTTGCAACAGACCTGCCAGCTGCAGGCCAGTCTTACAACCACTGTTGCCTTTGAGCCACGGCCACGCTTTGCTTGGCCTGCCCTCTGTTTTGGCACCCGTTAGGACTACCCCCCCTACAAATTTTCGGTAGAGATTTTGGTCTGCCATAATCTTGGCGTGTCAGTCAGCTGAGGGGACCGCATTCTGGATTGGCTGAGGAACTGTGCATATTGAGTGACATATTATTACATTGAACGAATTATCTTTGCAGTTACTGAATTTCTGTGTCCTCCCTTTGCATTTGTTTCTTCGACAGCCAAAGCCCCCTAGGACCCCCAAACAGTACGGTCCGTCTACAGTCATCTTCAGCGCGGACACCCAAGCCTCTGATTTCAGTTTTCAGGACTCTATTGAGTTGTACTGTTGTGTTTTTTGGTCATCATTGTATGGGACATGACACTTTGCTGAGGTCAATTTTGGACTTGGTAAAGCTGGTGTACCATGATAGTTCTCATGCCATGTTTAATTGTTCAGTGCATGTTTCACATCTTATCTGCAGTCATTTACGGACTTACACACACCAATACATAGTTAAAACACCACCCAACTGGCTGTTCGTCTCCCTGTGTTGTTCTGCATGTCAGCCATGGATGCAGTAGGTATGCTGCTGCATTCATATCCCCCTTCTAAACTAACTCGTACAGTATACAGTATGTAGTGTGTTGCAGTTGAATTGACTGTAGGACTTCTACAGGGTGTATCCCCCCCCTAGTCTATGTGGTCTTCCTGAGTTTTTGAATCCCTGAGTGAAGGTGCCCATGCATGGTGTGGCATCAGGATGGGGACAACTCCCCCTCCCCATAGATTCCAGGCTGAGGGGCGACATGCAGTTTAGGGATACACGACACGCCAGATATGTCTGGCCCTGCAGTTTCGTTGTAGTTTGCCAGGGCATATCAGTCTTTGTTCCCTTGTTTTCATTGAGACTTTGTGTGGATATACCGGCAGTTTGATCCGAGAGAACCCTCTCACAGTATCTATGGACGTCCCCATAGGATTCTGTGTTGGGGTTGAGGACCAGGTCTCACCTCTGTATGCTGCTGTGACTGAAGTTCTGCTGAGTTTCTGTGTTATGCTTGCATCCCCTGACTGCACTGACTTTTTGTTCCACAACATTGGCACAATCGTGCTACATATTTTCCTCCCCCTCCGGGAGGTGCTCTGCTACATTGCTTACACTTTCTGAGTGTCTACTGTTTTTTCCGGAACATACAACATCCTGCCAGTTAGACGACTCAGGCTTTACCTGCACGAAGTACTCCCGAAGTACTCATTTTAACATAAGCCTCTTCTGCTCTGTCAGGTACTGAGGTGGGAGACCATAGTACTCAGACCCCACTGAGCTCCATCTGCATCTGTCTTAACTTTGACTTACCATTGTTTTTCGCTTGTTTATCGAACACTCGTCGATGTATTTGCCCTCTTTACACCCTAAGTAATGTTTTCTGTGAGGGGAGTGTAATAAGGACGTCCCATTCAGGCCAGATTGCAGTTCAGGCTTTGATGCGTGCGTGCGTGGATTCGATGCGATAGGCTAGATGCGTGCGTATTTCTTGTACATTTCGTTAGGTATATACATTTTATTAACTCAGTGCTTAGATTTAGAATTGTATTTTCTGTCTGGTGGCTGTGTGTGTGTGCGCGCTTGAAATTGCGATGTGCTGGATTTTGCTGTTGTCGCGTGTTCTGTGGCAGTCTGAAAATCCATTCTGTTTAGTTCAGTTCAATGTCAATATACATTCATCGGTTTAAGCTCTGTGCCAGTGTTACGCCCTTGACACGGCGTTCCCAGGTGACAGTTTTTCGGTTTGGTTAGATTTTGTGATTGTTTGCGGCAGCTTTGTGTGTATCATGCATGATTGTATAGTGTTAAGTGTCATAGTGCAATTGCATAAGATAGCACCCTCATTGTATCTTGGAGAATGAGGGTTCGGTGATCCACCCACCCACCATGGCTGCTTGCCAATCCCTAAGCCAAGCAAGGAACAAGGGCCGGTGGCAAAGTGCGGCAGCCGGCAGCAACATGGTGATCATGGTGTTTTGCACTGGGACTGCGTGTGTGTAGGGATGGGGGTATAGGTTTAGTGTTTCAAGGGATCCGGGGATTTGTGTAGCTTAGTCATGAGCCCTTAGGCTACGCCCAGGATTGTGAAGGACTCTTGCGAGACTCCTCTGTAGCTAGTCGCTCTGCCCCATTAGGAAGTTGCTTATTACAGTGCCTCGTCCTAAGACCTAGATCATGCCAATCACAGATGCTTGTGATATAGGAGGGGCGTACCCTATACTAGTAGCAGGAGCTTAGCCCAGCTGCAATGTTGCACTGCCGCTATCATACTTCATGTTTGAACCATGATGGCACACTGACAAATGACTACACCGCCAATGAATCACATGTCGTGCCCTTTGGACACTGGAACTAGAAATGGAAGCATGCACGATCCAATTACAGTACCGACGATTAGGAACTGCTGGCTGGAATCCTCGTGCTCTCTGGCCAGCAACGCCTACTTGGGACTAACCCTATGGTGTGACCATATGGCCAGGAGCCAGTGACAACATTGCAGAAAGTTCCCCTATCTCGGCCTAACGGACGATATCATCACCCTAGTGGCCAACACCCTGCGGGCCACTGAGGACGCCTGGGACGATGCCGTGGGACACCCCACGGCACATAAGGACAGGGTGCAGGATCCTGACACCGGACCTTGTGAACCATCTGGTGAACCTAACCAGTCCACCAGAGCGGCACAACCCAAAAACCGAAGGTCCGAAAGTCACTGATTCGAGGACCTTTTTTTTCATGCCCCCACGGTGACACTACCATGCCACCGACACACCTGGTGGGTAGCACAATGGAACACGGGCACGACGGACAGAGTCCACACATTCACACCGCAAGCGAAGACAGCAACGTCACTGGCACTGGAGACCATTTTAACCACTCCACCCACCACACCAACCACCCCCGGGAGCACTGGTTGGCCCTCAAGACGGCTATGCACTGGACAGTGGATGCCCCAGCCACAGACACCACCCTGCCCGCGACGTGGCACACACTCACTCGCAACCTGGCAGCCTACATAAGAAAACAGGGGACATCACGGGCGGAACGCTGGATGTCCCGGCTCACAGACGCGGAATGGACCCTCAAACTTCGCACCACCAACCTACAAGAAAACGCGAACCACCGACCCCGTGATGGACAAGGACCGGCATACAGCATCTTTCAAAACCGCAACGCGCCGAAGCCAGCCCCGGAGCTGGCGCCAGAACAACCACGGCCCAAGCCGAGGCATCGTCCTGGGGGAGCGGGCATCTCAGCCCACCGGGCCAAACGGTCTGAACCGGACCCAAAAGCGGCCCCGGTGCCGCCGCCGCCCGCTCCACAGCCGAAGCCAAAGTCCCAGGCGTGCCCATTCTTCACGGTGGCGGAACGTGCCGCCATGCACCCCGAATGGCCAGATGGCGCGGAAGTACAAAGGGGTGTTCGGGGCCACGCTCAAAGGACAACCGAAGCAATTTGTATGGTTCCGAGGCAAGATACAGGGCAGACTGGCCACTCCTGGCCAACATGGCAACCTGCAGCTGAAGATCAAATGGCAGGCGCTCCCAGAGTGGGGCGAGAAAGCGGAAACTTCGAACCTCGAACTCTCGGACGACAGGCAGTAGCGCAGTGCCCGGTACAGCTCCGCACACCCGCCAACCAAGTACCGCCGGGCACCGTCTGGACAGGTGATGTGCCACAGGCATGGCTGCAGGAGCCGAATGTACCCGAGGACCAACACGTGGCAACAGCAATCAGCCTCAAACTGCACCCGGGACAATGACTACTACCAAGCCGCGCAAGGAGCCCCCCAGGGGCCACCAAGGCGCACACCCACAAAGCCACCAATGCGCTCCTCACTCTCATGTCCCTCAACGGACCAGGCGCCCTATAAAACGCGGTCAAAGCTCCAGACCTGCAAAATGTGCCTGTCATGGCGAGGTGCGCCCCAGACGCCATGGTGTGGCAGGAACAGGCTCTCAAAACCCAGGAGGCCCGCCCAAGCCTAACCCCAATCCTCACCAGGACAGGACACCAATACCGCACGACATGGGTCAAGGGAGTGCCCATATCCCACAAAGGTGAGGTCCAAGTAGACGTCCATAACCACCTGGGCGTAGAAGGCCGCCTGGCAGCATATGAACCGGTCGCCCCAAAGTGGCAGCTGAATGTCATCAATGTATATCTCCCCTTTGGAGATGCCACGGAGACATTCCTCGAACACCTCATGGAGGCCTACCGGCAACTTGCTATGATGTAGCCGACCGTCATCATACGAGACTTCAACGCGGCCCCATCAGCGGACGATCGCAGGGGGCGGCAAACGCCTGAGGACACAGCGGTGCAGATGGCCATGCAACACATGGGCCTGCAGGACCTCACAGCCTCTCTACGAGGCCAGCCCTCAGAATGACCACCGCAACATGGCTCGGAAGATTCCCGCATGGACCTCTGCTACGCGGACTTGGCACACGTCGAGGTAGCACGGGCGCGATACCACGACCTGCTGTCCAAGGTAACGAGACATCGGCCCCTGGCGGTACAAATCAAGGTACTTCAGGTACCGCCGGCCTCCTAGGACGACATTGACCACGAGGAACAACCACCCATTAGACCACCAGGCGAGCACGACACACACAGATGGATGGCGTATTGGCGCAGAATGCAGCACATCCTGGACCAACAAGACGAGACGAACCTCAACCTTGCCATGCGACAAGCGGCCACGGCGTGCGCCCTCGGCGGAAGACACCAGTGCGCACAGGACAGCGCCACCCCGCCTCAACACCTACGATCCCTGGTTACAGCCATATGGCGCGACAAGCGGGCACTTGGTACAGCAGTGAACTCTCATGACCCGCAATCCGAGCATGACGCCCAGGACATTCCCGCACGGCTGGACACCACACGCCGGCAACTCAGGGAGTAGCACGTCCGCCGGGCAAAGGAGCTAGCACAAGAACAGCAACGCTACTTTCAAAACCCCCAACCCTACAAATCCCTCAAACACCTGGACAAAGTCCTGGGCGAAACAGGCCACTGAGGCATCAAGGCGGTACGCCTGCAAGACGGCACAGTAGCCAACCATCCCAAAGTGGTCCCGGAGGAAGTCCTCATCAGCTTCCAACGCCAACACAACACCGAGGACGAGGCGTTATCAGCGTACACGGAGGAATTGATATCGCACTTGCCGAACCTCTACAACCGAACACAGCGACGAGACATGCACCGAATTGCGTTCGCCATTCCGGAACTCAATGAAGTGTTGTACAAACTACAACCGGGAAAAACCCAGGGGGTGGACGGACTCCCGGCGGAACTCTACGGCAGGCTCCCACTAAATCTAAAGAGACACCTGGCCGTGCGCCTATGGGATATCGCCATCGGGAAGAAGGACGTACCGCACGACTGGGTGAACCTGGTACACCCGCTGTATAAGAAAGGAGACTGGGCGAACCCAGACAACTGGAGACCCATAGTATGCGCCACCACAGAAGCCAAACTAATATGGATGGTCATCCTCAACCGGGTGGCCCCGGCAGCTATACCGCCCACATTGTGGCGGGCCGTACCGGGTAGGTCGCCGTCGGAGGCCATATGTATGCAGGACGCCGTGGTAGACATGGACCCGATCATCCTAATCATCACGTCCCTGGATGTCAAGGGGGCTTTTCCCAACACCCCGCACCGCCTCCTACGGGCTGTCTGGAAACACATGGGACTCCCCTTCTAGGGTTTCCTACAAGCGTACCTCCCGACCCGCGTGTATGCAGTGAAAACGGATGTGGGCACCACCCCATGGGTCCAACCGCCAGTGGAGTCCCACAAGGGGGTACGGAAGGCCCCTTCCTCTTCCTACTCGTCAGCCTCCCGCTGGCATTTTACATCCGGCGCACATACCCAGATGTGGCACCATACCCCCTACGGACCACGCTCCTGGCATTTGCGGACGACATGGCAGTGGTGACCGCCACCGCTCGTCAACCCCTGTCAACTACCCCCGACACCCCCGGGGCCACCAAAGTACTCCTTGCTGTCACCAACTATCTAGAGGGCACCCAGCTACTCGTGCACAACGTCAAATCTGCCACAATGGTGCACAACGCACCACCACTGCCCCTCCGCCCCGGTGATCTGCCCATGAATCCAGTAAGCACGGCCACCTACCTGGGGGTCCAACAAGCGGCCACCGCCAGCGGGGTCACCCTACCACCAAACCTGATACGGCAGCTGACGCGGACACTAGTCATAGTGCGCATCGTGGCATTCTCCACCCAGGCCCTGGCGTACTTCCTACAAGCCGTGCTCAACGCAGCTATAGGGTTCCAGGCCTTGCACCTAACGCACCCCGTAGGAATGCTACAGGCGGCAACTACCACGATACGGCGAGCGTGGATCATCCACGGCCACCGACCCACGTAACTACCCGCGGCGGTACGGGCGGCGTCCCCACCATACTACGGGGACAATATCGATCATCTCGTCAACAACGCGTACACAGCTCACACCGCGACCCACCTGCACCGTCTCATGCACAATCATCAGCCGGAGGTGAGGGAACTCTTCACGCTGACACTGCGACAGGCTTAGTACCATCGCAACACCTGTCCCCAGTACATAATTCACCAGCGGGGCCTCCCCACCAAGGTAGGGGCCCGCATATGGAACCACCTACAACTCCTGCTACCCCACAACGGACATGTCATCCAAACGAACCATCCCTGCAGGGAGACCGGCCCTGTGATGGTCCTACACACCGATGTGGGTGGAGGGCCAACGGGAAGCACCACCACTCTGGACCTGGTGGGCACCACCCCACACCTTGTACGAGTCACCCCAAACCAGATGCGGGCCCTCGAGCGAGTGGGCACACACCACGTCCCCTTCCTACAGCACCCAGAGTGGCCCAACAAGTCGGTCCTGGAGAGTCACATGCGCAACGCAGCCGCACAAACCGGACACCCAGAGCCGACCGATGGGGAAGTACGTGAGGCAGACAACGTGTTTTGGAGCACGCACAAGCGGCCACAGCCACAGGCACTAGCACACGGGAACCAGGCCCACCAGTGGCCGCCAGCACAAGTGGAGTATGTACCAGGTGCCACGCTGCCAGCGGTACTCCTCGTGGCACCCAATGACTCATAACCACTTTGCGACCTGGCAGAGCGCGCGGCAACTTGTGGATGCTACCACCTCCCACGGCACGCACCTTCTGTCTGCCACCGCTGTCGCAGGACAAGGTGATGGGCACCCCGACCACTTGCTGGAGATGTGGGACCGAAGCACTAGCCAACCCATGGCCCCTCCTCCAGCTACTGGCGCGCTACCACCACACATCAACGACCCATGCTACCCTGGAACAACACCGGTGGCTGCACACAGACTTCGAACGGGCCTCGGCGAAGGACACGACCACAGCGGCGTGGGGCCCAAGCCCCGCGGCGGAATGGAGATTCCAACGGGGAACGTGGTACACCAAGTTACCCAGCCATTACCTTGCTGGTGCTGGCCGAACACCGCAGCACCACACAGGAGGCCCCGGCCTACCCGGTTAAACACTGCTGCTCGAAAGTCCAGGACTGGCAGACAGTCAAATGGACCACATTCCACCGACAGAAAGCGTACCTGCTCGGATATGTGTACGGCTACCTCACACAAGGCCACGAAGGGAACAACGACTATGTACGCATGAACCCAGCGGCAACCGCGATCATCCGCCAGGGAGTAGGCGTCTACGCTACCCGAAGACTCCACCCGGCCACCACCAAGCCGTGGGCCACCACGAAAAAGGGAGCACGCGTCCACACCTACGAGCCAACGCCGCCATGCCGCCTGCCATGCCAGAACCACCGCAACACCGTCATTTTTGCAGATGCCTCCGGCACCACGAGCCTCACCCTAGCAACCGGGGGGGGCAGCTGTGGAGTTGGGGGCCGACGCAGGCCGACTGCACCAACACCTTCGGGGCCTCTTCTCACAGGGAACTGAAGACACTGGCGATCATCGTGGACACCGCCAATGACACTCACCAACAACCGCGAGACCACGGACACCATGTGTGGGTCCTGGTAGACGCGGCAGTGGACTTCCAGATCATCCCCAAACCTGCCCGGCAGCCCCTGCACAAGGCGACCGACTCCAGCCTAGGCACCAAGACCCTACACCTCTAAGCGGCTGCACCATGTCTCCCCAAACACATTGTCTTACACCTCGTCAAACAAGAGTCCTATCGGTACAGCCTAGGCAACGGACACATAGACTTACACGCCCACAACCAGCTCGCCGAGCATATGCCGGACGGCGAGGACCCGCCGCTACAGAGCCACATGCACACGTACCTCCAACACCTACCGCCAATCCAACACCCGGGGGAACCACAAGCCTTGGTACCAGACGACCGAATCTACGACGACACGGGACAAGCATACCACTATCCGCAACCCATCTGCACCATGGCGCGCATCCGAGGCAGCCACGCCGACAACACCCTCATGAACCACCTCCAACATAAGCTGCAGACCGCGTTATACTTCTCACCTCTTGACCCGTCCCTGCTGCTGGTACACGTACAGACACGACGTGCCCAACTCTTGCTTGAACAACTGCCCATCCTAGCCAGGGTGGCACGCTGGTATGGCCGACGGGGTATAGACATACCCCCGGAATGCACCATATGCCCCTGCCATCTCCAACAGCCGGAGACATGGCAACACTTCAAACAAAGACCGTTGGCCCAAGGAGGCAACCACCTGGCCACGTGGACACCGGAGGACACCATAGCAAAACACGCCGGATGGGACCCCACCGCCCCGCTGGCAAATGATGTCCGGCGCCTAGTCCGGCAACCGGAGATCAAGGAAGGGGTGCTCAGGGGAGCGGTGCCTCTGCAGCTCTACAGGGTCATCGCCGACCACGCTCCAGAACCCAAAGCGACAGTACGTCACATGCAACTCACCGCCGTCAAGAGAGCAGACGCACGGCGACAGCACCGCATCCAGGTGTACGCACAGGAAGCACAGCAAACCTCCCACGACCGCCGTATGTATTACAACCTCCTCATCGATTACAAACAAGCGCAGCCCAGCGCCTAGCCACACACACGGGCACACGGCAACCACCAGGAAAATGCCACTGCACCGACCACCACACCGCACTGCACCAAAGGACGCGCACTCCCCTACAGTGACCTGAACGTCCCACGAACCGTACCTCTCCTCAGGATGCCCGACGGTGAAGCTCCACATCCGCGGCCGGGGAGCCCGTGCAGCGTCTGCTGGGAGGTACCTGACGAGAACGGCGTCCCGCTCTTTGGGCATGACCTCAGCTGCGGCGGCGCCGAGCAGCTGCACTGCTTCTGGAGCCGGTGCATCACGCACTTTCATGCCTGCCAGCTTTGCGGACGGCCGCATCCCCTCTGCACAGCACCGCCGCCACGCTAAACACAATTCGACGACCTCACGCTCCACACACTGCGCACCCTGATTGCACAGAATGTCTGGGCGCATGACGCGGGGGACTGCCCCGACGTTGAGTGGTTGGACGTCCTCAGCAACAAGGCCCCGGCGACACCACCAACCCGCCCCCCCTGGCGCGCACCAACATGGGCGCTGCCAGTGGAGGGGGCGGACCCCACGATTTAGGTTCCGGACTACGAACATTACAACGACGCGCCTCGGGGCAGTACCCCCAGTTGGCAATCTGCCAGACAGTTGGGGCCCCGTCAGCACCATGAACCTCATCAACTACCGCAGCACCGTTGTCAGCTCACCAGCCACCTCCTGTTCACCTGGTGGGGGACGCGGAGTGGGCCATGGGGGTCGTCCGCGGCGCCCACGGCGGCAAATGGGGGGATATTTTCCACCACAGCGGGGCCCTGATCGAGGGGGCGTCCGAGAGGCTGATGGCGGGCCATCTCACGTGGAGGGGCATACCTCTCCCCCGCAGCCTTGCGCCGTTGACACGGCGCGCGCAACAGACGTACGTCCCACCGCCGCGGCCGGGCACGTACAGCAATGCGCAGTGGCCAGGATGATGGCCGGAGGTGCCCGGCCCCACAGCTCCTCCTCTTCCACCCGAAGAACAGCGACCATCACCACCCTCCTGCCCCGATCGCACGACACAACAGCAACCAGGGCCACAAATGTGCGCGCTCTGGCACCATCGGGGGTCGACACGCCACAAAGCCGAACGGCCTCCACGTCCGCCAGCCCGTCCACCTCCACCCCCCACGCAACCGTCAACTCACCACACTGACCGCAGGCCACCGACGCCGCGCGGACTACAGCCAGTCCGGCACCATCGGGGGCCGGCACGCCACAGAGCCCCAGACAAGAACGTGCATCCAAACAGGCGGCACAACGACACCTGCCACAACACAACGCAGCCACAGCGGTCCGGGAGCACCGGGTGTCACCTGCTGGGAGGAGAGCCGTGCCCAGCCCTACGAATACGGCGGCCGTAGGCACCCGACACGAGCAAACCCTTGGCACCGCACACCCGCAAATGGGCCCAGCCCCGGGCCCCACAGGCGACCCAGCTCCACAACCCCAAACACCACTCGACGCGTCCACACGCGGCCCCCAGCCAGCAGGGCCACCAGGAAGCGGCATCACAGGCCCACTTGGAGCCCCGCCCACACCACGGCACACAAATCTGGCCGACTGAGGGCCCCACTCACGCGCCACCCGAAGGCCTCCCCACACGAACGCGTACCGCTACCCCGACCCACACCACCAACGCACCACCCCTCGGCACTGTACGCCCCCACACCCACAAACCCCACCCAAAGCCCAAGACCCCAGGCTCCGGCAACACCCAGCGCATCGGCCCCGGGGGGCCATCCGCTGGCACCGGCACAAGCCGAGCCGGCATCCCAACGGCACTACAACCCACCAGCCAGGCCGGCAGTACGGCCGACAGAAACGCCATCTCGCAGTCGCCCGGCCCCCAACCTGGGCCTGGACCCAGACCCGGACCCGACGCGCGACACCGTCCCGGCTGACACCCCGCGGTCCACCGATCCAGGAAGCCAGCCTGGGCCGACGCACGTGCCGGAAGGCCACACCCGAGAGGCGGCGCAACCGGCGGGCGGCCCAGCCACGCCGCCTGCACCTCCCGCCCAGCCACAACGTGGGGAGCCCACGATGGACGCCACAGAGGAAATGTGGGGACCCCCGCAGCGGACAGAGGCGCCACCGCCAGCGGCGGACCTACCCGCCCGGGGACCACCCCACACGGAAATACCTAGCGGGGGGGCGGACCAGCCAGAAAACCAGCGTGCCAGCCCGCCAGACATGGCGGCAACCAGAAGCGACGAGGCACCAAACGCTGGCCAACCTGGTACGGGACCTGACGAACCAGTGCCGGGCGCCGAGCATGCCGCCGGCCTCCCCCCACCAACCGCCCACGGGGCGCAACCCGCGGGTCGCGCGGGTGCCGCCCCCTCCGCGACCCCGGCGCATCACGTTGACCCAAGCGCACCGGGAAAGGCGCCACCACGAGGCCCACCTGGAGCCCGCGCTAAGTCTGAAGCCCGGGAAACCACACCCGACACGCCCAAGCGCGCAGCCGACAGGGAAACGTCGCCCGGCGGGCACAACCGCGACGAAGACTCTTTTGATGCCTTCATGGAGACTCGCAGAAGTGACCCCCACACGGACCCAGCACCGGCTGCCCCGCGCGTCCGCCAGGACCCAAGGCGTGACCATACAGAGGGCACACCCCTCACGGTGTCACGCCGGGCACACCTCCAGCGCGATTACAGCGCCCTGGACAGATCTGAGCATGCTACCGCCCCAGATGACGGGCCTGCGACCGCGACCGGGGCAGCGAACCAGGCCCTGGACGAGCGCAGCGCCCCAAGGAGTAGGACGCGTGTGGAGGCAGGCACGAACACCGCTACCGAGTTTACCGGCCAGCCATCGGGGACCAGCCCGTCTTCGGGGCGGGGGCATCTGGACTACGCGCGCTCGGAAGGCGACGCTCGCCACCCCAGCGCCCTGGCGGAACAGGCGGCGGCCCAAGACCTGGGCCTATGGATCAACAGGATCACCACAGAAGAGCAGCCCGCCCCCGCAGTCAGCATCCGATTGCTGCTTACTTCGCGGTCCTGCCACCTCGAGGAGGGAACCCGCACCATGGCAGACATCACCCTCGGCCATTAGACGGGGCACACGTCCCCCGCCACCATGGACCACCCCGGCCAGTGGCACTATGTGGCCACCCGGCTCATGGCGCATATGGGGGCATACAGCCCGGACGAAATGAACAGGCTACACTGGCAGTGGCACCAACGCGCAGCCCTGTGCATCCGTGCAGCCATGCAAAGGCACAACATCTGGGACATCCCTCCATCCCCGGGCTACCAAAGGAATGCTTCAAGAGGTCCCGGAGCCCCCCAGGCAGGCGGCACGCCTTAACTCCCCAGGATGCCACCAGGGGCCACCACCCGGGGTGGGTTCCCCCTCTGGCACGTACAGAAGCCCCCTCCGACCGTTCGCCCCGCGGAGAAACCAAGGCAGCCCTCACACCTCAGGGGTGCAAGGGAGCACGCCGGAACGGCATGAGGAGACAAGGAACCCTGGCCGCTCCCGGCGCCCCAGACGCACGCCGCCTCCCGCAGCATGGCGAGTCGTCTTCCGATAGGGTATGGACAGAGGCCATGGAGGTCCCAACGACTTCAACGCCCAACGGACATCATCTGCCATTGATCCCTGACGCCGGTCCAACAGGCCCTGCACCAAACGGGCGCACATTCCCACCATTCCCACGCCAGCCGAGCAAGAGCGACAGGCAGCGCTTCACAGGGACCCCCACCGGGCAGCAGACGGAACGTCCAGGTTGTCCGCCGGTCTCTCCCAGGGTCGGCGGCCAGCCCGCTGCCAGGGGGACAGCACGCCTCGGACACACGGCCAAGAGGACCAGCGGCCAACCAAGGGCCTGCCCAAGTGGTGGGGGGACAATCCACCCAACGCCCCCCCCCCCCGCGAGCGGGGCGCGGTGACACCGGTCCCGGACACGAACAGCGGCCATCCGACCAACTGGGCACGTGCATCACGGGGTTCCCCACCCCAGCTGCAATACAGCCAAACCGCCGGGGGACGGAGGACGCACCGCGGCAACGGGAGCACAACGCGAGCGGCCCAGGAGCGGACGAAGAAATGACAGAGACCTCCGAGTCTCAGGAGTCCGGTGACTCACCGCCCACCGCCGCGGCCTGTTCGATGCCCCAGCAACGGGAGTCCTCCACGGGGAACAAGCCTGGGGGACACCCTGGCACCACCCCAGGGCACCCCTCCTCGACTGGCGCCACACCGGACCAGGACCGGGAGACCATGCCCCCCAAAGCCCCGGTACCATCCGCAACGGAGGAACATGGACCCCTTTGACGACGCGGAACTGAGGGCGCTCTACGGCATCCACGCCACCGCGCCCTCGAGTGGTTTCGTGGCGGCCCTCCGGGGAAACCTCCAGGACGTCAACCTGAACAGGCTTTTCGCCGTGATCCCCCTGCGGCACGCCGCAACACCCGACATCTTTGTGCGGCAGCTCCAGGCGCTCGTCACCCCCGGGGAAAAGATCACGGACGACCTTGTAGACGCGTGCATCTGGTGGTTCAACACCCAGCAGCCAGGCCAGGGAGGCATATGGGTCCCACACATGGGCTGGCACACACGCTCATGGCGCCACCGATGGACACCAGGCCCGCAGCCAGCACCGGGGGCCGGGAACGGGCCACCTTGCCACCGAGGGCTGAAACCCTCAACGTCCCACCGTACAAAGACCTGGCGGAATGAGGCAGCAGGACCGCCCCGATAGGCGGCGCAACCTCAAGAGCATGGTGGAGCGGTACCCGGAGACGGCACGCGCAGCGCCCCCACCACGCTAAGGTGGCTCCAGCACCATCGGCATGATCGTGTTGGAAAGTGGCCACTACTACCAACACCTATGATTTTGGGGGGCATTCTGCGGCCAAAACCGCATTTATGCTACCGCACTGGATCTGAAACGGCCGCGGTGCCAAAAATTTGTCGTTCAAACATGAATTTTTGCAAAATCCATTGCTTGAATACATTTGATTCCTTGGCACAAAGGTGTGGATGTGTCAGAACATTACAATGCTGTGGCTGAATCTAAGGATGCCTGCCAAAAGCCGTTTGAATATTGTTGTTCTGCTTTTTCCGTGCTGCTCAGCTGTAGTGCAGATCGCTCCGGACATTTCCAGCTATTGACTGCTAAATTTTGACGCAACATTTCTGACTAATGCTTTGCAATTGCCTTTGTTTTGCCTTGCTTGCAAACACAACGTGGAACTGGTGAGAACTGTTGAGAACTGAGGTCCCTGGGACTTGATTTGTGTTGCTGGTAAAGGTTTCGGAACAGTTGACAGTTGATGTGCTGTGCACTTGCTTGTGTTGTGCCTTCTTTGCCCGGTTTTGGCTCAGTGAGTTTACTTTTTGCCTGATTTGTTGCAAAGCCTGTTCTGCAACCCTTGACTCTCCCTGAAGAGAGAGATCCTGTGGTGCAGAAGTACCCATTCCAACGGTCAGGCTTTGTAGCTCATCTTTGGCAATTAGTCTCAAACTTGCAGGCACGGGCCCTTTGCACCGCACAATGCTCAAAAGAACTAGGCTTCAGAAAGGTTGGCAGGTTGGCGGGCGGATCACCCCGCACCCGCAGGAGCGCCATTGGAGCCTGAAAGCCGTCAAGTCCATGCTTCCGGCAAACGCAGCCCTGCCGGACAGCCCCACCCCCCTGCCAAACGACCAGCAGCGGACCCCCCAACGGCCATCGTTGTGGGGGCAGCCGGCAGCTGGCACCCAGGCCATGTGATCTACTGCCTCTGGCGGTGGGCGCAGCGCCGCTGGCCGCACAACAGGGACAGAACGGCAACGTGGAGATTCCACCTGGATGGCCGGCAGCAGCTGGAGGCCATCCCCAAGCGCGAGCGAACGGCCGAGAGCCCCACAGCAACCAACCTGTGCCCCGTCTTCGCGATCCACCAGATCCGGGCGCTGGCGATGGGCGGGCAACTGCAGCCCGCCATCCGCACTCAGACCGAAGCCCAGGCAGCACACGGGCCCCTTGTGCACAAGATCCTCAGTGCCCTCCGCAGCGTCCTCGTACGGCGCGTGGGAAATCCCCCAGGGCCCTGAACCACTGCGAGCAGAAACTAGGAACGCATACCCATGAACACGCGGGGCGACATTATCGGGACCGCCCCGCCCCGCCCGACGCGGCAAACGCGTACCCTGCCAACCGCGGCCGATCACCGGCAGTGCAACGACGACACACTGCCGCGCACACGCGTCGCAAATCCCGAACCGGGCACCCGCAGATGAGGCGACGACACGGCAACCCCCGGATCACCTCGCCTCACCGGAGGCGCCGACAATGGACGTCAGACCAGCGGCTGCGGGACCGGTCGTAAAACGCGGCGACCCCAGGCAAGCCGACCTTGCCCCCTCAGACAACCGGACAACGCCCGACCGCGCAACACACTCCAGCAACGCCTGTCAGTCGGGCACGCCGGCGAGAAAGGCGTCGAAATGCCCGGCTCATGCAGCGGACACCCAACGAATGCGGGCTAGCCTTGGCAGCCCTACGGCCCATGATGTTGAGCATGACCACTGACCCAACGAACCCGCCGAATGCCCACAAATTCCTCCCACATCCCCCAGGCGGGTGCCACGCTCCCCAGAGCCCCGCAACCCATCAACGTCAGAGAACACGGACCTGTCCTTCCGCCTAACCTTCCTCTCCCACAAGCCAGGCACACCATGGACCGGGCCAAGGGGGCAGCCAATCCTGGGGGACCCACGGGCTCGCTGATGACCACGAGAATGTTATCAAGTAGTCGTCAAGAACATTACTTTCCCGGGCGAGGGTCAAGGGATATATTCGCCACTGGAGCTGACGCGCACCTCCTTCGAGAGAGTTAGACGCCTGGGGCGCTGAGGCGGCTTCGGCACATATAACCCGCAAGAATGGTGCAAAGGACAAGCTCCCTGCAGCCCAGAAAGCCAACAGCGTCAAGGAGCGAGAGGGGGGCCTCGACACTGACGAGCATTTCTTATTCCCTCTGACCCCTACCAGGAACACGCAAGGGGCCAAGAGCTCACCGCGCAGGACCCACAAGTACTCCGGCTCCTGCTGGCGAACACGGGCTGACACCAGAGCACCAGCCAGGCCACCCTAACCTCCAGGAACTGCACTGAGGCACCGACACGCACACCACCGGACCCGCAAGACATGGCATGATACGGCACACGACAGGCTGGCAAACACAAGCACGAGCACCGCACCACCGAGGAAGCTCAGCACCCAGGGGCTCCCATGGGGAGCAAGGGGATGCACCGAGGGGGACCGAAGGGGCCTTGCCACCGACGGGGGTGTACATATGACCGGCACGAGCAAAGCTTGAAGGACAGCCGAAGGGCACTGCGAAATACCAGATGATGGGTTGTGCGTGTAACGATGCCTCCAGTGCGGGACAGGGCATGTCGTACTGAATTTCAAATCTTTTTACAGCGGGCGTACCAATTGTCCCTACTTTTCTCTTCCTGAGGACACGCCCCACCATGAGGGGGCAACGCACCGTCAAAACGTCCCATACCGGCCCAACGCAACTCGAACAACCGGAACCGACCCTACACGGCAACCACCGCCCAACGCATCTGACGGCAGGACAAGCTGACCATTGGGCGGCGAAAAGGACGGCGTACTATCCACAGTACTGGCAACAACACAACAACCACACGCGCCGAAGTCCCCAAACCGGGCAAACCACGAAAAAACACGCCCGGCGGGAAACACATGTCATAGGGGACAGCTACAGCAACCAAACACGGCCGGTGGGACCCATACGGATCACCACACAACCCCGGACGCGCCCACTACTGGCGGCCACAACACCAGCAAACCAACACCACGCACTGGGCGCGCCCCGGTCGCAACACATCCACCACACATGACGGGCCGGCCACCGCAAACCTCAGAACGAACCCGAGAAGACAACAAAGACAACCTCTGGCTACCCCGGGACGGGCTGCAGCACAATCTACCCCACAACGCACAGGCCGACTGTAAGGCGGCTGACACAACCGGGTACAAACCGAACTGCTGCAGAAAAACGACCCGACAATGAACAGACTGCAAGCCAGCCAGCCAACACCCAACCAGCCAAGCATGCAGGGGTCGAAACGGGAACGGCGTCCGATGTGTTGGCGACAACATGCTGTGCCACGCCCGCCGGCGACCAAACCCACGAACGCACCACAACGCCGAGATTCCACCATTCCACCACCGACAAACCAATCAAAACGATCTACTTCTAACCCCCAACCCCGAGGCCACAGCGACGCACAATAACAGGGTGCGCACAGGCGGACCTTCGCACGAAGGAGCTCACTGCGCGCACATTGTCTACACGACAGCCTAGGATGCGACAGTGCCGGCAGCAGCAGAAAAAAACCAACGATGAACAAGCTGACCATAAGGCGGCTGACACACCCAAACACCAACCAAACAGCTGCGGCAAGAACGAGGCGACCATAAACAGACCACACGCAAGCCGGCCAACATCGAACCAGCCGGACATGCAAGGGTCATTACAGGAACAGCGTCCCACGGGTTGGTGACACCACAGTGAGCCAGGCCCCCCGACGACCATACCCACGGACACGACAGCAAAATGCGACCCTACCATTACACCACAGACGAACCTACGGCGTCGAACTCTTTCAAACCCCTGGCCCCCCCGCAGAGCGCAAGCTCGACCGAGTCAGGAGGCGTGAGTGTGCGCCACGGCATGTCCCGTAGCACGTGCTTTTTCAAATCGCCTCACGCCTACTGAAAACCAACCCAGGTGGGGGTGCCTGCAGCAGAGGGCCTATGGCCTGGCTCCGGGCCCCTGGGCCCCAGAATCCGGAGGTTGATGAGGATGTGTGATGGGACCCTCTCCCACGTATCATCCGCCCAAAGGAGAGGAATGTGAGACTTCGGTCTCACATGGTTTACCACCCTGGGGCAGAACCCGCCGTAGGGTACTGCTCGCGGCGACCGCACCCTTCCCCCATGTGGGGGAGCCGCTTTGCGGGGACAGGTGCAGTAGAACGGTGGGGGGGTGAGCAAAAGCTCCTTGGTAAGACCCCCCTGCGGAACAACCACAGTCTCGAGATGACCTACCTACCTACCTCATATGTCGTACCCTTTGGACACTGGAACTAGAAATGGAATCAAGCACGATCCAACTACAGTACCGACAATTTGGAACTGCTGGCTGGAATCCTCGTGCTCTCTTCCCAGTAACGCCTACTTGGGAGTAACCCTATGGTTTGACCATATGGCCAGGAGCCAGTGAGAACATTTCAGAAAGGTCCCCTTCATGTAACAGCAAAACTAAAACATTGGTGGACCTATCTGCGTCCTTTCAGGTTAACTGGCCACCAGATACTGGGTATAAGGAATGAAATGGCCAACTATATATCACGTGATAACTTTGATGCCCTCCTAGGCCAGAGCTCCGAGTTGTTGGAAAAGGAGGCGTTCCAGCATATGGATGTCTAGCGGGACCTGTCCAAGCGTGGTGGAGAGTTGGAATTGGAGTGACTACCGAAGAGAGTACCAATGTGTAGTACAAACCCCCACTGATGGCCTAAATGCATGCCTAATAGACAGTGACCATTGGTATAAAGATAGGCGGTACATCTACCATGAGGACCATATTGTTGTGGCGGAGACGCGGTTGGATGCTTGCCTGCAGTGGCCCCATGTGAATTAGGGGCACGCAGGCTCTAACCGCTCTGTTGACTTTTTCAGGGATTGTTTGAACTCGCGACTTCGCTGCGTTGAACTACGCTCGCGAACGCAGTCTCTTGTGCACTCCTGTGGCTGTCATGCTAGCAAGCAAAGAGTACGAAAAAGTCACTGCCATGTCTTTCCTGGGGTACTTGATCCAGGCCCCCCCTGAACCTTGGAAAGTTATGAAGACTAACACGTAATCAATTTGATCACTCTTCTTGAGGTTTTTACTACATCTTTCAAAGTAACTAGGGTTATTACCCTGGCCCCCCTTGAAATTCACCCCTACCACTCCAGTGAGCGGAGGTATCCTCCTTCATGGAGGTAATACCGAAACAAAATGGGCACTTCATGCCTTGGGTCTTGTTGGTCAAGCATAGTGCTCTTCCACCTCAGGACCCCAATTCTCATTTGGTTTTTGTCCTTATTGTGGGCCCCCTTTTTAACTGATTCTGAATTCAGTTGCTTGACCATAATAGCCAAGCCACATCCTGTGTCTGGCCCAACCACAATGCCCCAGATTCCTAACCTACTCCATTGGATATCAAAAGGTGCACTTCAGGTGCTGGGGACTGTTTCTGAGGCCACACTTATGTCAGCGTTCCGTATAATAATCATTTGTTTTGTCCATTTGTGATTGAATCTTTGTACTTAATCGTGCATCGTCTATCTGCAGCCCTTCTGTGATACGTTTCTTTTGGAAAATATTCATTGATTTGAACCATATCCCGTTCATGCTCTACTCGCTGCTGTGATGCTGTTTTCCAACTCCAAAATCTGTAGGATTTCATCAGAATCTTGAGGGCACTAATTGAGGATATTCTTTCAGGTAGCAGAGGCATCCGTTGACTTTTTTTCGAACCGACCCTGTAGAAACAGAGCAATACACAGTCCAATACCAGCCGAAGAACATGTCCATCCCATCACTGGCGAGTTTTCTCAAGAAAATACCCAATCAGGAATGTACAGCTGGGCAGTGGGCTCAACCTCACGGAGCCCAGACTCAGGGTTGCATCTGGGTCTCGCGAAGATCCAGTACATCAGAGACGGGCAGACAGAGAAGCGCCGAGAGAACTTTAAGTGGTGGCGCCAAGACCTGAGCGTGGAGGGCCAGGCATAGCATTAACCACAGAGGCCTTAGTGGCCCGTGGTGACATTCTGGGGCACCTTCGCAGGCGCGTTGCATTCTCCCCCTCCCGCTTCGCTTGTCCTGCCTCGTCCTCCACTGTGGTCGGAGAGCAGGATGACCTGAAGAGGCGCGTGGATGAGTAAATGCTGCACAAGGACTATCAGCAGTTGATACGAGGAGAGGATGGTGAAGAGCCCATTGAAGCTGTAGGGGCTCCACCTCAGACTGAGATGGACTCCTACTACTACTCGGGTCAACCGACCAACCTGGCCGACACAGCTTCCCTGCCCAGACGCCCGAGAGGTACCCCCTGGCCTACGTTCACTACACCACCATGCGAAGAACCTACGTTGCGTCCAGAACTACCAACAACAATAAGAACCCCAGAAACATATCCAACCCACCAGGAGGGTTCTCATATCACAGGGCCAGCCTATGGTGCTCTTGACCGTACAGCAGAATTGCTGGCTCAGCTGTTATCAGGATCCAAAGATCTGGATAGAACAAGCCTTTGTGAGGCTGTAAGGGCCAAATCGGGTATCACTGAACCCCTAACCAACCTGGCGATGGCGTCACCTTCTCCAGGATGGACCCCGCTCGCCGATGATGTCAAAATATCAAGGGTTTCCAGGTTACTACCAAAGGTCTCATGCCCCTGTCCCTTTCATCCTCGAGCCCGAACGGTCCCCATCGCTGAGTAACAGTATGTTCCCGTGACCGGGGCTGAGAAAAGGGAATTAACGGCTTTGGCACCACTCGTTGCCAAGTTGGCCCCACGTTTGGATCCAGCCTCAGGGAATGGGAAGATTGGCAAGCCTATTGCCCAAGCAAAGATCCAGCTAGAACTGCCAGAGTTCGACCTAAATGGTAAGCACGAATGGGCGGAGGAATTTGCAGAATTTTTCCTGTGCTGACTGGCCAGTGTCATGTCAACATGGCCACCAAATGTTCGCTTCTAAAGGGCTCATGCAAAAAGAAATTTTTGCGGAGACAGGTTCAACAGATTGTGAAAGCCTGTTCAACTTGGGCTGAGGCTCTCCAACGACTGGAGAAATCATTCCCCGTCTATGAGACGGATCTCAGTGTGCGCACATAGATTGAGGAGCTTGCTATGCTCCCTGAAATTCCTTCGGCTGCGCAAATATCTGAATATGTGTGCGACCTGGAGCATCTGTTCTCAAGGAAAAACGTAGTTTCCTATCGACCCACTGCGCCCCACCTGTGGCTTGTGGGCGAAATTCCCCTACATAAGTGGGAAGGTTGCAGGTCTACTTCCGAGAGGGAGCGACACACACATACGTACCATGATAATGGAACTCAGCACGTGCGCGCAGACCGCGATCATTTAGTGAACGCGCGTGCGTGCATATGTAAAGCACAGTGCAATGCAATTCAATTATTAAACTATTGAATCAAATTCATTTTGTGTACTGTGCAGAACACTGGGATGAAACTATGTAGTGATTTATGAGATCAATCACGTGCTGCGCCGTTGCCGGATTCGCATTTGGATTTCGAAATCACTAAGGAGATCACGGGGAAAATAGCACTCAAAAGAGAAGATCTCCAAGATCATTACAATTCCAGTGTTCGATTTCCGTGAAACTCTCTTTGGTGATGTCGGAGTCATTTCTGGAGTGGTATGAAAACCATCCTGAGGAGCTGCAGAAGACCATTCGCTGTATTGCTACGTTGCCTGTGCCGCAGTCTGGGGGACTGTCTAAACTGTGGTGTTTGCAGCGCTGGTCAAACTGGGACTTCATTTCTTGTGAAGAAAATGCTGCGCTGGTTGTGTTTGCTGCACGGCACCCAGATTTGTTGTGTGACTCAGAACTTGCTCAGAAGTGCATCAACGCTGTCGATGAGATGCAGGGAACGGCACTGCGAACGCTGCAGATTGACTCCGCAGAGCAGAGTGTTGCGGCGGTGAACCGTGCTGTGCAGGATAACCCTTTACGTCTCATTTTTGCACTTGCTTCTTCACGCCATGTGCCGAGGTCCAGTGGGAAGCGCGGTGTTTCATTTGGAGATCAACAGGAGCAGGAAAGTTCACAACGCCACGGCGAACAGAAGACTTCAGACTGCAAGCAGGAGCAGGAGCCCCAACACAGGAAAACGAGACGAGGAACTGGAGGTCGTCGCCGAAACAGATGTTCGTAAGGTTCTTCTCTGCTTTTCTTGTGTTTTTGTGTGAGCGTGATGCTCTGCGGTGTGCATGCTGGTGTGTAGCGTCCTCCTGTGCGTGTGTTGGTAGCGTCCTGCAGTCTCTGTTGTGTTGTTTCCTGTTAGCGTGCAGGGCAGTCTGGCAGTGCAGTTTTGGCTTGCGTGGGCAGCGCTAGGGTGTTAGCAGGCGCGTGAAGCGCAGCGTGAGCGTGAGGCTCTGCTAGGGTGTTTGGCTGCGAGTGATTTGCAGTGAGTGTGGGGCGTGAGGCTCCTGGCCCTGTGTGTAACCCTGTGCGCGTCCTGCTTGTTGCGGCTGCTGTTTAGGCTGTTTTTTGTGCTGCTCCAGGCAGCCCAGTGGAGCTGAAGTGGGCTGCTCCACGGGCGCAGTGTGAGGCTGCTCCACGGGTGTGCCGTCTGAGTGGTTTCTTTTTGCTTAATTTGCTTAATTTGTTTGTTTCTTACACTGTGTGGGTGAGTACAGACTGGTACATTTGGGCTAACCTGAAACTGCATGCAAATGAGTTGCATGTAAAAATGAGTATGTCTTCTGTGTTCAGTATGTCACTTTTGAGATGTGTAGTGTGTTGGTACGTGTAAATGTATGTGTGAGCTTGCCTTATTTTCTGTTGTTCTGCCACGCTTCGCCTTGGATCATGCAGTGCTTTGTAGATGATGCTGTGGTTTCGCTTCGCGCTCTGGAGATAGCAGTGCACTGATGGCACTGCTTGGATGTTGCATTTGGTATGTTTTCCCCTCTCTTACTCTGTGCAGGCTGGTGGTGAGTAGCAGGGGAGCCAAGCAAAATGGGAGCACACGCAGAGCGAAGCTGCAAGGAGTGAAGTGAGGACGGCACCTTTCAGGTGTGCACGTCGACTTCGCTGCTTGTTATGTTTCTGCTTTTGTGTTGACCTCATTTCTTTTTCTGTGCTCTGCAGTGCCCATTCCAATGAAGTACCCTTAACTAAATGAATGAAGAAGTAATCTATATTATTCAAGTGCAGTTTGTATATATTAAGTGGGTTGCTTCAGCACTGCTTCTACTTTTTACAGCACACTGCTTGGTGGTTTCCTCTGTGCCAGCCTGCCAGGGATTCGGGAATTTTTTTTGTACAACACTCTTTGCAGTGGGGTTTTTGCAGCCCTTGGTGCAGCGGGCTGATTTTTTTTTAAAGGAAGGACTGTTTGTCTGTATTTTTTTTGGCGTGTGTGTTGTTAGTAGATACCATGTCAGTTTTGTTTTCTGTAGGTGTGAGTGCATGCAGTGCATAGTTAGCTTTAACGTCTAGCTGGGTGCGTGTGCACAAGTGTTTGAGTTCTTTGGTCAATAGGTTAGTGCAGCACTTGCTTAGCCACTGCTGTAGGTGTTGTTTCACATTTGTAGGCGGGTTCGTATTGTAGCTGTGCATTGAATTATTGTCCCTTTTGGCTATTTTTTTTGTCAGCACGCTTTCTGAGTGTCTATTCTGTGCAGTGCTGAGGTCCATCATATCTCTTGTCAGCCCTGTGCCTGGTGCCTCAGCACCCTGCACATGGCTTGTGAGGGGAGTGTAATCGAACTCAGCACGTGCGCGCAGACCGCGATCATTTAGTAAACGCGCGTGCGTGCATATGTAAAGCACAGTGCAATGCAATTCAATTATTCAACTATTGAATCAAATTCATTTTGTGTACGGTGCAGAACACTGGGATGAAACTATGTAGTGATTTATGAGATCAATCACGTGCTGCGCCGTTGCCGGATTCGCATTTGGATTTCGAAATCACTAAGGAGATCACGGGGAAAATAGCACTCAAAAGAGAAGATCTCCAAGATCATTACACCTAGTGGGCCTGCTCATTGAACTGGCCCTGGAGAGGGAGAACAAGTCCCATATGCAAAATTTCCTCAAGAGGCGCCTGGGTAAAGCTGCTAACCCACCCCCTGATTTTGGTGAAGCGAGAGGGTCCAAAACCCCCACTAACCCCAACAAGGGTGGAGGTAAAGGAGGGGGGTAAGCTACGTGCCATGAATGAGGTGAAACTGGAAGCAGATGTACCCCCACTCTTCTACTCCAACCTTCTCAAAAACAAGGCGGGCTTTGTCATGCCCCTGACTGCCATCATCCCAGTTGGTGCATGCTGCAAATGAAAGGACAGCAGCACACTAAGGATGGAAAAACAGTGAACCATCAGGATCACTTCAGGTGTACCATCACCTGTGGATTTTGTGGTAATGAAGCGGTACCGTGGGGCCTCGCGGAGCGTGAGGCCTTCGACCGCTGAGACCGACAGGACACTGCGCTGAACTTGTTTCTTTGATCTTGAAAATCTCTGCCTTGCACTGATTTTCCCTTTCTTGATCCACTGATTTGTCTACCATTTTGCTATCCAGCTTGTCTTGGCCACACTTGCTTTGCTTTGACTTGAGAAAAACAAGATGCTGATCCCTTGCTTTGCTTTGACGTGAGAAAAACAAGATGCTGATCCCTTGGTGCTGCTGCATACTTTGCCGCCGCATGCTTGGTCCCGCCTTGCTTTCACGTGAGAAAAGCTGAACTTTTGATAATAAAATATCCTGCTGCTCATGCAAAGATACAAACCCTTGCATCGTCCAAGCCTTGCTGGCACCCAATAGCAAACGCAGCGCACCAAATCCACAGGAGGTCTAACCTGTATCGAGGGTTTCTTCAGTGAATCCATCATAGGCTGAGACATTCCAGTTTTCAGCTTCCACGATGCTGAGCGCCATAGACCAGTAGCCGTAGGCCCTCAACGAGGGAGCTCTTGCCACGATGCTAAGCGTCACAGGCGTAGTCTACACCTTTGGCCCTCAACGAGGGCGTTGCTTGCGTCCACGATGCCCTGGCATGCTTCCCCAGGACGAGGGATGCGGCGTTCAGGCCAGTGTCGGCCTACAAATAAGTCTGAGAACCTTTGACAGTCCTCCCATATGACACAAACCTGAACGTCAACGAAAAACAGATTCCGTAACAAACAGAATTAACATACACGACGCAAATCGTATATATTAAGCTACAGAATTTAACTATATAAAAAATAAATGACAAATAAAAACACGTAACGGCAGCTTTTGGCTGCCTTCAGACAATCTCTTGACGTAAAATTGCGTCATTTGCGTGACTTCGCGCTATGCGCCAGAAGCCTTCGCGACGCTAATCTCTGCTACAAAAATGCAAACGCGGGGATCGTTATCGATTCCGCTTCACGCCCCTCTTAAGAGCTTAGCCAGGTTGCCGGCCGCGAAGACGAGCTTCTCCAGCGTTACTTGACGACTCTCGCTGAGACCTTGAAGGTTGAACGAAGGCCTGCTTCGACGTTGTCCCCTCTGACGCATCATGGCTTCCGTGCAGCACCGATGCTGGTCTTGTGCACCTTCCTTCACCCCGCGCTGTAACTGTGCACCATGGTCGGGAGCACCCATACTTCCCACACGCTGGCACAGAACGTGTACCCCTCGAAGGATTCGGGAATCTTCAGTTTTGTTGTCCACTCCACACGCGGCTGCTTGCAACACATGATCGGACGCGTCTATGGCGGCTAGACGCTCCTTCAGACTTACTTTGAAGCGGTACCATGGGGCCTCGCGGAGCGTGAGGCCTTCGACCCTTGAGACCCACGGGACACTGCGCTGAACTTGTTTCTTTGATCTTGAAAATCTCTGCCTTGCACTGATTTCTCTTTTCTTGATCCACTGATTTGTCTACCATTTTGCTATCCAGGTTGTCTTGGCCACAGTTGCTTTGCTTTGACTTGAGAAAAACAAGATGCTGATCCCTTGCTTTGCTTTGACGTGAGAAGAACAAGATGCTGATCCCTTGGTGTTCCTGCATACTTTGCCGCCGCACGCTTGGTCCTGCCTTGCTTTCACGTGAGAAAAGCTGAACTTTTGATAATAAAATATCCTGCTGCTCATGCAAAGATACAAACCCTTGGATCGTCCAAGCCTTGCTGGCACCCAATAGCAAACGCAGCGCACCAAATCCACAGGAGGTCTAACCTGTATCGAGGATTTCTTCAGTGAATCCATCATAGGCTGAGACCTTCCAGTTTTCAGCTTCCACGATGCTGAGCGCCATAGACCAGTAGCCGTAGGCCCTCAACGAGGGCGCTCTTGCCGCAATGCTAAGCGCCACCGGCGTATTCTACACCTTTGGCCCTCAACGAGGGCGTTGCTTGCGTCCACGATGCCCTGGCATGCTTCCCCAGGACGAGGGATGCGGCGTTCAGGCCAGTGTCGGCGTACAAATAAGTCTGAGAACCTTTGACGGTCCTCCCATATGACACAAACCTGAACGTCAACGAAAAACAGATTCCATAACAAACAGAATTAACATACACGACGCAAATCGTATATATTAAGCTACAGAATTTAACTATATAAAAAATAAATGCCAAATAAAAACACGTAACGGCAGCTTTTGGCTGCCTTCAGTCAATCTCTTGACGTAAAATTGCGTTATTTGCGTGACTTCGCGCTATGCGCCAGAAGCCTTCGCGACGCTAAGCTCTGCTACAAAAATGCAACCGCGGGGATCGTTACCGATTCCGCTTCAGTAAATGTCGTCACTCAGAGGACGAATGCCACATACAGAAGCGCGACAGTGATAAACTCATATGCCAGGAGGCTGAACGCCACAAATCTCAAATACCCTCCAAATTTCCCAAGAATGGTGACAAGGGTGGTAAAGGGGGAGAGGAAGGGGGTGGCAAGGATGAAACCCCCTGCCATAACCCGCAGAGGCGCTTGTCAGCGCCCGTTACTGAAGCATTTGGGGGGAGGGCAACCTCCAAGCTTCCCTTTGCATGCACGACCCCAATCCCATGAAATCCAAGACTTCCTCTCGAATTTGGGTTTCTCCAAAGAATTCTGTGATCCTTGCCTCGGCCATGACACAATCTGGCGTCCTGGGCAAGAGATGAAGGTATATGTAGACAATATAAACATGTAGACAAGTATTATGTATATGTAACAATTCTATACTATAAAATAGCTTAGAAAAGAAGACGAAATGAAGGCGACGGCGTCGCCGCCATCAGATATTCTGACGGCTACGAGTCGCCGCCATCAGGATCTCCACTGAGATCCTGCTCAAACTGGGCCAAACAGTGGTTTTTGGGCGAAAAACAGTGAAATATAGGGATTTTTGAGCCAAAAACACTCATTTCGCGTGTCTCCCCCCAACGCGTCGCGTAGCCGACACGACGCGTTTCTGTGCCAATTCAAACTACATATGAAAAGGCCCACTGTTGGGCCACACCATGGGCGCCTGGGTGATTCCTGGGATCGCCTCAGGATTTTTTGAAAAATGCGTGAACGTGACTCTTTTCGCAAAAATTGACCTTCGCGGAACGCCGCGAAAAAGGTCACGCTATATTCTTTTATTTCTAAAAACGATAAATGTATAATAAAATAGATTAAAATCTTCAGAAATCGAAGAATAAAACTTCGATCTGGAGCTGCGTCGCGCAGGCGACGACTGTCGTTGCCAGCCCAAAAATGACGAAAAATGACGATTTCTGGGGTATTTTACAGAAATCCCACAGAAATCGAGATGCCGTAATCAGCCCAGGAAAATTCCTGAGCCAGCGTGGCGAAGAGCGCCACAGGCTGGGCAGCGGGTATGGGTGAAGCACCCCATACCGCTTCACCCCCCTCCTTAGAAGCCTTGCCTATATCCAAAGGAAGGCAAGGCCAAGGAGGCGCTCTGACCCCTGCACTGCCCTGGTTTCAAAACTGATTCAGCAGGACAGTGGGGGGGGGGGCTTTGTGAGTAATTTACATGCCACATACATGTATCTTTTTTTTCTTTTTTTTCTTGATATATTCATAGGGCAATTGCCCCCCAGGCGACCACACTGGTCCCTGGCACTCCTCTTAGCCTCTGGTGACCAAACCAGGGGCGCTGCAGGGCCTTCCGCCCTGACTGATGGTGCTGAGGCGCACCTATGGGCCCTTTTTCTCCATGGGCATGGAAACATAATAATTCAATAAATTCAAAAAAACTATTTAGGGTCAAACCCAAGGCAACGAATTCCTCGCGCCTGAATTTAGGGCCATTTCCTGCCCAAGGCGACGAATTCCTCGTGCCTATTTTGGGTCGATTCCCAACCCAAGGCGACGAATGAACGTGCCTGATTTGGGGGATTTAGGGTCATTTCCTACCCAAGGCGACCCGCGCCTATTTGGGGTGGGACCTCCGGAGGGTCAACCAACCCAAGGCGACGAATTAACGCGCCTGCTTGTGTGGTTCGGTACCTGGCGTCGTCGTCGCTGTGGTCGTCGCCCAGACGACGGTATAGACTTGGGGGCTCCATAGGGTCCATGGGGAAGCCAAGGTCATACCCATCGTAGGAGTCAAGGAATTCCTCCTTCATCATGTTGATGCCATGGACCTTAGCTCCTGCAGATGTTTCCCAGCGATCAGCGACCAGCGATCAGCGGTACTCCTGCAGTCTGAGCGTCGTCGCCGTCCGCAAGCCGTCACACCGCCTTGGTGGCCTTGGCGTCGGCAGAATTCTTTTGAAGCATTTGGGGGGAGGGCAACCTCCAAGCTTCCCTTGGCATGCAGGACCCCAATCCCATGAAATCCAAGACTTCCTCTCGAATTTGGGTTTCTCCAAAGAATTCTGTGATCCTTGCCTCGGCCATGACACAATCTGGCGTCCTGGGCAAGAGATGAAGGTATATGTAGACAATATAAACATGTAGACAAGTATTATGTATATGTAACAATTCTATACTATAAAATAGCTTAGAAAAGAAGACGAAATGAAGGCGACGGCGTCGCCGCCATCAGAAATTCTGACGGCTACGAGTCGCCGCCATCAGGATCTCCACTGAGATTCTGCCCAAACTGGGCCAAACAGTGGTTTTTGGGCGAAAAACAGTGAAATATAGTGATTTTTGAGCCAAAAACACTCATTTCGCGTGTCTCCCCCCAAACGCGTCGCGTAGCCGACACGACGCGTTTCTGTGCCAATTCAAACTACATATGAAAAGGCCCACTGTTGGGCCACACCATGGGCGCCTGGGTGATTCCTGGGATCGCCTCAGGATTTTTTGAAAAATGCGTGAACGTGACTCTTTTCGCAAAAATTGACCTTCGCGGAACGCCGCGACAAAGGTCACGCTATATTCTTTTATTTCTAAAAACGACAAATCTATAATAAAATAGATTAAAATCTTCAGAAATCGAAGAATAAAACTTCGATCTGGAGCTGCGTCGCTCAGGCGACGACTGTCGTCGCCAGCCCAAAAATGACGAAAAATGACGATTTCTGGGGTATTTTACAGAAATCCCACAGAAATCGAGATGCCGTAATCAGCCCAGGAAAATTCCTGAGCCAGCCTGGCGAAGAGCGCCACAGGCTGGGCAGCGGGTATGGGTGAAGCACCCCATACCGCTTCATTACTTCTCCTTCTCCGGCCACTGCTGACATTAAGAAGCGTCCTCAGGGAAATGACGCCTCCCCAGAGGAGTAGAACGCCAAGAAGAGGTGATTGGCCTGGATGGCCAAATCGCTCATGGCTGCCGGCGTGGACGATAAATTCCCTGATGGACAGTATGGGGGCAGCTCTGAGGAGGAGGACCTGGTTTTCCGGATCCTCATGAAGATGGGAGATCGGGTTCTTCAGGCAGTGCTTGAAACCGCCGCAACACTCTGTATAGTGGCCGAAAAAACTAAGACTGTGGCCATAAGAGTAGGGGATGCGTGGACCATCCATTCCCTCGGAGCTGATGATGTGTCTATTTGTCTTGGCAATGAATCCGTCATGCAACACTGCAGAGTGTTGGACACTGACGCCTTTGACATCGTCATGGACAGGGACTTTCTGCGTGCCAACCCCCAGGGAAAAAACCTTGTCTCTCGGACGTCCCTATGCTCTACACTGCGACTTTGGCAGTGGCCTCTTCTCCGTATCTTTGTAGCTGTCAGCACAAAGAGAGTCCGGGCTGCGCTACGCAGCAGGGACAAACTATCGGCCCGGAAAATACCAGTTGGCCCGACACGTTCTTGAAAATCGACTGGCGGCCCTGCAGGTATCCCTGGATGACATCCAGGTTGAATCGATCGCGGGGCAACACCAGCACCTCATGGAGTTGTTTTGCTCGAAACATTTGAATAACGCCTTCCGCTTCTTCTAGAAAGCGATGCGCCTAGCGTATGCTAGCCCTCGCTTCTCTCTGCTAGCGAAGGTTCTGACCAAATTCGCTTATGACGGAGGGAGGGTGGTGGTGTGTACCTCTGAGCCAGGTTGCTGAGGCGGACACCCCTATTGGCGGCAACTGCTGGACCAAAGACTGTGGAAAGAGTGCAACTCCCTGACGATCACATCTACGTGCCTGAGGATTCAGACACTGCTATGCAGGTGCCGGAGTCGACCAGTTTATTATTCATGGTTGATGGATCCCTCGACCCTGTACCCCTGTGTGGTCTGGACCAGGTGCTACTGAAGGGTGTCATGGCGGAAACTCGTGGTCTGACCCTTTTGGATTTCAAAACACCCTCCCCTGAGCACACTTCAGCCACACTCACAGGGTGTGAAGCCTACGATGACGAAATTGAATCTGCTAATCTGAGAGAAGATGCTGACGATCAGCTGTCTGAAATCGCCAGCTCTATTCCCCTGGTTGACCCCAGCTCTGTTGATCGCAAACACAATGCCCCCTTGGCCCATTTGTCGCTTCAGGAGGTAGATCTGGAGTCAACCTCAGAATGATGTTCCCCTGTTGGGAGACCTGTGCTTCACATGCAGGAGAGCCCGCAGCTCAGCGCTCTGGCGCTGTAGTGCGGCCTGCGTCTAATAACATGCCCCTGTCATGCTCCGAAGAATATTTCACCCGAGAGATGAAGGTATTGAGCGCCAAGAGCGACTCCCATACCTCAGACTGACCTGGTAATCCTCCATCTGGTCTGAGGAGCATGATGAGCTCTGACTGACCCAGAGGTACCCCTGGTGTACTCTCTACACTACGGGCAACAATTTTCCTCTAAATGGGATGAGACCTCGCTACCTGCCAAAACTGCTGATCAGCAGAGAAAGGATGAACGTGGAAAGAGCAACATCCATGCTGAGGAGGATTTCCAACAGAAAATTGTGACTCTCAACCTTGATCCTCGACTGAAGGGACTGCAGTTAACCTATGACGAGGTGTTTGGGGCCTTGCCGCTCGCCTATCCTGCAAAAAACTGGTCCAGATGGACCTGAAACTGAAACATGAGTTTCAGAAAGCGCAAATGAGACGTCGTCCCTACCCCGCTCCTCAGGAACAAGTTGAGGAAATCGAGCGCCCGATACAGGAATGTATTGATGCTCGCCTTGTAGAGGCATATAAGAAGGGGTACTACCCCCATCACTGCAGTTACTGTTTCCTGTTTGCTCAACCTGGCTCCACTGCCCTGCGACTGGTTGTTGACAATTGTGAGGTCTATAAGAAAGCCCAGAACCACTCGGCAGTATTCCCAACATGGAAAACACCAATGAGCGTGTTGCCAAATGCAGGTATAAAACCAAAACAGACAAACGCAATGGTTTCTGGCAGGTTCAACTAGCGCCGCAGCTCAGGAACTTCCGGTGTTTATAACCCCTGAGGAACGGTGTTTAATTGGGAGCTTATGCCATTTAAGGTCGCCAGCACCCCAGCAATCCTCCAGGAACTGATGAACACAATTTTGTACATATTGAGGCAGATACCTCTCCTACAAAACTTGATTTCTCGAGGGGCTGAAAAGGAGGCTCCCATCGATGACATGAGTTTACGTACCGATACCCAAGAGGACCATGTCCTCCTCTTTTGTGAGTCTTTCACTGTTTGTCAGGAAAATCATCTCCGTATCAAACTTGAGAATTGCGAATTTATGAAGGAGGAGACCTGGGCTTTGATGGGGAAAAAGGGCTGGTGGAAACCAGCTGCGCCTAAGATGCAGCCGCTACAGGACATGCAGATTCGAGATGACCCTAAGAAGGGTCTACACGACATGAGGAGTATTCTGGGCGCCAGTAACTTCTATCGGTGACATATCCACAATCTTACTTATTCCTCTGCCGCTTTCACAGACCTAGTCACTAACACTACCCCCTGGAGGTGGACCCCAAGAGTGGAGGAGTGTTTCCAAGAGTTGGAGAAAAAAATCGCCTTCTTCAAATGCCAGGGGGTACCTCACCCTCAGGCTGAGATCATCGGGATCACTGATGCCAGTGATGTGGGGGGGGGGGGTGGAACCATTTACCAATGGCAACAGCTTAACCCAGCTCATTGCCATTTTTGCACCTCAAGTTTGAGCCGTGATGGCTCTTTCAAACACGACTATCGCTCCATTGAGTGGCGACTGGTGCCACTTGGTCCCTGCGACCGGAAATGAAACCAGGGGCGCTCCAACTACAGCACCTACGACCGGGAACTCCTGGCCGGTATGTTGGTGCTGTCTTCACAATCCTGACGAATGGGATCTAACCCTATTGTCTGGCTTTCTGACCAGAAACTGGTGAAGTCCTTTCAGAAGGGCCCACCACCAGAGAGAGAGAAACTGAAACGAGGGTGGACTTACCTTAGTCAGTTCGGGCTAACCGTCGACCCTATCCCTGGTATAAAAAACGAACTGTCTGACTACATATCGCGCAAAAAATTTGATGCGCTTATTGGTGAGAGCTCTGAGGCTCTTGCCAAAGAGGCTCTCCAACGCATGGACGTCCAGCAGGACCTGCTGATGCCTACGGCTGGAATCCTCGAGGGTTCGAGTTTAACCAACTATCAGTCAGAATATATTGAGATATTTTCCAGACCCACAGCATTGGTCTCGAACCCCATGTCATAGACGGAAACCTGTGGTATCAGAATAGCAAATACCTCATCTACGAGTACGGTATAGTTGTGCCTGATGCACGACTCGATAGGTGTCTACATTTGTCCCAGCTCTGCCCAGGTCACACTGGCGCTAATCGCTCAGTGGACTTCTTCCGTGAGTGTTTCTACTCCACTCTAAGCTTAACTGAACTGAGGCCTCGTATGCAGACCCTTGTTGCTGCTTGTGGCTGTCCCGACAGCAAGAAGAACGAAAGTAGGGATAGGGGACTGATCTCCAGCTTACCCATACCGTATTGTACTGATTTTCCTCTCTACGTCGATTTCATCCACAGCCTACCACGCTTTGGTGGCTATGATAGCTGACTAGTAGCAACCTGTGGCCTGTCACCCTTCATGCGTTTTTTTCCTTGCACTAAGAAAATTACAGGTGAGCAGACTGTAAACATGTCCGTGGAACAATAGGTCGAACCAGACAGAGCACCTAAACAGGTGCACCCTGATGAAGATGTACGCATCCGCAGTGGCACGGGATGGTGTAAACGTGTACTAAAGGCCCTCGACGTTCAGGTGACCACAGGTCTGCCCTATACTCAGCCGTCTTCCCCTCTTTGCGAGAGACAGACCCGTGTTGTGGAGCAGAACCTAAGAGTCCTGATGAAACAGGAATGTACCAAAGATTGGGTACGGCTACTGCCATGAGATGTGCTAACCATGAACTCTCAGACGAGGTCGTCTACAGGTTTCACCCCCCATGAGCTGTTTCATGGAGGACGACCGACTTGGTTCTTCAGCACCCCCTTTCCTGAGGACTTCAAGAGCCCTGTTGGAGATTGGCTGGAACACAAGCGGTCTATGGCAAACCAGGCAGGAAGTAACCTAAAATTCATTCATGAACGTGAACTGGGCCGACGAAATTCCCCATGGCGACCCGCCAGTTTAAGGTTGGTGATCTTGTTTTGGTTCACTTCTCACCACTACCATCCTGGTAACGTAACTGCCTGCAGGACCCTTTTTTTGGGCCATATCATATCATCAGGATAGATGGATCTAGCACCCATGTCAGGTGGAGTCCACATCTAGGTGGTGAACTACTTTGTGCTCCTAAACAGTTGAGGCATTACCACTCCCCCGACGACCTGTCCTGGGACGAGTGGCGCCTAAGCGATAAAGGGTTCGAGAATGTGGACCTGCAGAATGCAGCCTCACCTGAAGAGGCTGACGAACCCGAGGAGATGACTGCCGAAGAGATGGCAGTCGATGGATACTACGTAGTCGCAGGTATAGCGCATCATGAGTATAAACAGCTATGGAGTTTCTGAGGCAACCTGCAAACCCATGTCTGCCTTAATCCAACCCGACGGAAGTATGAACCACGTCTTTCGTTCCTACCTCTTTCAGAACAACGAGGGACAGCTTCTAACCCGCGCTGAGACTTCATCTCAGCGGAAGAGGAACCACTAATCTCCTTGTGTCTATCCTTTTATGGTTCCTAACCAAATGGAGGAGGTTGCAAGCTTCAGGAGGCGGTGGTATACCGCAGACATCCCCTCCTCCCGTTCAGAGTCGCCTTCGGGCCACTCCTGCAGGAGTATAGGCTTCACTCGGAGGTACACTTCCCCCTCACCCAGGAAAGCAACACTGGAGATCATCGGAATACCACAAGGCCGGTTATCTTGTCTGCAGGTCAATGGTCGGTAAGTCCTATTGCCGCGGCCTCCCATGGTGCCATCATCCTGCACAGTGTAGTACCAAGAGTACACCCAGACGCTGGACTAGGTAGCCATGTGGTCGGATCAGGGCACCCCCAGCCCATATGACCAGTCCGACAGCGGAGCACCTGAACTTGCCGGCCTAGGTGAACAGATTCCCCCCCTCCGCAACTCACAGTTGAGGCCCTTTACTCGCAACAACCTCTGTTCTCTAACCTCCCAGGGGCGGTGAGCACTCTTGTGCTGACAGCTAGGCCTACACGATGTGTGCCAGGACAGGCCCAGGACTCCTGTAGAATTCCAGTTACGATGAAAGTACTAACTCCCACCCTCAATCCGGCTCGGCGCTGGGAACACCTACACATCCGCTGCTTTCGAAGCCCTGCTCCTGCCATGGCTGTGCCGTGCACTCCCATGCAAGTGGTTACCAGCATGAGCCAGATGGCCGCCTATCAGGTTTGCAGCCACCCAGCGAGTGAGTGCCTTGTTGACCACGTGTTGCATGGAATATGCCCTAATGTGTCTAAGCTCTTCCCACTAAGAAAACTGCTCGGAGCGTAGCCTGAGGGCTCAGGGCCGGCATGGGAAGGGTCATCGGAGGGCAGGTGTCCCTTGTTAGCGTCCTGGCGGTATGGAGGAATCGATGCTGGGGCCTTACCCTTGGGGTCCATGATATCCAAGCACGACAGCGAAGCGAATGAAAATAAATATATAAAAATGGGAAAGATCCCTGTGTACAAGAAAATGTAGGCAGATAATATGGTACATATAATTCCCAATAAATCTTCCTGTATAAATTAGAAAAAAGCCGATTGTGAAAAAATATTGGGCTAATCTGGTTGGCGCACGCGTGCTGGCGATTCCAATTACATCATCGGAACGCGACCATCTCAGCCCGAAGGGACAGCAGAAATGAGTCCGGCGTGTACATAATGTACACGAACAGTTCAGGTGAAAAATTTGGGGGCGCCAAATATATACATCTCGGGAAAACACCTGGATCTGCCCTAACGGGGGGTAATTGACATGAGATCTGCGCGGATTGAGGGTAGCCGCACTTACAATCCCCCTCCAAGAACACACTGGGGTGTGTTACCGGGTCAGGAAAGGCGTGAGTGCGGTCGAAAACGGAGCAACGCGTTTCATAGCATTAAATCTGTTGAAATGTCCCCAGACTCCAATGGATTGGGGCTGAATTTTGGGTAGATGACCCAGAGTGTACAAGAACGAGACCTGAAAAACAACCAAAAGAAGCATAAATAGGTCAAAGGACATGTAAACGTATCAACGAAGGATACCAAACCGTGTCCTGGTCAAGAATGAGGCAATTCAAAAACATGAGACAAATTAACACATGAAATGTAGGGGGATTGGAGACAAATGACCTGCTCGGAGCAGCTTTTGCTCTCGCGGGCACGCTGCGTTGTCGTCCTCGTACTCTACATCATGTCATTTGCGCTTTTATCCTTTTGAACATCAAAGCATGTGCTTCAGATTGCCAGAATGTACCCTGAATTGACAAGAATCAAGAACAATTGACACTGAATTGGGCTTGGATTAAGGCGTTAAATCACACACAGTGAAGATCAGTTGACGGCACCAGAGGGTATATACTGTAAGCTGTCCTGCCTATTTCCGCGGCAGAGCATAATGACGAAGCCGTAACTAAATCTTAATCAAATCCGACGAAATGATACTCAGAATGTCCTATCATGGAAAGATGGAGAGGATTGAGGCTTGAGTCAACTGAAATCAACAGGAATGAGGAAGCGGCTAGCACTTAAATGACCACTAGTGAAGTAAATATATGTCAGTCCACCTTGCGTAGGCGACTTTTCATGTTACAAAGCGAGCATCTAACAGATTCTAAGAAGGTGTTGGGATGATGGATCATTCATCATGATGGACATGTGATCTGAAATTCTGTACCCGGACCCTGGCAGACCACGCCGGAGTTTCGCTGAAGGCGAAAGACTGTGGGCCACAGACTTGAACACACCATACATAGCTTTATGTACAGTGGCGGTGGTATTCTCGAAGCAAAAAACGGCCAATCATTCACTTTCAGGCCACAATATTAACAAATCCACCAATCTAGTACCTTAATTTGCAAATGAGGCTCACATTCCTGACAAGAAAAATATTTTCCTGTGCCACCGGACCTCAAAAACGTCGGCCTGGGTCCGTAGAGGCCATATATAAGGTTCGATAAGAGAACTGATGTCGCGGTTTAGCAGTATGGTACCAATGAATCAGCAGAATGGTCTCACATCAACTTAAAATTGTAGGAATTTCCACAGATGAAGCTGGAATCAAGTCTACACGCAGCAGAATGATGCTTGGAACTAAGCTTCTGGCTGTGTTCCGGACACTACCAGACTACAGGGGGTTCCTGTCGGGGATAAGCGGCTGCGCAACCTTGGATTTATCTACATTACATCATCGCTGATGGTAGAAATTCAGGAATTCTAGTCCCCCCGATCAGATTACCCTTAGTCTGTCCTTGTGGAAGCCTGGCGCTGACGTTTCTACACATTATAGCACTACACCGGACATACTGAAAGGGTTCTTACCCTCCAGTGAGTAACCTGAGGGGCAGCAAACATAATCTGAAGCAGAGAGGGCCGAATGATCAAGATCCCTACACTAATGACACCCTAAAACAAGTGCTCTCCCCTCTTTGTCTAGCGGATTGTGCACGCAGCTGCAGCGGTCTTAGCGCCAGGCCAGTCTCCGCAAGAAGAAAGGCGAGGAGGCCGTGTCACTGCCGTACTTAGTTGACACGAATGGGATTGTCCCGGAGAGGAGGCCATAATCAGCAACAACGAGCAACACAGGGTACGGTGCCCAACGGCGGTTCCCCTGCTCATCCCTTTTCGGGAAGAGGCTGAGGCGGAAGTCGGGGCCGCGCCACGACATTGTAAACATGACGTACCAGGCACTTTTTCTCCCTCCGCTGGCGAAACCTGGGACCGCAGGCGAGCAGCCAGGTGAAAGTTAAGCGCTGGGTAGGCAATGCTGGAGGTATTGGCAGAGGGAGGATTGATCGGGGTTCCAACCAACGACCCCCAGCTCAGGAGGCAGCATGCCTATCCACTGTACTGACGAAGGTGTTCCGCGGTACAAAGCCAGCTCCGGCCTGACTGGCCGGTACATGTACATCACAGAAGAAGGTAAAGAAAGCCTGAATGCAGTATGCCGTCCTAAGACTGGAATAAAGGGGTAAACATCCTGTAGCTGCCTCCAGGGGACAGCCCAGTGGCGCTGATGCAGCCCCGGCTGCAGACTGTGGATGGGCGGGCTAGTGCCACACACAATGGCTACACCTGGGACGAGGTGGGAGATGGACACTACTGGGGTTGGAACCAGTGCCCCCGGCCAGTTGATAAAGGCGTTTACCAACTAGAGTAGCACCAGCCATGCCAGTATCGTACAATCGAAGTAGAATAATCCGCTTCGGGCGTACCAGAGATCATGCATCAGAACATCTTCGTCCAGGACATGTTCTGTGCGTCCCTCACACGGTCACCGCTCACAAGATAGGCCCCACCGAAGGTCCCCTCAGAAGGGCCGCAAAAATACAAAAGGGGAAGCGGCAAAACTGCCACCACCAGGCCGCCTATCAGGCCGAGTCCACGGCGACCTGGTACGTGTGCACGAAGCAGGCAGGGCCCTGCTATCGATCGACCGTTCCGGCTCTCAAACGTACAACCACGGGCCAGGAACCAAGTCCACTGCCCGACTCAACTGACGAGGCGTATACCAATAAGAGGTGAACGAAGCTCAAGCCCCCCCTCGGTCATCCGATCTGTACATGAAACCTCCTACTTCTAGTCATCAGCTCAGATCTTCGCCTGTTCGCCTAATTCGACTTTTAAGGGCCAGGACAGTTAGCGCACCTTCGCCGACAACACACAGCTGCCTCACTTGCGCAAGTCCAATGTAGGACAATTTTCCCACTCATAAGGCTAAAATCATCGGTTCACTTAAAACACATCAGAATCAATCCTGGAAAATACACAAAAACTTGTCTCGAAACTGCAACACACCTGGAGTACTGTGTGGTACCACAGTCAACCCTGAAGTGACGTATTCGGGCCCGATGCACCAGCAATCTGAAATTTGGATCAAATTTCAATGAAATGCATGTGAGTGAGTAATGCCAAAAAAACTGATCTCAGAATGTCTCGGAATGTGGAAGGACGACCACCTGGTTCAACGCTGCGGGCTTGCCGCCAGCAGAGAGCCGGTCTGGTTGTCCTCGTACACGCACCGGACGCCCATCATTGCCCTCATGTGCACTTTTAGGGGGGGGGGCGCCTTGGTTCCTGTCGCACGGCACCTTGAGGTGCCTGATTCCGTGCGAAATGTGCTGGAATCTGTGGCTGAGGATCTGATTCCCCGTCCACCACTACAGCTGGTGCTTTAGGCCACGCAAACTGCACCCTGTTTTGCACTTCAAGGGCGGCATCTGTGTAGACAAAATTGACGCACTTTCCTCGTCTTTCCACCTGAAAACTGAAGATTTGAGAACGGAAAAATCTCAAAAATACTTTTTGAGGCTATCAGCAGAATGCAAGTAGTGAGAGGTATCAAAAACAATAATTATTTTTGCATGTCATTCCATGCAAAATGAGGCTTCAATATCTCAACGGGTGCCTCATGTCGTACTGTTCGGGGCATGTCAGCAGCAAGAGTGGTCAATGAATGGACTTCTTGTTCACACCATGCACTATGTAAGGTGCAATGGATTTAAATAGCAGGTTGCCCTCAGTCCTTGCTAAACACACTTTTCTCAGTTGATTTACCTACAAATGAGCTGCCCAGCCTCCCATCTTCGGGGCTGTAGAAACGTTTTTCAGAAGCGCTGGGTCACAGGACGTATGAAACAAGGTGCCCTACAGGAGGATTGTCTAAACGCCACTCTTGAGCTCGGTTTTCTCACAGGATTCCAAAAGTGAGAAATCTGAAAAAGGCTTTTTTGAGACTATTGGCAGATGCAGGAAGTAAGGGGTATCAAAAAAACTATTTTCCCAGCATGTTTAGTGCGCGAGCCCTCGCGCACTGAGTCTTCCGCTGTGCAAGTCTGTAACCGAAATTGGATCCTGCAGTCTTGCTTTTGCTTCATTCTTGCTTCATGCAGCTTGTGATGTCAAAAACTCATCTCAAAAAGGGCTGAAAGTCCCACTCCAGGTGGCTGAGTGGGCGAGGCCTCCAGCACTCAGCCTCCTATGATAAATAGTTTTTGAAGTACAGGTAGAGTGAACAGCGCGCATGGTTAATATTATTTCCGGAACATCTCAAAATTGGTATTCTTCAAAATAGCCAAGAAAATGTAATTTTCGGGGAAAATGACCGATAAGCCCTCTGAATTTAACAAGGAAATAATTCTTCGACCCCCCTGAAAACGAAAACAAAAAAAAAGGGCAAACTTGTTGAAAAATGCATTTTTTGGAAGGCCTGGAAAACGGTACCTTCAAAATGGCAAAGAGAAACCATTTTTTTCAAAGACAAAATGCTGGTGCATCGGTTAAAAAAGGGGGTGCAGTTTCCGTGGGCTAAGTGTGCTCCGTCCTTTTCAATCACACAATCAGGTTTTGTCAGAGCGTCAGGAAACAAAGCTGGGATATCAGGATGAGCTCTCACGTAGTTTGTGTAACCTCTGGTATAGCCATGCACAAAAGAGGAGGGAGGTTCCCAAGTGTTCTCAGACTCGGGGTAACCCTTGTACGTGACGAGAAACCGCCAGTTACCCTCATCATCCTTGTAATGGTCAACAAGGTGTTTCACCTCGTAATTACCACCCTCAATTCCGCGTTCCGAGAGCCATATGGAGGTCCAGAAAGGGCGCTGTATACTGCCCTTTGGACTCGGAATGTCAGGCTTAAGCCTGTCTCCGCTCACCACCAGCTCCCAATTCACCTCCACACGAACCTTAAAACTGTTCTCTCTGACTCGAGACACAATTTCAAAGGGACTTCACCTCGGAGGGAGGAGCTTGGAATCTCCATCTTGGGTGGTGTCGCTCTTGCTGAGCCAAATAGGGTGTCCTTCCTCCAGATGCTGTGGTTCTTTTCTGCCTTGGTTCGCAATGCTCAACCAATCTACCTGAAATCTCTCAACGAGGGGCCTGGCCTCTTTTTCACCAGCCTGAGTGTCATCAAAAAAATGCCGAGGAGGATCGTACGGGACGTTCCACCAACACTTGTTACAAGCAAAAAAAGCTGACTGGGCGAGTACCCATGGTAGAGCTCTGTGTTGTGGTACCGGCGGAGCGGGGCAAAAGGGATATCAAGCCAATCGACGTCCTTGTTCCTGGCGAGTTCCTTGCACAGCATGATGATTATGGATTTTCCTGCTCGTTCAGCCGGCAAAGGCCTTTGCTGGTGGACCTCACATCGCAGATGTTGGATTCCTAGCCGAGCACAAAGGGGATTCCACCACTCAGAAACATATGCACTGCCTAAATCAGTTCAAATCTCGGAGGGAGCATCCCAGAATTGCATCCACGTCTGGGCACACCCTTTCGCGGCGGCCTTGCCAGTCATGGCATTCACATTGCAGGGCAAGACATGAATGTACCCTGAGTGTCTACATGGAACGACGAAGACACCATTGATTTTTTCGTTGTTCCTATGGCATTCCTCTCCCGCCAGATCAGCTAGGTAGAAGAAATCACAGGTAACTCGGTCAAAGAGTCGCTCGGGTACGGGATGCGGCCTCAGATAGCCCTTAGGCTTGGCCGTAGCAGGTACCGCCACTGCACATTGGGCACATGATGAGGCCACCTTCATACAGTGGGTGTGCAATGGAGCTCCAAAGACACTATGTTTGATTGATTTCCAGGGTTTGGCGCCATGTGAGTGAGGAGTCCCACATTTGAGCAACCAATTAACAACTCTGGACGCCAATCTGTCACGCAGGCACAGTTTGCCATTCATCCACAGCTTCAGGTTGTCCAAAAAAATATTCGGAATACATTCCGTTCTGGAACGCTGACTTTGAAGTCAAATGTTCATAGATTTCTCGAAACATGTTTTCGGATGTATATTCTTTGGACCAATCCGTGGTGATCAGGGGGTCCTTGGGGATCGCCCGCGCAGGTGCCACAGGTTTTCTACCCAATGGTTGGACACATCTGAATCCAACAACCAGATGTCGTCGTCTAATGAACTGGGGGTTGGATTCTGCCGGTTTAACCACTCTGAAGGGGTCAACACGCAGTGCAGAGCATTGCACATTGGAATGTGGTGCATGACCCTCCACAATGATATTGTGGCAGGGCAATCGACCCTGCCGGACTGAACACTGTAGACAGTGGCGCTTAATCAACTGCCGTTCCTCAGCATCCAATTCAATTACTAACCCATGGTCTCTTCTAGTCCAATGGGTGTTCGTCAGGAGGCACGCTTCCGAGGCAGGATAGGCCCATCTGCTTACAGTCTCAGCGACAGTGTTGTACTTGCCTGGAAGGTAAGCCAAATGTAGGTGGAAAAGACTCAAACACTCGTGTAATCTGGCACGCTGTCCAGCAGGACCTGACAAAGTGTCGACATATTGTGTCGAGCAATACTCAAGAGAGCAATGATCGGTCAGAATTTCACCTCCCTTTGTGCCTACCCACGATTGGTATTTTTTTGAGGCACAGATGATTGCGTAGGTCTCCTGCTCACGGGGGGACCACTGCATTATTCTGGAAGAAAGCTTCCTCGACAAGAATGCAACCAGATAATGTGCCCCTGTTTTCTAGATCTTGCTGTTCCAACACTGCCCAAACCGCAAATTTACTAGCATCAGTCGTAATGTAGAGGGGGCGGTCGAATTCGGATACGTGCAAAGTGGCGACTTCGCAAAGGGCGGCTTTTAATCGTACAAAAGCCTCATCGCACTCGTGGGTCCAATGCACTCGCACCTTCGAGCCCGCACGTCCAGCCTCCCTGCAGACGCTGAGTAAATGAGTAAGGGGGCCCGCATACTTGGCGTAATCTTTGACAAATGTTTGGTAAGAATTACAACAGCCAAGGGCCCAAATGGTCTCAGGGCGCTTCCACTTCTGGATGGCGGGGAGCTTCCCCGCACTCAGCTGGCGTGTCCCATTTTGCAGCAAACTGCCACAACATTCGACAGTTTCCAAGAATAATATACCCTCCTTCGGACCGCGGAAGAGCTGATTCTTGTCCGGAATGTCGAGGACTATGATCAACTGTTTCTCATGCAGGTCGACAAGCTCCTGTTCCGTCAAACCGTCACCGACAGTGGCGACGAGTATGTCGTCAATATATACGGACACGAATTCACGAAGCTCACGGTGCTCTGAAAAGAAGACTTTGTCCATCCTCCGTTGAAAAAAGCTTGGAGCATCCTTCAAGCCCATCAGCATGACTGTCCACTGGATAGGACCGTCTGGGCTACACCTGCACGCCAGGGGTCTAGATGACTTCGCCACAGGCAGCTGGTGAAAGCCGTGCCATAGATCCAGGACTGAGAATAATTTCCCTTTGGCTCCCTTTACAATTTTCTCCTCAATGACGGGTAAAGGCTGAGAATCAGCCTGAGTTTTGGCATTTAAAATACGAAAATCAACCACCATACGCCAACCATCAACGGAATTCTGGTCTGCTTGGGGCGGCTTAGGCACAATGAAGGCTGCACAACACCACTCAGAGGTCTTGCACCACTCCAACGAGCCGAATTCCCGTCAATTTGTCTGGATGATGTCGCGACCAATTTCGTGCTTCTTGCCTTGGTTTTCGTACGGTCGTTGCTTTTTGGGTATTGCTCCTTCCTTCAGCTCGATGAACGCCTCTCCGTGCAGGCCAGGAGGGTTCTTGACAAGCTTACCTGGGTGGTGTCTCTTTGTTCGGTGAAAATGTTTCCTCTACGCTCGTTGCAGAGTTGACTTTCAACCTGCTCACCAGCCACCACCGTTGAGCACATTTCCGGGAGATCTCGCGAACCAGCTGGCAACAGAGCTTGTTTTATCAACACAAAAAGGGAGGGGCCAACTCACTCTTGCGGGTACGTCGTGGATGCCTGAAAGTGCTGAGCATTCTCCACATCCCAACAGACAAAAGGTTGAAAAAAAGCTTCAAACTTCGGTTTTTCATAAAATTGTCCGAATTTGACCTTTTTTCGGAATTGTTCTTCTTTTGTCGGGTCAGAGATGCTTGCTGGATCTGATCGTATTGGGGTCTGACTACAATCCGGTTAGTAACCGTATCATCTCTCTCTAAAAAATCGCAGCAGTTCGAATCTGACTCGGTACCGTGGTCAACACCTGATTCTGACCCATAGTCCGATGTGCAGGACCCATCAGAGATTAGACCTCCGTCGACCAGGAATGCGACTGTAGGCCACGGCTGCTGTCAAAGAAGACATCTGTTGTCATCGCTTGACATCGTGGGGGAGGCAAATGGGGTCAACAGTCATGGCCAAAGGATCCTTCCACGTGGGTTTCCAATCCCTAAGTGGTACCACAAGGATGACCTGAGTGCGATGCACCTTCATTTTCTGAACAACCTCTTTCAAAAGCCGGAAAGGGAAGTTCATCCAGAGTTGCTTGTCCCACTTTACTGCCCATGCATCGTCAGCCAAGCGCTTGCAACGCTTGTTTAACTCATTGCAAAAGGCATCCTTAGCGCATTTGGGTCGCTGAGTGTCTCTTCATCGCTCCTGCAGCAAGATGCTTTAGGAGGCAGTGGCGCTTACCTCACCAATCCCTTCATCATCACCACCAATTCTGTTCACCTTCCTACTCAAAAAGTCTTTTGCACTTCGGTACCCAGAGTGCAAGAAACGAAAGCTAGGAGCCTTTGTCCCCCCTGATTCCAGAATAAAGCAACGTCTGTGTCCTACAAGGGCCACTTTGCTCTTCGTCAAAAATGGATGACCTAAATAAAGGTCATTCTTGATGGCCGCACTATGGAAATAATCCTCCAAGCTAACATCCTCTACGTTACCTTCCTTACATAAACCCTGAACAACCATTTGGACCTTCAGAAATGAACCTGCACTCCTTCCTGGAGGGGCATGTCCTGAAACACATTGCAAGGTAACGGGGTGAGGCGAAGTGTCAACACATTTGTCGGGTACAAATGTTTCTGACTGAAGGTTCACTTCACTACCATTGTCATAAACACATGTGGCATGGTGTTCGATCCCCTTCTTGTCAGTAGCCCACAAATGACAAATGAATTGACGAGCTTGTTATTTGTTGGGAACAGTGAGCTCCGTAACATTCCTCTCTCAATCCGCCTCATCTGGCGGCGGTCCTACAGAAAGCGCTCCAAAGTTCACAATCGTACATTCAGGAAAACGCCTGATTGTGTGCGTCGTGGCCACACAACCTTGGCGCCTCTACTCCTGATATACGTTTTCCCAAGAACTGTCCTCGTCCTTTCACTGCTCTCCCAGACCTTCTTCGCCCAGATTCCCTTCTTCATTCGGAGCATCTTCGCCCTCCATTGTCCCATTTTTATAGTATTCTTCGTCGGAACCAGAAACTTGATGCACTGATGCACCACAGCCTGAATGAGGGTTTCGCTGACCAGATGATTGTTTCCCCTGTCCACCTTTCGTGCCCTGTGAGCTTCCCTTGCATTTCGCAGCGTTCACTCCCTTGGAACTTCCCAATAATTGGCCACTGGATTGGCACTTTCCCTTGGAAACATTGCGTTTCCAACACTGCCCTTGGCGGAATTGGACTTACCACTTCCATTTCCATGAGAGCCAATGGGAAGGATATTTTCTTCGAACGAACTTCAGTCTTGGAACGAAGATTCGAATCTTCGAACGAAGATTCAAATTCGAAGATTGTATTCCCTTTAATCGCAATTCAATTAAATCCAATGGTATCCAAGCTGCTGGGAAGAATTGCCGCAAAAGCGCAGCAACAGCAGCGCGCGCACCAGATTGACAGGCGATTGACGCAGATTTTTGCCAGAACAGACGCACATTTGTGCCACAAAGACGCAGATTTGTGCCAGAAAGAAGAGTTTTTGGTTTTTCCAATTGACCTGTTGTATTTTTAAGGGTGTCACTGTTTGACCAATGGTGCAACTTGGAATTAGGCTCAAAAACGCGGTGGGCACGACGAATGCTTATAGCCAGGACGTTGAGGACGCGCTTGTGCAATTTTTCACCTCCTCCAGCCTGGGACGCAAGCTTTTACACTCAATCCACTCGCGAGTCAACCCAGGCGCTGACAAGCAGATATTGAATCAACTTCTACGGTGGCACAGCGATGCTCAATGCTCGCCTGAAGAAGCAGTCGCTTTGCTTCTCGATTTGGGAATCCCTAGACGCCGCCTTCGGGTTCTATCGCGCTTTATTTCCAAGCGTGCGGACATATGGTACAAACAGACTGGCCTAAGGATTGGGAAACAAATGCCAGGCCGCCAGAGAGTCAACTTCGCTTGGAAAAAGATAAAGGAGCCCCGGCACCTTGTTGGCCACATCGACAAGAAAACTGGCATCCGAAATGTCTCCTGGCCGTTTGATCACTGGATCAACTACGTTTCCACACAGCCTTGCTTCTATGAAACTCTACAGCCCAGCAAAGATGGGTTGGTTTTCATTGTGAGTGGCGATGGTTATCCTGTAGCGGGTGTAAGCTGGACTCAGCTTACCATTCGCACCGCAGATCATGAGCATCTAGCCCGCAATGCAGCACACATTTGGGTTTTAGAGCTGCCATACTGTGGAGACTCCAATCTGAAGGATTTGTGCCGGGTCTGGAAAAAGAATCTGAGGGTCCGTTATTTCTTCGAATATTGCCTTCGTTCGAACCTTCGACCGTTCGAACGAAGCTTTTCTTTCGAACGAACGTGTTTTTCGAACAAAATTTTGATTGCGCTTTGCACGCTACTATGTCCTGCAGCGGATCATAACAACGCGATCCGTCGTCGTGAAGGGCGCACGCTGTGCGGCAAGTGTTATGCTGGGCGGAGATGTGCCGTTTTTGAAGAAGTGTTTGGGACTTACTGAGCATTGGTATATACCGTCAGTTCACAACTTGGGCCTTGGGAACCCTCTCAAGAGGCGGTACCTGGGCTGTCACCGGTGATGCGTCCCGACTTGGCAAGACCCCTGTCTGCAAGAGAGCTCCCGGCTGCGCTTCGAAACCTTTGCTTCAAGTACCACGACACCATGCCATCATTTTGTGTTCTTCATATGCTTATGCGAATTGGTGCTTTGCTTGGGGAATACTTGGAAAGGCTATGCTTGTCCGCCAGCAGGGAGGCACGCAACGCTATCAAAAACATGCTGAAGATTGCTCTGTGTGGTTGGCAGCTAGGTGGAACTTGTAGACCTTAAGGACAAGAAACGAAGCGTTTTTTTTTATATGGGATGGTGTTGCTCATGTTTTTGGGTTGGCCGACGGGCACTTGGGTAACCAGGCTGTCATGAGGTTGCGGGACGTGATGCAACGGCTCTATCACACCTATCAGCGCATCGACATTGACCTCCCAGCGGACTGTCGGTAGGTGGCCTGGGAATTTCGCACACACTGTTTGCCCGATACCCGTTCTCATTATCTGATAATCTTGGAGTTCGATGTGCGCCGAATCCCAGAGGCGATAGCACCTTGCGGGCTTGGGATGTACTGCCAGGACTTGGCTGGAACCACGAATGCCAAGCTAAAGGATTTCTACTTGCGGTTCACAAACAGAGGGGGCAGCACCACAGATGACTACCAGCTCTCTGCTCTACTACAAACCATGGAGCATGCCTTCTTGTACACACACTCCCATATTCTAGCTCACGGTACACCGCGCCCGCTCACTTGCCCAAACGCTGCATTGTTCAAATCTCTAATAGACGATGCTGCTCAATGGTGCTGACAAAGGAAGAAAAAGCCGATGTCGCAAGACTGGTGGCGGTTTGTGTTATTCTCCAACCCGTGCAGGCATGCGTTGTAGTCGTTCGAACTTAGTCCTCGTTCGAATCTTCGAATCCTCGAACGAACTCTCGTTCGAAGATTTTTCTTCGTTGGAATATTCGAATCTTCGTTCGAAGATATTTTTTGAATCTTTCGCGCTGTGCTCAGGAGTTGCTTCAGGCGCACCCAACTTCTGCCCGAGCGTCACGATCATCCCCAGGAAGACCAAGAGAAGTCCACAACTGGCTCAGCACCCAGCGCCGCAGCGTTCAGCGGATTTTCAGCCGTCACCATCCCCTTCTCGCCGTTTGGATGACCCGCTAGATCCTGGATCCAAGGATTCAGAAGAATATGATACGGATTACGTGGTGGTGAACGAGGTGTTTGATGTCAGCGCCGAGTTCGACACTTGCCGCCAGGTCATTGTAGAATCCGGAGTCACCCGCCGCTACCTTGACCTCATTCTAGGGAAATCCGTACCCAATCCGCATACGCCCATTTTCGGGGACCCGAAGTACGCTTGGCTTACGCGACTGTCAACCTATGGGCGCTGTTTCGGAAAGTGTTTATCAGCCGATTGCAGAGATGTGGCTGTGGAGAGGGACTTGCCTTGTGCACTGGTTGCCCACGCCTTCCCTTTCGCAGTCCCAAACAGAAAAGGCACCCCAACCCCGATTTTACGTCTGCTTGCGCTTGTTTGGCACGCCTACGGCGCCGTGGAGAGCTGGCGTGAAGACCATACCGTGATGCTCAGATTCCTCTCCTCAGAGCCCCCAGGGTGGGGCAAATGTACATCAACGGGCCGCCAGAAAGACGTCAACGTCACCGCTCAGGCGCGGGGTGGTGGTGAGGCAGGCGAGTCGGACGAAGGAGCGACCAGGAATGCGACTGTAGGCCACGGCTGCTGTCAAGGAAGACATCTGTTGTCATCGCTTGACATCGTGGGAGAGGCAAATGGGGTCAACAGTCATGGCCAAAGGATCCTTCCACGTGGGTTTCCAATCCCTAAGTGGTACCACAAGGATGACCTGAGTGCGATGCACCTTCATTTTCTGAACAACCTCTTTCAAAAGCCGGAAAGGGAAGTTCATCCAGAGTTGCTTGTCCCACTTTACTGCCCATGCATCGTCAGCCAAGCGCTTGCAACGCTTGTTTAACTCATTGCAAAAGGCATCCTTAGCGCATTTGGGTCGCTGAGTGTCTCTTCATCGCTCCTGCAGCAAGATGCTTTAGGAGGCAGTGGCGCTTACCTCACCAATCCCTTCATCATCACCACCAATTCTGTTCACCTTCCTACTCAAAAAGTCTTTTGCACTTCGGTACCCAGAGTGCAAGAAACGAAAGCTAGGAGCCTTTGTCCCCCCTGATTCCAGAATAAAGCAACGTCTGTGTCCTACAAGGGCCACTTTGCTCTTCGTCAAAAATGGATGACCTAAATAAAGGTCATTCTTGATGGCCGCTCTATGGAAATAATCCTCCAAGCTAACATCCTCTACGTTACCTTCCTTACATAAACCCTGAACAACCATTCGGACCTTCAGAAATGAACCTGCACTCCTTCCTGGAGGGGCATGTCCTGAAACACATTGCAAGGTAACGGGGTGAGGCGAAGTGTCAACACATTTGTCGGGTACAAATGTTTCTGACTGAAGGTTCACTTCACTACCATTGTCATAAACACATGTGGCATGGTGTTCGATCCCCTTCTTGTCAGTAGCCCACAAATGACAAATGAATTGACGAGCTTGTTATTTGTTGGGAACAGTGAGCTCCGTAACATTCCTCTCTTAATCCGCCTCATCTGGCGGCGGTCCTACAGAAAGCGCTCCAAAGTTCACAATCGTACATTCAGGAAAACGCCTGATTGTGTGCGTCGTGGCCACACAACCTTGGCGCCTCTACTCCTGATATACGTTTTCCCAAGAACTGTCCTCGTCCTTTCACTGCTCTCCCAGACCTTCTTCGCCCAGATTCCCTTCTTCATTCGGAGCATCTTCGCCCTCCATTGTCCCATTATTATAGTATTCTTCGTCGGAACCAGAAACTTGATGCACTGATGCACCACAGCCTGAATGAGGGTTTCGCTGACCAGATGATTGTTTCCCCTGTCCACCTTTCGTGCCCTGTGAGCTTCCCTTGCATTTCGCAGCGTTCACTCCCTTGGAATTTCCCAATAATTGGCCACTGGATTGGCACTTTCCCTTGGAAACATTGCGTTTCCAACACTGCCCTTGGCGGAATTGGACTTACCACTTCCATTTCCATGAGAGCCAATGGGAAGGATATTTTCTTCGAACGAACTTCAGTCTTGGAACGAAGATTCGAATCTTCGAACGAAGATTCAAATTCGAAGATTGTATTCCCTTTAATCGCAATTCAATTAAATTCAATGGAATCCAAGCTGCTGGGGAGAATTGCCGCAAAAGCGCAGCAACAGCAGCGCGCGCACCAGATTGACAGGCGATTGACGCAGATTTTTGCCAGAACAGACGCACATTTGTGCCACAAAGACGCAGATTTGTGCCAGAAAGAAGAGTTTTTGGTTTTTCCAATTGACTTGTTGTATTTTTAAGGGTGTCACTGTTTGACCAATGGTGCAACTTGGAATTAGGCTCAAAAACGCGGTGGGCACGACGAATGCTTATAGCCAGGACGTTGAGGACGCGCTTGTGCAATTTTCCACCTCCTCCAGCCTGGGACGCAAGCTTTTACACTCAATCCACTCGCGAGTCAACCCAGGCGCTGACAAGCAGAGATTGAATCAACTTCTACGGTGGCACAGCGATGCTCAATGCTCGCCTGAAGAAGCAGTCGCTTTGCTTCTCGATTTGGGAATCCCTAGACACCGCCTTCGGGTTCTATCGCGCTTTATTTCCAAGCGTGCGGACATATGGTACAAACAGACTGGCCTAAGGATTGGGAAACAAATGCCAGGCCGCCAGAGAGTCAACTTCGCTTGGAAAAAGATAAAGGAGCCCCGGCACCTTGTTGGCCACATCGACAAGAAAACTGGCATCCGAAATGTCTCCTGGCCGTTTGATCACTGGATCAACTACGTTTCCACACAGCCTTGCTTCTATGAAACTCTACAGCCCAGCAAAGATGGGTTGGTTTTCATTGTGAGTGGCGATGGTTATCCTGTAGCGGGTGTAAGCTGGACTCAGCTTACCATTCGCACCGCAGATCATGAGCATCTGGCCCGCAATGCAGCACACATTTGGGTTTTAGAGCTGCCATACTGTGGAGAATCCAATCTGAAGGATTTGTGCCGGGTCTGGAAAAAGAATCTGAGGGTGTGTTATTTCTTCGAATATTGCCTTCGTTTGAACCTTCGACCGTTCGAACGAAGCTTTTCCTTCGAACGAAGGTGTTTTTCGAACAAAATTTTGATTGCGCTTTGCACGCTACTATGTCCTGCAGCGGATCATAACAACGCGATCCGTCGTCGTGAAGGGCGCACGCTGTGCGGCAAGTGTTATGCTGGGCGGAGATGTGCCGTTTTTGAAGAAGTGTTTGGGACTTACTGAGCATTGGTATATACCGTCAGTTCACAACTTGGGCCTTGGGAACCCTCTCAAGAGGCGGTACTTGGGCTGTCACCGGTGATGCGTCCAGAATTGGCAAGACCCCTGTCTGCAAGAGAGCTCCCGGCTGCGCTTCGAAACCTTTGCTTCAAGTACCACGACACCATGCCATCATTTGTGTTCTTCATATGCTTATGCGAATTGGTGCTTTGCTTGGGGAATACTTGGAAAGGCTATGCTTGTCCGCCAGCAGGGAGGCACGCAACGCTATCAATAACATGCTGAAGATTGCTCTGTGTGGTTGGCAGCTAGGTGGAACTTGTAGACCTTAAGGACAAGAAACGAAGCGTTTTTTTTTATATGGGATGGTATTGCTCATGTTTTTGGGTTGGCCGACGGGCACTTGGGTAACGAGGCTGTCATGAGGTTGCGGGACGTGAGGCAACGGCTCTATCACACTTATCAGCGCATCGACATTGACCCCCCAGCGGACTGTCGGTAGGTGGCCTGGGAATTTCGCGCACACTGTTTGCCCGATACCCGTTCTCATTATCTGATAATCTTGGAGTTCGATGTGCGCCGAATCCCAGAGGCGATAGCACCTTGCGGGCTTGGGATGTACTGCCAGGACTTGGCTGGAACCACGAATGCCAAGCTAAAGGATTTCTACTTGCGGTTCACAAACAGAGGGGGCAGCACCACAGATGACTACCAGCTCTCTGCTCTACTACAAACCATGGAGCATGCCTTCTTGTACACACACTCCCATATTCTAGCTCACGGTACAACGCGCCCGCTCACTTGCCCAAACGCTGCATTGTTCAAATCTCTAATAGACGATGCTGCTCAATGGTGCTGACAAAGGAAGAAAAAGCCGATGTCGCAAGACTGGTGGCGGTTTGTGTTATTCTCCAACCCGTGCAGGCATGCGTTGTAGTCGTTCGAACTTAGTCTTCGTTCGAATCTTCGAATCCTCGAACGAACTCTCGTTCGAAGATTTTTCTTCGTTGGAATATTCGAATCTTCGTTCGAAGATATTTTTTGAATCTTTCGCGCTGTGCTCAGGAGTTGCTTCAGGCGCACCCAACTTCTGCCCGAGCGTCACGATCATCCCCAGGAGGACCAAGAGAAGTCCACAACTGGCTCAGCACCCAGCGCCGCAGCGTTCAGCGGATTTTCAGCCGTCACCATCCCCTTCTCGCCGTTTGGATGACGCGCTAGATCCTGGATCCAAGGATTCAGAAGAATATGATACGGATTACGTGGTGGTGAACAAGGTGTTTGATGTCAGCGCCGAGTTCGACACTTGCCGCCAGGTCATTGTAGAATCCGGAGTCACCCGCCGCTACCTTGACCTCATTCTAGGGAAATCCGTACCCAATCCGCATACGCCCATTTTCGGGTACCCGAAGTACGCTTGGCTGACGCGACTGTCAACCTATGGGCGCTGTTTCGGAAAGTGTTTATCAGCCGATTGCAGAGATGTGGCTGTGGAGAGGGACTTGCCTTGTGCACTGCTTGCCCACGCCTTCCCTTTCGCAGTCCCAAACAGAAAAGGCACCCCAACCCCGATTTTACGTCTGCTTGCGCTTGTTTGGCACGCCTACGGCGCCGTGGAGAGCTGGCGTGAAGACCATACCGTGATGCTCAGATTCCTCTCCTCAGAGCCCCCAGGGTGGGGCAAATGTACATCAACGGGCCGCCAGAAAGACGTCAACGTCACCGCTCAGGCGCGGGGTGGTGGTGAGGCAGGCGAGTCGGACGAAGGAGCGCAGCAAGCCGAGGGGGTACAACCAGTGCAAAGCACAACACCGTCCAAGTGGCAGACGGTGCTCCAGGCAGCAGTTGCAGCAGGAGTGCAGCAGGGCTACATGGGAGGGGGCATTCCTGAATGGGAGGTACCGCATTTACCTTGTAGCTGAGCGCTTTTGAACATGCATCCGTCCTGTACGTTATACCTCGAAAAAAATTCTTCGTTCGAAGAAAGAAACGTTCGTTCGAACATTCGAATCTTCGAACGAAGATTGTATTCGAAGTCTTTTACCGCTCCACTGCCCACAGGTTGCAGCACCGCAAACCAGCGCCGTTGGCGTCAGGTGCAAGCTTCAGCTACCAAGTCTTGGGATTGAGACGACGGTGACTGCGGGAAGCCTGCTCAATGACCTGCTAACGAAGCCTGCGAGAGTACTGGCGGTACTCGGAGCACTCCAAAACCATGAAGGAGGTCGCAGAAAGGTGAAGTCCATGCCAACGTGGGTTAACCTGAGCCAGGGTGGTTCCCCTGACGCAAACAAAAAAAAGCGTCGACGACCAGTGCTGGTGTGCGGGGCAAAGATCCACAACCCGTTGTGTCCGGACGACGGGCAAAGAACCTTGCCGAGATTCTCTCGTCTTACAAGAAAGTAAGAAAAAGTGCTTTTCCATTGCTTTGGGACATACTCTAGTTGTATTAGAGATGCACTGAGCATCCATGCATTTTTATCTTAGTATTGGTCCAGCCAAAAGTGGTGAGAACACATTTTGACCTATGGAACCAAACACCCAATCAGGATATAGAGTGGACCCCTTAATCCCCTTTCAATCAGAAGTAAAACATCTTTTCCTGAGTTGACTGAGCTCTGACATACCTAAGGTAGAGCCTATGAATTTATCTATGTTTTTCCATGAATACTTATCTGCCCTAGTGGTATGCACCATAGGGGGTTAGGCACCTCTTTTTGAGAGGTCCTGGGTTCAATTCCCGGTCAGCCTAACTAAGTAGGAAGATCCCAACTGAGTAGGAGGCTCCCATGTGACATGGCAGTGACCTCACCTCCACATACCATGCCACCTCAGCACATATGGGACCCAAAACAAAGAGTGCACATCTCCTAAGATGGCACTATGGAGAGAGAGTGATCCTGAGGCAGTTTTCTAACTCTTTTCCCAAAACATTTCAGCTATCTCTGTGAATATGCATTCATTTGTATCCTGAGTTGCAGTTTCTGTGAATATCTAATCATCTTTCACTGTTTACACTGCAGCCCTTCATGCTTTGATCCTGAATCCTCTTCTCTTTGCATACTATTGGCTTGGGCTATCCTGGAGTGACTTGGAGTGGCTGTATTTCATCAAAACAAAAGCTTTTCATCTCCAAAAACAAGCAGCAGGAATCCCTACACCAACAGCAAGCAGCAGGAGAGGCAAAACACAGTGCTGAAAACACTATAAACTTTTCTGGTAGCAAGAGGCAGCCTGTCTCTGTGCACCGGCAGCGACCCCGCGCCGTACAACCAGTGCTCCGAGCAGGCAAACATAAGCAGAAGGGTGAATTAAGATGGATCCAGGAAGAGTGGACGCCGAGGTGAACCCAGCGCCAGCGCCAGAGACACCGGCAAGGCCGGCGCCTGACGCTGTACCTTCGGTGGAGCCCTTACATGGGCCAATGGATACGGCGGAGGACTCCTTGGATGGCCTCCAGACGGCCTTTGGGGCCCTGTCGGTGAAGGAAATGGTCTCTCAACCTCAGCCTGTGAAGAGGAAGAGAGGAAACGAGAGCGAGAAGGATGCTGGAGAAGGAGCAGACGAAGGAGAGGAGCAAGGGCAAGACCCGACGGACGTCCCTACCTTCGAAGGCGCACCAAGCGCTTCTGGTCTCCAAGCATCACCCTCTCCCATAACCACCACACACCCAGCCGCCGCTACATCCACTTCCACAACCAACCAGCCTATGGCAGAGGGCACAGGCTTTACTGGCATGCCTCACTACCCCGCCTATGGCATGGGCCCACCTACCACTGCGCTCCTTGAGGCAACTACTGCCAGTGAGCCGGTGGCTTCCAGCTCTGCGCCGCGTTGGTATGCGGCTGACCATCCCCATCCACTCCACGCCACTGGAACCTACATGGAAGTTCCTGGGTATGCTCCTGGGTGTGCACCTGGGTATGCACCCCTGAGTGGGTTGAGGAGAGGACCAGAGTCCCTGGGGGGCAGGAGTAGAGGATCGGGAAGATCCTCCAACAGGTCCCTGACGCGGTCGGAGATCAACGAGGTGCTCCGAGGAGCCACTTCGCAAATCGTGAGTGACCTCACGCAAGAGATCAGGGAGAAACTGCAGCCCCTGATGATCCCGTCCCATGCGTCACCTACGACAGTGGGAATGTCACCCCACCGAGTACAGGCTAACCACCTGGCGGCGGGGTTGACGAATACCCTGGGGAGCCTGAGGAGCCGACCGATGCCGACTCCTGCAGCAGTACCAAGAAGCCCTTTCGTCCCGAGGACAGCCCAGCCGCCCTACAGTCACGTGACGAACTCGACGAGGGCCGAGCTGGACCAGCTGGGGCTGACAGCCCTAAGGGCAATGGTGGACGTGGAGCCTTATGGCTCCAGTGATCTAGGCGGAGACCCCTCCGATGATGGGCCGCCTTCGATGACTTCTTCTTCGCCATCAGATGACAAAGACCCTGAGGACCCCGAGGACCCCAAGGGTAAGAAGAAGAAGAAGAAGAAGAAGAAGACCCGACGCCCTGAAGGACGCCGAGCTCAGGAGGCGAAGGCTATTGCCACCTCCAAGATAGTGGTAAACCTGCCTGAATTCACAGGCAAGGACCTCAGCGAGTTCGCTGAGAACTTTGGCCGGTTCCTACGACTGACCGGCCAAACCCACGCGAGTGGGCGAGTGAAGTGCGACCTGCTCCTGCAGTGCTGCAAGACGAAGTACCTGGAGAAGCAGGTCAGGCAGATCGTCACCAACTCCGCCACCTTTGCCGACGTGTTGGTTGCCCTGGAGAGGCAGTACCCAACCTACGAGACCGACCTCTCCATCAGGGCCGAGATCCAGAACCTGCCCGTGCTGCCGAACAACCCCAAACCCGGCAGGGTCTCCGAGCTGTTGGCGGACCTGGACCACTGGGCTGGACGACTGACGCCCGGTTCCTACAGCAGCGACGACCTGCTGTTTTGGTTGTGCTCTAAGCTCCCCCGTGAGCTATGGGACGAGTGCCGTCTGACGGCTGAGCGCAAGGCTAGATCCCTCCGCTACGAGGATCTATGCGTGCTGCTCCTAGAGATGGCACTGGAGAAGGAGAGCGACCAACACCTGAACCACTACCGTCCTGGTGGTGGAGGTTCTGGAGGCAAAGGGTACCAAGGGTCCCGACCTGGGCAGGGGACTACCCCCAAACACGCCCACGCCCGCCTGATGGAGAACGTGAAGGAGCTATTCTGGTGTGATGCCAGAGATGAGCAGGGCCACCTGCAGCATGCCTCCGACTGCGAGCAGCGAGACTGCTTTGTAGTCCAGGGGAAGCAGCAGGAAAAGATCACCGGCGCCAAGGTGAAGCTGCCGGATCATTACCGCTGCACCATCACGTGTGCATTCTGCGGTAAGCGGAAGCACTATGAGGACGAGTGCTACCATAAGCAACGCCTATCGGCGAAGCTTAAGGGGGAAGATCCTGGCAAAAGCTCAGGCAAAGGTGGAGGCAAGGCCAAAGGCAACGACTCCGGCAAGGGCAAGTCGAAAGGACGTGGTCAAGGTGGTCAAGACAAGGGTCAAGGCGGACGAGGAGGAGGCGCTAATCGCCAGAACGACAACAAGAACAAGGACAAGAACGGAGGTAACCCCAACCCTAATCCAGGGGGGAACTCCGAGCCCTCTGGAGGGCAGTCTGGACCTACCACACGCTCACAGACGCAGGCCCAGCAAGAACAAGGAGCCAAGCGTGAGCATGAAGGTGGTGACGACGGCAACGCCAAGAAGAGAAGCCGTTTCATGAGGATGGCCCGCAAATTGCGGAACAAGGGGTTCGAGGTGACCTGTCCCGCGGAATTCTGACGGGGACGCTCTGGTGGCACCCAAGACCTGGTGTTTTGGGTACGTATCCGACTAGGGGGACGTGAATACCTGGGGGTACTGGATACTGGAGCCACAATATCGATAGTGGCCAAGAAAATTTTACCTTGTGGGAGCCTGAAGAACACCATGACCACCGCCGCTATACGGATGGGGGATGGACATGTGGTGCACAGCTGCGGGGACTGCGAAGTGGAGGTACCTTTGGGCTCCAGGACTATCGCCCATCGGTTCTATGTGATGGACACTGATGCCTTCGACTTTGTACTGGGTACTGACTTCTTCGTGCAGCACTCCCAGATACAATCCCTGACGCTGCAAGCGCCTTACCTCCTGTACGTGGACCACGGCAGTGGCAGAGAGTCTGTGCCACTGGAGCAGTCGGAACATACCTCGAGTTACCTGAGACTATCGAAGGAGGAGCCCTCGAACATGATGGCGGCCTCCAAAACTGAGGACTACCAACTATTGGGGGAAGTCCTAGACCAAGGTCTGAAGGAGTTGGGTTACTCTCGAGAAGACCTAAGTGTGGAGCTGTTCGCCAGCGACAAGCAGCATGTACTGGACCTATACTGCAGCAAGGGGAAGAACTGCAGCTACAAATTTTACTGGCCCTCTTTCGGGATGGCCTACGGGAACCCCAGATTCAGTGAACTGGGGAAGGTGCTGACCAAGGTGGCCTTGGAACGTTCCCGTATGGTCCTGTGTTCCCCCGATTGGGGAGCCCATGGGGGCAATGAGTACTGGCGAACCCTCCTTGACAAGCTGACTATCAGCTCTGTGCGGTTACCTGATGAGGCCATCTACGTGCCTCTGGGACGCAAGACGCCCATTGGGAAGCCCGGATGGGGGAGTATGCTCAGCGTGGTGGACGGAAGTCTTACCACCATTCCCTGGGAAGACCTGGACCCTACTCTGGTCCAGGCTATACAACGAGAAAGCGATGGACTCGCCTTGGGTGACTTGAAGGATCGCCTACGACCTCAAAATGCGGTTGAAACTATACCCGGAGGAGATGAGTACGTCGTGACTGACACCAACGCCCCCAACTCTCCCTGTCATGTACCTGTTCCTGATGGAGTCTCTGAGTGTGGACTATCTGAGCTACCTAGCTCTATCCACTCAGACGACGAAACTGAGCACGACGCCTTCTTCGTGCAGACTGCGGTGGAAGAAGTGGAGAACGCCGAGTACGTCGCCCCACTCAAACCCCTACTCTCCATGAGGGTGGAAGACCCCGTGGATGAAGAGCTGGACCCTCGATCCAGGCTCAGGGAGTATGTGGATTCCAAGAGGAAGTTGGTGGCGAAAAAGCTATGCTACGCGAAGCCTACCCGCAGCTCGTGGCCACTGAAGCAAGGACGTATGGGAGACCTATCCCAACTGAAGGAGGACCTCGAACAGAAGATCACCACCTGGCAAAGGGAGGTAGATCTCAAGCTCATGAAGAGCGTGTGGGGTGCCCATGTGAGGACCCCAGAGGAGGACGACCTCTCGGAGGAATGTGTATGTGAACCCCCTAAAGCGTGCCTATGCTGCCATCGTCCACCGGAGATGGTTGAGCAAGACCTTCTGTATGCCTACCAAGGGCTGAAGGATGCTACCGCGGGCGAAGAGTCGGTGGAGGACCACCTCCCGACGTCTATTCAAGGGGCAAGCAACTTACACTCCGACGAGGACATGGAGGACAAGATCAAGGTACTGGACCCGCGGGTACAAAAGCTGATAAGGACCTATCTGGAGGTGTTCGGAGAACTACCCCCTCCAGCCTCATGCGACAAGCTGGTACAGATGGACCTCAAGCTGAAACCCGAGTTCGTGGGTCACAAGATCCGGAGGAGACCCTATCCAGCTCCTAAAGAGCAGGCCGACGAGATTGAGCGACAGATACAAGAATGTATCGACGCTGGCCTAGTCCTGGAGTACAAGGATGGGGACTACCCCCTACACTGCAGCCCCTGTTTCCTGGTGGCTAAACCTGGGTCTACAGCCAAACGGCTGGTAGTGGACTATGGAGAGCTGAACAAGAAGACGCTGAATCACTCAGGGTCCATTCCCAATATGGAGTCTACCCTGGAGAAGATAGCTTCCTGTCGCTACAAGACCAAGATGGACAAGCGAAGTGGATTCTGGCAAGTGGACCTGACGCCCAACGCGCAGGAACTACTGGCCTTCATCACCCCTCAGGGGAGGGTATTCAAGTGGAAGGTCATGCCATTCGGCGTGGCTAACGCCCCCGCTCTGTTCCAAGAGCTGATGAACAAGATCTTGTCCATCCTACGAAGGAGACCTAAGGTGCAGGAGCTCATATCCCGTGGGGCCCAGATGGAGGCTCACATCGACGATGTATGCCTCGGGACCAATACCCAGGAGGATCACCTAATCCTCTTGGGTGAGTTCTTTGCGGTCTGCCAGGAGAACCACACACGACTCAAGCTGGAGAAGTGTGAGTTCATGCAGGAGACCATGCAGTACCTGGGGTTTGACGTTGGCTATGGGTGGTGGACCCCAGCGGCCTCTAAGGCCAAACCCCTGATGGATGCCAAGGTACGACACGAAGACCCCAAGAAAGGACTTCATGATGTACGCAGTTTCATTGGGGCGTGCAACTTCTATCGCCGCCACATCAAAAACTTCACCTACACCAGCGCGGTACTGACTGACTTGATCAAGAAGAGTACTACTTGGCGCTGGGGCCCACAAGAGCAACAAGCGTTTGACGAGCTCAAAGACAAGGTAGCCAACGCTAAGTGCTTGGGCGTGCCTAAGGCACAAGGGGAGATTATCCTGGTGACCGACGCCAGCAATGTGGGCGGTGGTGGAACGTTGTTCCAATGGCAAGCACTAGAGAAGGAGGAGTTCGACTCGGCCATTTCCCAATGGGGGACGGAAGGTCTCAACCGAGATGGAACCCTCAAGCACAGCTACCCTGACGACAAGTGGGTCCTAGTACCTCTGGGCCACTGGAACTGGAAGTGGAACCAGGCCAGGGGGAACTACTCCACCTATGAGCAGGAACTGCTCGCGGGTATGCTGGTGCTATCCTCACAAGCACGACTGTTGGGGAGTAACCCTGTGGTCTGGCTATGCGACCAAGAACCGGTCCGCAGTTTCCAGAAGGGCCCCCCACCTGAGAAGGCCAAGCTACGTCGCTGGTGGACCTACCTCAGTCAACTACGGCTGACGGTACACCATATCCAGGGAGTGAAGAACGAGTGTGCCGACTACATCAGCCGCAACAACTTCGACGCCCTGATTGGTGCCCGGTCTGAAGCGCTGGCTAAGGAAGCGTTCAGCCGTATGGACGTACACCTGGACCTGAACATGACCATGATACGCCCCCTGGATGGACTCCAACAATCGGAGTACCTACAGGAGTTTGGGGATATCTACCGGCGCCTGGAGAAACGCCTTGAACCCCTCCTGGTCAACCAAGACCAGTGGAAGCGGGACAAGAGCTACCTCTGGCACGAGGACCGCATCGTGGTGCCTAGTGACCGAGTCCCAGCGCTGCTGAAGTGGACCCATGAGTCCAGTGGTCATGTGGGTGCTGACCGTACCCTGAGGCTGTTCAAGCAGTGGTTCCACACTACGTGGACTGACGACCAGCTGCGGAAGACGCTCCTGCCTATCGTGGACAAGTGCCCGTGCAGGTCCTGTAAACCAGGGGATATCAGGGACAGAGGTCTCTACTCGACCCTGCCCATCCCTCACTGTGCTAACAGTGTTCTATACGTGGACTACACGGAGATGCCGAAGTTCGGGGGCTATGACTTCGCCCTCGTGGTAACCTGTGGGTTGACCAGGTTTACCAGGGTGTTCCCATGTACCAAGCACATTACCGGAGAGGAGACTATCAAGATACTCCTGGAGGAGTGGTTTTGTGTCTATGGGGCGCCCAAGGAGATCAACTCCGATGAGGACGTACGAGTACGCTCAGATACTGGCTGGTACAAGAGGGTCCTGAGGTCCCTCAATGTCCAGGTGTCTACGGGGATTCCCTACTCTCACACGAGCAACCCCCTATGTGAGCGACAGATTCGTGTCCTGAAGGAGAACGTCAGGATATGGTGCAAAACTGAACGCACCAGAGACTGGGTGAGACTACTCCCCGTCATATCCTTGATGATGAACTCCCAAGAGAGTTCAGCTACTGGCTACTCGCCACATGAGCTATTCATGGGGCGCCCGGCGTGGTTCCTACATGCCCCCTATCCAGAGGACACCCATTCTTCTGTGGGTGAGTGGGTCCAAGAACAACAAGCGAAGGTGGACAAGGCCAAGGCTATGCTCCAGAGAGTGAGGGAGCGTCAGTGGAACAAGAAGAACAAGCACCGAGTACCGGCCACCTACCAAGAGGGGGACTGGGTGCTGGTGCACCACAGCCGACTACCCGCCTGGCCTCGCTCTACCAGCGATGACCCATACTTCGGGCCGTACAAGATTCTATCTGTGGATGGTCACCGTATCACGGTGCGGTGTTCTCCCCGTCTAGGGGGGACCCTGGTGTGCGCCGCTCAACACCTGAAGCGCTACCATGATCCTGAAGACCTCTGTGGGGAGGAGTGGGAGCTGAACGACGAGGAAATCGCCGCTCTGGACCTACAAGGGGCTGCCAGCCCTATGGAAGTTGAAGGTGAACTCCCCGACATGAACGCCGAGGAGATGGCTAAGGAGGGCTTCTACCTGGTGAAGTCTGTCCTACGCCACCGCTATCGCCAGGGATGGCGCTTCCTCACCCTCTGGGAAGGGTTTGGAGTCGAAGAGGCCACCTGGGAGCCCTTCTCTGCATTTGTTCTACCTGAGGGACGCCTAAACTCAGTTCTGGTTGACTACTTGTCCCAGAACAACCTTGGTGAGTTGTTGAGGCTCGCTGAGACGCTTGCCTCCAAGAATAAAGCTAGGGACTGAACCTTACCCTTACCTGCCAAAGCGTATGTGTGAGTGTGCTAGTCCTAAGGTCCTGAGAGCAAGCCGCAGAAGTGGTGTCCTAATTATACCCAAGTCTGCGCCCTTGCTGAACCTGGAGGGTTGGCTTATTGATGCCACGGGGTACGCCCCGGGTCTCCCCTCCCCTATGCGCCCAATTTCTGTGCTGGCGCAAAACCTTGGGGGAATACCCAGAGTGTTATTCCAGGTATTGTTTTCCCTACCTACCTGTCTACTAAAGGGAGGGGTGGCCAAAAGCTATGAAGGCATGCAAAACGCCTGTTTGCTATGTGGCCAAAAACACTAACCTAACCCACTGTCACAGCCCACCAACCCAGCTAAAATTGCAGGAAAAGGGTGGGACAGTGACACGCCCCCTACAGGTCCTACACACCCTACAGTGGCACCATCCTGGTGGGCGAGCGCTGGGCAACTGGCTCTAGCCCCCACGCAGGACTACCACTCCTACACGCATACTCTACTGGGCGTTGCGAAGAAGAAGCTCTCGAGGGTCCTAGCGACCCACCTGTGAAATGACAGGAGAACACAGCGCTGCTAAGCAACTGTGGCCTCACAGGGGACGCCACAACGCGTTTCCCCTGCAAGGGCTTGGAGGGAAGGAGTGCTCTCGTGTGCAAGGCGCAGATGTCGATGAAGTCGGACTCCTTGCTCTGCCACAGGCGGAGCGGAGTTACTTGTTTGTGTGATCTGCGCCCCTGTTTAGCAGGGCATAAAAAAAAATGCTGCTGCACCACTCACCCTACCTGCCCACCTGTAAAGCAAAGGCAAATGAAAGGGCGTTTGCGGCGGAGGAACCAAGACACACTCCAGGTATTATACCCTTCTCAGTGTGCCCTATAATACGCTGTCCGCAAACACGCTGCATTGAGCAGCTACCCTTATCAAGCAAGCAAGCGTTAAGGGACTCCTCAGGTTCTCTTAAAGAACGTACCGAGGAGCCCCTGGGTAGCCTAAACAAGGTTTACCGTGCGCACTTCGCGTGGCCTACCCTTTAATGCGTGTGTGCATGCACGAGTATGCACAATCACGTGGGCAAACCTGCCCATCTCCACCACGATCTTGACTCCACCAGGGGGTGGCCCCGCCTGGGCGTACCTACCTTACCTACCGCTGGGAAGTGAAGCAAGGAGAGAAAACAAGAAAGGCGCACGCGAAGAACGTTGCTATGCATTTGTGTGTATGACTAATCACCCTGATCTGACCGCTAATCATCTGCAATCTTTCTAATCAATCCCTCTACCGCGTCCTATCGTGGCTATCGTTGTTAACGCTGCTACACGACTCGTTCACGGAGACACGAGACGAGCAATGTGTATGCGGCATGCAAGACGAGCATACCTGTAGTTTATACCTGATTCATTGAAGTCTTTTCAATTGATTTTCGAATTCTTGAATTTTTGAAGCTTCTATTAGTGTGGGTGGAATTTGTATGTTTGTTTATTAATGTGTGTCTCGTCATTTTCAAGACTACGTGATACATACGTTTATAATTCCATTATTTTTCCATTTTCCGGCGCTTCGCTAGGAGCCGCTCCTGCGCGCCGCCATTTTGGACGTATGAATTTTTGGATTTAAAAAATCCAAAGATGACTATAATTTCTATAAAAATGTGCCTTTGATGCACAATTGGATTTTACTCAGGTGTGTCGTTTCAGAAAAATTCTACGCCGTCATTTGACGGATTTTGGTGTCGTCGCTTCGTTTTTGCGTGGATTCGTCCATAATTCTCCCATTCCTGCCTCTGCAGATACCCACGCGCAGCCTCGCTGAGTAGGCCGTGTTCGGGCCGAAAAGCAGGTGCCTGGAGAGACTGAGCAGAACCAAGACCCCACCAAGGGGCAAATTAATTTCTTTTCGACTCCCTACGCCCTAAGACAGGTCACAGGTCGCCAGCAGGTTTACGAGAACCCATGCGAGTGTGTATAATGTGTCTTGCGTTTGGGTTGTGTCGACGCTGCGTCTTGGAGGGGGGGATGCATATGCACATGTTTGGCATGCTCCCAATCTAACCCAACCAAGCCACAGGAGCCCCGGCAGCGCCAAGAGCGCTGAGTCTTCTGTAGGAAACTGTACAATCAGAGCAGCAAAAGGACGCCAGCCATGGTGAGCGCCCATTTTTCAGTGTGAGGGAGACTGTAGGTATTTTAAAGTAGATGTGGAAACCAAGGAAAGGCCAAGAAAAATTCCCTTTTTCCTAAAATGCGACAGTGGTGGCCACCACAGCACAAGGGGGGAGTAAGAAAAAGTGCTTTTCCATTGCTTTGGGACATACTCTAGTTGTATTAGAGATGCACTGAGCATCCATGCATTTTTATCTTAGTATTGGTCCAGCCAAAAGTGGTGAGAACACATTTTGACCTATGGAACCAAACACCCAATCAGGATATAGAGTGGACCCCTTAATCCCCTTTCAATCAGAAGTAAAACATCTTTTCCTGAGTTGACTGAGCTCTGACATACCTAAGGTAGAGCCTATGAATTTATCTATGTTTTTCCATGAATACTTATCTGCCCTAGTGGTATGCACCATAGGGGGTTAGGCACCTCTTTTTGAGAGGTCCTGGGTTCAATTCCCGGTCAGCCTAACTAAGTAGGAAGATCCCAACTGAGTAGGAGGATCCCATGTGACATGGCAGTGACCTCACCTCCACATACCATGCCACCTCAGCACATATGGGACCCAAAACAAAGAGTGCACATCTCCTAAGATGGCACTATGGAGAGAGAGTGATCCTGAGGCAGTTTTCTAACTCTTTTCCCAAAACATTTCAGCTATCTCTGTGAATATGCATTCATTTGTATCCTGAGTTGCAGTTTCTGTGAATATCTAATCATCTTTCACTGTTTACACTGCAGCCCTTCATGCTTTGATCCTGAATCCTCTTCTCTTTGCATACTATTGGCTTGGGCTATCCTGGAGTGACTTGGAGTGGCTGTATTTCATCAAAACAAAAGCTTTTCATCTCCAAAAACAAGCAGCAGGAATCCCTACACCAACAGCAAGCAGCAGGAGAGGCAAAACACAGTGCTGAAAACACTATAAACTTTTCTAAGAAGACAAAGAAGCCGAAGAAGAGACCACGAGCGAAGCCAGCGGCTAAGCAACCTCTGAAGAAAAAGGCAAAGCTGCTGCCGGCTGAGAGTTCGGAGAGAGAGGAGTTCGAAGAGACTGAAGAAGATGAGGAGGACGAGCCGCCTTCTGGAGATGAGGAGGAGGAGCCGCCTTCCGGAGATGATGACGATGAAGACGAAACACAGGAGACACAGATTCCGGACCGAGGGGCACTGCCGTGGGCATGGCTTCCGCTCCAACAAGAGGACCAGTGGGGAGCATGGAGAGGATTGCCGATTTCGGAGTGGCGCCCCCTCGCGAACAGAGATACCCAGAGTCATCCTGCAGCAGAAGACCAAACTGGGCCGTGCCGGTATAATCTTATGGGTCCCTGCAGACTACAAGTCTGCCGTGTGGCATTCCGTGGGAGAGTATTGTGTTGCCGCCCGAAGCTACGCAACGGAAGCGGAGTGCCAAACCGGCGCGGCAGTGGCGTCGGCAACCGGTGGCGTGCCAGCTCCAATTGCCAGGAAGAGAAGAGTGAAGGCAAAGAGGCTAAAGAATCAGAGGAAGACGCCAACGAAGAGTGGTGGCAAGCAAGAAGAAGAAGATGCCGGAGAGGGAGACAAAGAGGATACAGAAAAGAAAGACGAGGTTGCAGTACAAGTGTCAGGCAGAGAGTCGTGAGCCAGGACTGATAAAGCTACATTGGCCAGGGACACTGGTGGGTGTGCGGTTCTGTTGTTGCCTTTATGTGCATTTGTAAACGCTGCGTCGTTTTCTTCGAAAAATATCTTCGTTCGAACATTCGAAGGTTTGTTCGAAGAAAAGTCCACCATATTTCGAAAAGACATTTCCAGGGCATGTGGGTGGTTGCAGGCTGAATCCAAAGAACCAAACCCTCAAGAATACCTGTGTTGAGTATTTAATCACATTGTTTGCAGCAAAACGGCCACCCCAAAGGCGTTCGAACAGTTCAAAAATTTTCTTCGTTCGAAGAAATAATCTTCGTTCGAAGGTTTTGTGCGAAGAAAATACCCCCAGCAGTGGGTCTGATGGGTTTCAAAAATTTCTGACGAGTGTCCCTGCCTCGATTGGCCACGATTTCCCTTGCCTCCAGAAATCTCCTGGCCGTTACTACCTTTCCCTTTCCTGCTGGGCGTTGTTTGGCGATTTTCATCCACCTTATCGACGCTGGACTTGGGCAGATCTTTGCTGGCTTCTTCAGCCACTGTTTCCGTGTCGGTGTTATTCCACCAGTGATTCTCAGTGGAATGCGACTTGGCAGGGTTAGTGTGACCGAAGGACAGACAAATGGCACAGTCTTTCAACTGTGTGTTATTTGCCTTCCCCGCATTCCCACCTTTAGAGGGAAGATTCCAGCTCAATCCCTGATGGAACTGCTGGTGATTGACATACGCCGATTTTTCCAACTCATCACAGAATTCAGCGGGTGTGAAGCTGGAAAACCACGGCTTTACAACCAGCATAGTTCCTCAAAAGGAGACACCTCGATTAACCACTTTGTTGGGGATATTCCTGTCTTCTTGCTACGCAAATTTCAATCCCCACACACCATCTTTTTCCTTACATTCGGAAAAATTACTCGGAGAGCACTTTTTAAGGTCATATCTCACCTGAAACCGGCCCATGCTCTTAGGAAATCTGGTGACCTCAGTCCACCAAGACTTCACCTTTTCGTTGGATTGTTCCTGCCTCGACATAGCAGCCGTCTCTGCAGGCATGTTGGCGAAGATGATGCCCTTCAACTCGCCATCTTGCAGATGTTCCCCAGCACTCCCAGCTTCATTCACGAGATTGTCAAAGCAGTGCCGCTTGTTCTGAACCTCGTGGAACCCCAAGAAGAGCATCAAGCTTCTCGTCGTCCCGAAGCTTGTTCTCACCAACGCACAGAGAACATTCCCTCTTGATAACTGCCCACTGGCGAGGACTGCCATTGTATTATGGTTGTTTTGCAGTGGCTCTAAGCCTAGCCCTCACTGGGTTAATATTGCTCTCAATGCCGCCCGCACCGGCCAGGATTGGGTTGACTGGGACAGCGACTGAGGCGCCGGCGGCACCCAAAAGACTCTGGGCGAGCAGCACCTGAGCCGCAACCATGGGATTATTGTCTGTCCTCGGTCCAGATTTTTTTTCTTTCTTCCTGGCTTTGAAAACACGCTCAGGACTTTTACTTTCAAAAACTCTCTCTTTCAATTTTGCTCCGGTGATTTTCTTATCTTCCGGCCTGGAATCTGTGGTGGGCGCGAGTGAGAAAAATTCAGTCGCTTCATCGACCTCGGAACTGGCATATCTGGCCAGCGGTGTCTTCGGGGGATAAGGGGGAACGAGCGAAAGTTGTTCCTATTGTTAAAAAAGAGAAACAATTTTCCTGATTACTGGTAATCGCCTGATTCTCACTCTGACGCTGGGCGATTTTCCTTCCGGCACGATCAGCGGTGAGCACAGATGGTGTGGGAGGCTGTCTCAGACCGTGATGCTATTGATTCTGGTCTTCGGACGACGTTTTCCTGTTCCTTTAGCCAGCTCTCGATCATGTTGGTGATAGGCAGATCTCATGACTCCCGGTGCGCCACCTTGAGGAAGGCCTCTTCCAGCGCCTTCTCCAACGACGCCGCATCAATCTCCATGGTCTCAGCGGCGGTGCGGTCCAGAACCGGCAGATGCTCACCGTCAAACCTACAATGGCAATGATGGATTTGCAGGCACCATTGATCGTAAAAATCCAGACGCTGTAGACTTTCAACTTTCTGGAATTTCAGTCTCCAGCGCTCTTGACCTTCCTGTTTTTGAGTACTCCGTTTCACGAAGACGGCCTGCTCGATGACCTTCTTGAGCAGGAGGTTGATTTCTGCAGGCGTAGCTCTTGTTCGGGCGGGCATCTCTCCTTGACCACTTGCAATCGGCGTATCTCGATGTACTCTTATCTTTTCCTTGGATGGAGGACAAATGTCATTGTTCGGACCGGATGAATCTCCATCAAGGGAGCTGTAGACTCCGCTTGGACCAGCGCCCGGTGAAGGGCCACTCTCGGGCCCGGCTTCTCCACTGGGAACAGGGACTGAGCTGGGCTGGGGGATCAGGTAGTGCTGCAGGCAGTCAGGGTTCTGAAAACCAATCCCTAAGTCTGTAGTGAAAGTCGCAACTATGCAACATTCCACGCTGTCTTCCAGGGGATCACGCGATGGATTCCCACCTAACCTGCTGAAGGTTTCATCATCACCATCCTGTGGGTCGGACTCATACTCCATACCTACAGCCTCGAGGCTAAAGGCCGCTCTGCTACCATCTAAGCTCCTCCCACTAAGAAAACCCCTCGGGGCGTAGCCAGAGGGCTCAGGGCCGGCATGGGGAAGGTCATCGGAGGGCAGTTATCCCTTGTTAGCATCCTGGGAGTATGGGGGGTCGATGCTGGGGCTTTATGCTGGGGGTCCATGATATCCAAGCACGAAAGCGAAGCTAATGAAAAGAAAGAAAAAAGATCACAGTCTACAAGAAAATATAGGCGGATAATATGGTACATATAATTCCCAATGAATATTCCTGTATAATTTATCAAAAATCCGATTGTGAAAAAATATTCGCCTAATTTGGTTTGCGCACGCCCGCCGGCCATTCTTATTAAATCCTCGGAACGCGACCATCTCAGTCTGAACGGACACCAGAAATGAGTCCGGTGGGTCCATGATACACAGGAACCGTTCCGGTTCCAATTTAGGGGGCGCCGAACATATATCCGACAATGATCTGAATCTTACCTAATTGGGGGTAGTTGACCTGAGATCTGCGCTGATTGAGGGTAGCCGCACTTACAATGTGATCACCTTGGGGAGCCAGCGAGGAGCGTGACTTCCTAGACCAGGGGGAAATGGCAAGCAAGGTTTTCGAGACAAGGTGTGTCCACCCTCCTTGGGGAAAAGCACGCCCGCAGTTAGGACCCCTAACTGGTCCAGACCCATGGAGCTCTACCTGTCTTGGCTGTGCTACCATACCCCTGAGTGTGCTACGTATGGCTATATGTGTCTCACTTCTCTCCTCAGCGTGGCTGCCATCATCGGCCTTCACTGATGTCGGACCAAATATCCTAGTCAGCTACTGGTACAACTCCTATGGCGCCCAATTTCTGGGCTGGCGCCTAACCTTTGGGGAAACGGCAAAGGACCTACCTACTAGAGGGGAGGGGTGGCCAAGTGTGCTAAGGGCATACAACACGCTGATTTTTCCGAGGATCAAAACCTAAAACATTCGCCTGCCCGCAAGGAAAAGCACGCGGAGCAGGAGACACTACTACACTACACACACTAATGCCAGCACCAGCCCTCAAAGCTAGGTTGAGCACAATTGCACTCAGCCACCACAAGGCGTGCTGACCCCAACACCTACACTCTCTACTGGAAGGCCACGACAATGAGCACTCAGGCCCTACTGGCCCACCTTTGAAAGATCAAGAGAACACAGCGTCAGTACGCTCCTGTGGCCTGACAGAGACGCCTTCACGCGTTTCTCTGCCAAGACTTGGAGGAAGTGCACTTGCGTGTTGTGCGCACATCGTGTCGTAAGCGTTGTACTTGAAGAAGTCATTCAGCCCTTGCCATTCCTGGCTGAGGCCCATTGTTGTTTGTGTGATAAGCGCCCTTTTTAGCGTGGGCGAAAAAATATGCTGCTGATCAATCACCCTGTACCTTTCCCGGCTGAGAGCAGAGACGGATGCAGGACCGTTTGAGGCTGAGGAACATATTCAACCTCACCGTATTATACGGGTCTTCGGTTGGAAAATAATACATTGTCCCCAAACTGTCCTATCAGGCAGGCAAGCGTTGAGCGTTCTTATAGAACGTAGGGCGGAGCCCTGGGTAACCTAACAAGAGTTTTACCACGTGCACAGGGCGTGGCCTACAGCCGTAAAATTCATCAGGCAGCATGCGCGGAAGGGAGACGAGTCGAAGACAATGTTTTTCCTAGAATTAACCCTACAATTTAACCAATCACGCAGAAACTCAACAAGGAGGTGAGCTCCTCCTGGGCTTACGCTCTGTACGCACCACACATCATGTGTATGCCAAAGGACAATGAAAGCAAGTACAACCCTAAGCGTTTAAACAATCCTACGGCGATTTATAAACAACCCTAAGCGACTAATGCATCGTGTGTATTGTGCACTTCCTTGTCTGTTCCCTGCAGGAGACAGAGAGTGTAATGACGGGCAACTGCACAACGGGAGACGAAGCCTAGCCTCTTTAAACAACCCTACTTTAACGCTACAGAGAAAGCAGGAACGAGCAAGCACTTTCTTTTTCACCCGTGGAGAACAGAGTGAAGTTAACAGATGCGCAGGGAACTTCAAACATCGTGTGAATGCGAGATTAGGCACATGCATCGCGAGCACAGGGCACACTGTAACCCTACGTGGGCGCTGCATGCTCCATGAGTCTGACATACCTCTGATTCTTGGTTTCACCCGTGCTGAGCGAGAATGGTGAACACCCATATCTCCAACAAACGCATCGGTGACAACCCTAGCGTTTTAACAAAACAAACAACACGAACACAACGCATAAGTGTGTCATGACAGTAACATACCTGAGAGGCGGGTTGTCCTTCTGCTCTGTTGTCTGATTACTTATTTCAATCCTTTTCCTAAAGTCAATAAATCTTTCGATGCAACTGTCCAAAAGTGTCTGTTAAAACCTTTAAAAACCACCGCTCATACCTTCTTTTTCTGGAGCCGTTTGAGCTTCCGCGCCTGTTCTTATGGGGTGCGGCTCAGTTGCACCTGTCTGCGACTGCTAGTTTTAGATAAAAGATGACGATTTCGAATGTTTTTTCGTCAACTTTTAGCGGGTTGACTTTTTCAATTGCTACCATTTTTGCTAAACCACATGATTCACACCCTGTTGGTTACATTTTGTATTTTTGTTTTAGCTCCTGGAGGTTTCTGCCCTCCATCGGGAGTATTGGTCCGCCCTGGCCCTTTGTCAGGATGTTTACTAAAACGCTGTTTATACAGCGATGGCCGTCCGCATTAGAGCGTTCGACTGTACCCTATTCGGCAAGCATGTACAGTCTAGGGAGGCAGTCCTGGGTTCAAACCCCAGTTCCCCCAAAATTATGCGACCAATTTGCGCCGCACGCTGGCGCCTTTCCAGGAATGCCGCTTCGGAGGGACATCATACACGGTACATTACACTGTTTTTCGAGGGGATCCACATTGTGATAAGCTTCTGTGAAGTGATGAGAATGTCATGTGCTGGTCCGAGGCATGTTCTGAGGTGACTTCAGGGTAATTTGAGCCTTTTTTCTTGGTCCTACTAGCTTGATCAATTAGTACTCCAGGGGGGAGTAAGAAAAGGTCACTGCCATGTCTTTCTTGGGGTACTGACGCAGGTTTGGCTGGATCGGTCTCTGGTCGGCCACATCCCCGGTTACTTGGTTGGACTTTGGCATGTTGTTGCCTTTTGCTGGGGTTCCCCTGGGTTTTCCTCACTGCATCAAAAAAGGACAGTCCTGTCCTGAACGTCCTGCACACCCTTGGACAGTCACACAAGCAGGCGGCAACAAGTCGACGAGGATCACTTGGCCGTGTGGAGGGTACTCAGTGGCGGATGTACAAGGCAATAATGGGGATGGTAATGGAGGCAATCAACATGAGAAAAGCAACAAAAGTAGGAGACCCTATGTGACAAATGAAGCACACTGGATCACGCAGCAGACATGGCAGAAGAGGTCAGGATTTGGATGTTGGGCAGGGGCTTGGTTGTTTGAGTCCCTGTACCCCTTCCCACTCTGACCCTCAAGCCGTTTCAAGGGTGCGAGGCACCCAAATCTGGGTGCACAAATGGCAAAAACAGGCAAAATCGGAGTGATTCTAATGGGTGGCTCGGGCATTCAAGGTTGAACCCCTGGCTTCTGAGGTAGGAGCCGGGACCTACGACTCATATGTGAGTGCAAGACTTCAAATTAGGCCCGGGCTTTCTATTGGCATAAAGATAAGGGGCCGCCAATTGACCACATGGGGGTTTGAAATTGGGGTCCCAAAAGGGGTGTTTTGACATACCCGAAAATGAGCCAAAAATGAAAGTATCCCCAAGACTATATCTCCATGGTGGCGTGGAGATGGCACTCAGCATTTGGTGCGCAAGCTGAATAGACTGGACCTGTGTCCTGCATGTACTTGGTTCTGAAATATCTCCAGTGGTCATAGCCTGGTGTAGGCCTGATTTCGGCCCACCAGTGCCAAAATGTCAAAATGGAACCATACTCATCCTGCACTAGCTCCCAGTGAGTGTGGGCATCTGTCCATCCATGTGGTGTGGGAGTCATGGGGACGCATATGCATGAGCTACATACCATATACGGTCCAATGGTCCCTGCCTCTGGCGTGCACGGGGGGGCTGAACATGGTGCACGTCGGGCAAAAAATATGGAGAACCGCAGAAAATTGCCAAAAATGCGCACACTCATGGTCGCGACAAATAGGGTACAGGTCCGACTTGGACCGAGGCATGCCCTGAAATTGGTATCAAGTCCTATGTGCCCAACATAGCTTTTAGGCGTCGCCCAAACTCCGCTAAATTTGGGAATGGCAGGGCCGCCAAGTGAGCCCATGATTTGGAATTGGCCCCAATTGCCCACAAGATGGCCTTGGTGTGCCAGGCCCAGGAGGAGTTATTGGCTGGTCGCAAGATATGTGGGTACTCGCAGAACGTAATTGGGTCATGATCTCAATTGAGCGCAATGTTGAGATACAAGGTCACCACTTGACATCATGACGGCACAAAAATGGTAAATTTGATGAGAGAACATTGAACATGGACTGGAAATACCCACAAAGATATTATAATATCTTCGGCTTGCGTTGAGTAGCCGGTAATTTGCCTCACACACTATGTTGCGGAACCATGGGCCTCCATTTCCACGCTTGGAACCCACTTGGTGGGGCATGGGCGGTTACTTGCACTGCTCCCCAAATGGGCAGGTTGAAAAATGGAAAAATGCAAATAACACACCTTGCTTCCACCGCATCGCTTCAGGTGTGCTCTCCATGGGCCATTGCGTGAAGGAAATAGTTTCGAGTGTTGATTTCGGTTGGGAAGAAGGGTTCCGCCAATATGGGGTCTGTTGGAGGGTTTGTATTGGCATCGTACACCCGCCAAATGGGCACACGAGATGACCCATATTTGTCCAACAACCCTACCCAAGCCTTATATACTCAACGTAGAGGGTCTAGGACAAAAGTATGCATATCTTCTTATATAACGCTGGTCCTTGAACGCACATGCAAGTGTTTGGGTTGGAAATCGACCTTATTTCGGAAGGTCGATTTTTGGCATGCAAGCATAAAATGTGGTGAGGTGGGTTGTAGTGGACATATATGCGCGCTCCGGGGAACTCAAGTGATATGCCCCGGGAATTAAGGCGTGCAAAGAGGGAGATTATACCAACTCAACGTATTTCCACATGTATCTGGTTACCAAGTACATGGGATTGCCCAATTTCTGGAAAGACCCAAAACTGTATAACCCTTTGGGCATGTTGAGTTGGGATCCAGTAGCCCCAATATGAGGTTGATGGGGGCAAACCCTCATCAGCAGTGCCTATGAGGCACATTAGGCCGCCCATGGGAGCTTGAACGTGCGTATCCCTTGTTATTGGGCTTTGGGGGTTGAAAGTGCGTTTTGAGATTTTATCTTACGGGAAAAAACGGCGGATGATGGCAAAAAAAAGAGAAAAAGATTGCGGAACAGTCGAAGTGTGTTGCGCCGTTAAGTTCTTAAAAATTCACTTTATAAATTTGGCTTATCAGAGCCATGGCACAGGCGACACCATCATTTGCGACCGCGTTGGCGGGCGCCTGGGTAAAATAATACAACAGAATCGCCGCAAGTGCAGGTCGATTCGCAATCAACGCATTGATCAATTGCCGTCGCGAATCTGTCCAAGAAAAATGCTTCAGCGGCCGAGGCGTGCCTGATACTGCGTCACCCCCCTTCCACGAGCGTTCCAGAGATACCGCTTGGTGAGCTGAACCAGGCTAAGCCCATGGACACTCTCAGGTGCTGGGTGTGGGGTCCCCTACGGGGATACTGACTTACATACAACCTACACCGGCGCTAAGCGGGACGCACACCCCAAGGGGATCTGGAGCTGTCAGGGGATGCGGGGGCGGGCCTGGGATCGGCTGCCGACCATATATGCTCGCATTGGCGGACTGGGGCAGGTGACTGCTAGCGCCCTGCCCACCGGTATGGACATAGTCCCACGCCGACTGAGCCCAGCCGCCGGTGACCGACCGAACCGACCCGGAATAAGAAACATGGTCTTCATCGCTCCGTGACCCACGGGGAGGAAGGGAAGGGCATCCTGCCCTTTTAGGTACACACACATCCGTCACCTCCAAGCGGATCTTGCGGCGCTTGAGGAAGTTGACGAAGCACTGAGTGTAGCGTGGCACAAACGCCACCGCCGGCTCCCACGAGTCGTTTGTTCGTCCGAACCCCTCCCATTGCGTCTTGAACTCGTACCCCCCAGGCACATCTGGGGCTGGGCGGTACCCCACGATCTTCGAGGCGTTATACTCGTGTTCCTCGGTGAACGGGTATTCCTCGTCCACCTCCGTGGTCGGCATAGTCAAACTGGACGTGCTTGCCCCTGGGGTCTGGAACGTGCGGCTTCATTTGGGAGTGATGTCGGTCCCGGTAGGGCGCTCCCTGACCTTGAGGGTATATGTGTCCTCGCCAAGTCGCTTCTGAACCTCGGCGGGGACGTAGTAGGTGGCCTGGCAGTGTTCACTGAGCTTCGGGGGGCGCTCCAGCCACACGGTGCCACCGGCCTTGTACTTGGCGACCGGCCCCTTCTCCTGATAGTGGCCCCGCTTCCCGTGCTCCTTCGTGTGCGCCCCAGTGACCTTTGCAGGCATCTCCTCCGCATTGGCCATGAACTCCTCGCAGTCCAGTGCTTTCCCGATGGTCGCCCACAGCAGACTTTGTTCGAACCAGTCCCTCCCGAATGGGATCTGACGGGGGAAGTACCCGGAGGAGGTTGGCAGGTCGTGGTATGCCTGGGTGGCACGCCACATGCTGGTCAGTCAATTGCGACCAGGACGCTCCAGGTGCAGCTGCTTCAATTGTTCGAAGAGCTGGCGCCCGGCGACTTCAGCTCGGCCATTGGACCGGCTGTGGTAGGCCACGGTCCAGGGCGGGTGCACACCCATCAACCGACACATGGTGCGGAGCCACACGCTGGTAAAGTGACTGCCGTTGTCACTGTAAATGGCCTTGGGCGTGCCGAACACCGTGAGCCAGTGGCTGATCATCTGGCGGGCAACCGCCTCTGCGGTCAGACCCTTATCCTTTGCGGGTACCGCAACCAGGTAACTGCTGTGGCGGTCCACGCAGAGGATGACACAGTCATAGACCTGTGTTCCGTGTCGGACCGGGGGCATGGCAAACTTGTCGATGGCCACGCTCTCCATGGGAACGTGCGGCACAGGGGTCCAATTGGCTTTGCCAGCCTGTGGTTGGTCTGGCTGTTTGACCGCCCGGCACACCTGGCATGACCCACAGACTGCCTCAACTGTCTTGGAAAGCCCAGGAGGGAATGCAAAGCGCCTCTTCAGATCCAAGCGCATCTCTTCCAGTCCTGGGTGTAGCAGTCTTTGGTCATGCCACTCCTGGGCCACCTGGTCCATGCGTGCCTCGGGACCAGCATCTTGTCAAAGAAGAAGAGCTTCTCGTCTTTGACACGGACCCCTGCAAGCCACACCAGCTCATACTTGATCCGAGGTCCCTTCTCAATGGGTGGCCCAATACTCTGACTTTGCGTAGTCCTCCTCCAAGTCCACCGCCAGACACGTCTTTAGGGGGGCTGCCTTTCCGTTCAGAAGCCACGGCTCTTGGACCACTTGCCTCCAAGCGCTCCTCCAGCTCAATGATGCGCTTCGCCTCGGCCGTCTCAGCTTCGTCCCCATGCATGGAGATGTCTGCCAGGCCCTTGGAGGCAGGGTATGCTCACCGGCTCAGCCAATCTGCCACTATTTTGAGCCTGCCAGGCACATACACTACAGTCAGGTCGAACTTCGCCAGCGTCTCGTGCCATCGGGCGCGGCGAGCGGCTGGACCCGACAGTGTGTCCACATGCTCCTTGTGCCAGGACTGCAGCTACTCACCGTCAGTGCATACCGTCACTGGCTGGAGTGCAATATGCCCCGCCCACTTGCGCAGGGCACACACAATGGCGTATGCTTCCTTCCCACGCGGTGTCCACTTCCGTCGCCGACCTGCGGCCAGCACACAACTCGAGAACGCCACTGGGACATGGTTCTCATCCTCCTGAACTTGCTCCAGAACTGCCGCGACCGCGTAGTCCGAGGCATTGGTCCTGAGCACAAACCCCTTGTCGAGATTCAGGAGGTGCAGGCTGAGGGGCTTGAGTAGGGCGGCCTTCATGTCATCAGAGGGTTCTTCTGACTCAGGGCTCCAGGCTAGGGGTTTTTTGCTCCCCTTCTTGCCATCCTTACGGCCCACTTGCAACAGCTTAGTCAGGGGGGTTGCATGCTCCGTGTACATGTGGACGTACGCTGACTAGTAAGTGCAAACCCCCAGGAACGCCCTCATCTCAGTGATGTTCTTGGGCCGTTCCCAGTAGGCGGGGGACGCAAGCATCTCTGGAATGGGGCGGCAAATGCCATGGCCCACTACCTGTCCCGCGAACTCCACCTCCGTGGCGAAGAGGACCGTCTTCGCTCCGTTGCATGTCAGCTGGTGGTTGCGGAGGACTTCGAGGACTTTGCAGAGATCGACGAACTGGGCCTCGATTAGCTTCTCATCCGTCATCTTCGGCGTCCCGCTGGAGACAATGATATCGTCTACGAACGGATCTGCACAGTCCATGTCTCGGAGAAGATCATCTGTCATGCGCTGGAACTGGGCGCTGCCGTTCTTCACCCGCATGTGCATCACTTTCCAGCGCATGAGCCCAAGTGGGGTCGACATGGCAGCGGCGTCCTGAGAGCTCTTTGCAAGGGGTATCCGGTGATACCCATGCTTGAGGTTCAGGACGCTAAAGATCCGCTTGCCCTGCCGTTTCTACAGCAGGATTTCGATGAGGAGCGGAGAGTAGGCGTCGTGTTGGCACTCGGAACTCAGATCACGGTAGTCCACGACCAGCCTACACTCCCCTGCCACCTTCTTGGGGACGACAAAGCAGGGGGAGGCCCACTCGCTGGAACACGGCTCAATCGACCCTGGCTCAATGACGTCCTTCAGGATCTTGATCATTGCCCGCTCCCGCTCTCCCTTCATCTTGAAGTTGCGGTGGCGCCAGGGCCGATATCCCTGCTTCAGGGGTATCGTGGCCCCACCAAACACCCCGCTCACAGGAGGGATTTGGCAGGGCTTGTCGCTCAGTACGTCACCGCAGACCTTGAAGATTTTCTCCATGTTGGCCTTGTACTTGGTGTGGTCCGGCACCGACTTGGCCTCCTTCGGCACGTTGACCACCGAACTCACTGCCGCGTGCCTCAACTGTGGCGTCCCTGAGTCCGGCACAAGCGTCTAGAGGCCGTCGCCTTTGCAGGTCATGACTCCGTCTTGAAAATCTTGGCGACCATTGGGTGCGGGCTGTAGTTAATGGTGGGGTGCTGTGGGCCTGTACAAGCCGCCCCGCGTTGGCGGATTGGACCCAGCTGGTTCATCGTTGTCCGCCCAGTGTTCCGACACAGACGCCAGGAGCTCGTTCTTCGTGAATCGTTCCGTACAGAGCGCGGGGTCGTCCCACCAGGAGGTGGCGGGCGGTCCCTTGGATGGGACTTGACATGTATCCACAGACCATGCCCAGCTCATCCGGCGACAGGGCGTCTTGTGCCATCGCCGTTGGGCAATACCAGCCATCGGCTGTCTCCTCCCCATACCGCACCGGCAGGGCCGTGATGCGGCTGATGCTGCGGTCGGGACGATCCAGAATGGTACATCTTTCCGGCTGCACCCTCACCGTGATGGAGGACATCCCCATCTTGCGTTCAGGTAGGGCCAGAGACCCATCCACATATGCGTCTGTGGTGGTCCAACCCTTGGCAGGCGGTGGCAGCGGGTTTCCTTTGGCGTCCAGGAAAATGTCCTCGGCTGATGGGACTTGGGTGTCGATCAGGGTCATGCACCCCAGATTCTGCCCCCAAAGGGCGTCCCTGACGTCCGCGATCTCCCATGAGGGGATTTTCACAACCGCTCGGGCGCGGTCACGGGCAATCTTTACCACGATGCGCACCCCAGGGATCGCTGCTCCAACCACGCTTCCACCCATCGTCTTCCTTGGTCAAGACCCTGGGACACTTCTGCAGCGCCGCGCTGCCGAATATGACCACCTGAGGTGTGCTCAATCGGAGCTCATCAAGTGCCATGTGGAAGGCACCCTCAGACAGCCCGCACCCATCCTCAATGTCGGCTGTGCGGGGTCTTGTTGACGCTCTCCTCACTGCCTGGGCCAAGGCATCCCCCTCAGCTTTTTCCCAAGGGGACTCCTGAGGCTCCATGGACGTGCTCAGCCAGCTGAGCTTGTCGGCCTCCTCCACAACCAAGGTGCGCCTGTGGGGAAGGAGGTCGGCGTGGGCGATGTCCAAGAAGTCGAACCCCATGATCATGTCCCACTCCGGCAGGTCCGCTCCGTAGAACAACCCCTTGATGTGGCGTTTGCGACCCAGATCCGGGGGCAACAGTTGCTCGTGGCGGACAAAATCCAGGGTGATCTCGGCCTCGTCAAGTCCGCCTCCCATGATCTCGCGATTGGCCACTCTGAGGGGCACAGGCGCAGTGCTGCGCCGCAAGGATCGGGAAATCAGCAGCCCCCTGCGCACCAGGCTCACCTGAGCCCCGGTATCCACAAGGATCTCGAAGATCCGCTCGTCGCCGGCACTGCTTACCCCACGGACCCTGAGATGCAACTGGCGATGTTTGCTGACCTGGCGTATCGCATGCAACTCGAGGATCACCGGGTTCATCACGATCGCTGTGATCCGGCTGTGCAGGCAGTACTGCGTGGGTTGTGTCCCGAGCCCTGCACTTGCTTCATCCACATCCAGTGCCCTTTTGGTACACAGTGACGGGTGTGACGGGAGTGTTCTCCTGATCTGGAGACCATGGCATCCCCGGCTGTGGAGACCCGTTGCCACTGGGGCTTCTCTGGGCCTTGGGCACAGGAGATCCCTGCCGCTGGCTGGTGGCGAGCTGGTTCCTTAGCTCTTGAATCTCCACCATCAATTGAGCGTAGCGCTGCCCGTTCGCGTCAATCTGGCGATGTTGCCCGGGGTCATAGCCACCTCGCTTGTCATGCTGCGGGACCTTGTCGGGGTGGCGCTGGAAGTACTGCGCCCTCTCCCTCTTCTTCACCTGGCAGCGTGTGTGATCATGGCGGTGATCACGAGTTTGCCGGTAGCAAACATGCCGGCCGCCGTTGCCATCTGGTCCGCCGTGTTTCTCGCGGTACTCGCGGAATGACAGCGGCCGCGTACCCCAGCGGCGCGACTCCTTCCGCTTGCGGGCTGCGTTGGCCTGGCTGGTGGACTGGACCCTGTACACCTCCGCCAGGATGGCTCCACTGCCTGCACTCCGACCTCACGGTACAGACCCTGAGGCTTGCCTTCGCTGGCATCGGAGGCGCTGCCACTGCCCTTTGGCTTGTTCTCGTTTGGGGGGGTGGCAGGTTCGGCGGCGTCCGCATCTGTCTGCCGAACATCCCGCGGCTGCCAGTTCCGCTGGCCTCCTCGTTCCTGGTGCTGCGCCTCCTTGCGGTGCTGCAGCGTTATCTTGTGGCTGATGAAGTCACTGATCTCATCAGCGGTCATCCTTGGGTCGATGGCCTCGACCCTCAGCATCCCTCTGGTCCACTTGACCCTGTCCATGGCCTTCAGGCCATCGCCCATCCTGCGGCCCTCTGTGGTCAGCATCAGGGCGTTTCTCATTGTGTTGAACCCGTAATGCGCGGTGGCCCAGGAGTTGATCCACTGCCGCAGGCTCTGGTGCTGCTGGTGGCGCAGGAGGACCTTGACCACAGTCCTCCGCCGGCCTCTCTACTGCTCCTCCGCTTGGACCTTCTCCTGCGATTCGTACTGCAGCATGTTGTACATCCGGGCAGCTTCTGACTCCTCCGTCCACTCCTCAACATACCGCCTCAGCTGGTGGGATTCCTGGCGGAAGTCCCCCCAATCTGCCACCCGGATGCTGCCTGCAGCGTCCTCAGCGACACAGCCTTGAACCGGCGCCGGGCATGGTGTGGGAGATGGGTGACTTCTTCCTTGCAGAAGGTGCGCCACATCTCGTCCCAGGTGGAGATCTTACCGTCCTCCCCCCCAATCGTCCAACGACTTTTTCACGTTGGCTGGGACACAGTGGGTCAGCATTGACAGGTAGAACCGCTGCCTTTGCGCCTCGTTGCACCCCATCTCGTTGACATACTTGTTCCACGTCCGCTCGAACTCGTCCAAGTGTTCCGGGTTGCCACTGTACTTGGGCATGGAGATGTCCGCCATGACTTGGGTGGTCTGCGCCTCCGCCAGTCTGTTGGCCAACACGACGGGTGTTGCCGTGGCTCCCGTCGCTCGGAGCGCATGCCATCCTCCACCTCCGTACTTCTGCACCCACAAGGTGTTCACGGTTGCCTCAGTGGGCAGTACTGGTCCCGTGGCATGTGCTCGGGCATTGGTGCTATCGGTATACGGGGCCGGGGGTCCCTCTATGGCAAGGTATTCTCCTTGCCTTGGCGCCATCGACCCGGCACTTCTCAGCATACTTTTCTCAAACGCAGGCGTGTAACTGGGTCCACCGTGGCCCCAGGGCCGAGACCCGTGTCCACCATGGCCGTATCAACCCGGGGGGGACATCTGATGATGATGGTGGTGGTGTTGATGATGCTCGTGATGATGCTGGTGATGATGCTGATGGTGATGCTGATGGCGTTGGTGGCTGTGACCATATCAGCCATCAAACTGCGCCAAGAGCTTGGGTGCGGGTGCCGGAATCGGGAATGCCTCGTCGGCCATCAGCGTTGCCGGTGCTGGCGGCAGTCCAGTGGGGGGATCGGCCTGTCCCTGCCATTGATCCGCCTTACAGGAGTGCTGCGCCAGAAGTTGTGGCACTGGTAGTGGCATGAGGAAGGATTGCCCACGCATAATCACCTCCGGTGGTGGGGGTAGTCCCACTTGGGGGCTAGACCCGTGCACTTGGGGACTCCTCCTCCTTTGGGCTGGCTTCGAGTATCAACTCGCAGATTGTCCGCATGGTCTGCTCCAGCTTGCGGATATGTTCTGCATGTTTTCGCATTATCTGGTTGGTCACTACGGCTTAATCCAGAAGAATCTTGTGCTTGAACTCGAGCTGGGCCAGGCGCCCCTCCACAACAGAGTGCTCGCTCGGGGCATCCTCCACGTTTGGGGACGGGGGGTCGAACACGCTCTTGACGTTCAGAAGCTCCTCCAACAGCGCAAGCCGGTTGCCAGTTCCTGGACTGGGGGCTGTTGCCCGTGCATCCGAATTTGTCGCCACGGCTGCCTCCTCGTCCATCTCCATACGTTCCTCAACCAATTCTAACTATGTAGATGTATTTCTCTTATTGACTCTTGCTTGGTTGCTTGTTGTCTACCTTGTTAGCCCTAACACGGAACCAAACAATTTTGGGCACGGAGAAAAACAATGCAGCAAGGCACAGGGAAGGGAATAAAGGAGATCAATGAAGTCAATGAGCCAATGTTGAAATACTCCACAAACGGAATAAAATCAGCATACTACAAACAACGCAATGTGGACAACAACATATAAATGACCAAACATGCACTAACTGTTGCGATGGAATTTTTTATGCAGAATCTAATTGTATTCCAACAATTCCAACACCGGCTGTGTACAGGCCTGCAGCGCGCGCGAACGCATCCCGTGCACGCCGATCTCGTCTGCACCACAATTGATCACGTGAAGAATTTCTGTGACTGCAAATGAAATGACATTGCTATTAAGATGTCGATTTTATTACACTCCCTTCCCAGAACAAACAATTGGGTTTGTTTGACAATAAAATTGAATGGACACTCAGTAGTCAATTCAGGTGAAACGATGACATAAAATAGACAATCCGAAAATTCCACTTGGGCAGACCCTGTGCTGTCTGCAGGGGGGGCGTGAGATGGTCAGAAACGGGCGTCATAGTTGAATCCGCGCCCATCAAATTATGGGGGGGTAAAAACAATTTGTTTTGTTTGTTTTTTTGTCAAAAAAATGTTTTTTTCTCTCGTCACCCGGGAACACAATCTGGATGTCAGGTGCAGCAAACCGTGTGATCTGGCTGCAGAATGAGTGCCAATGAACAACACCATTGCGTTTAGCAACCTCAAATTAGGGGGGTTACCCGCCTTGGGTGCTCAGATTGGTCAAAAGTCCAAACAACACATTTTTCGCACCAAACAAATGTTAAAATCTGTCAAACTCTGTCAATCTGGGGGGCTGGTGATGGAATTTCTGGCATTCAGGGCGCAATCGATGAGAGGGAGGCCTCCTCATTGAGTTAGGCACCCTCCAATGAGGGGGGGTGGGGTGTCAGGCGTCATTTTGGGCCAACCTTCCCAAAAAGAGCAATTTTCGGCTGAAATGTTGGCTGATTTTTGCCAAATTTTGCTAAAAGCTAGGAGAAATTAGGAAATGGCTGGACATGTGATCCTGTACAAGACCCTAACAAAGGGTCTAGTCATTCTCTTGTAGCCAGGTCAATGCCCTGATAAGGGCAATGTCCCCCACCACGTCCCTCCAAGACACGTAAGATGAGTAAGCAAAAAATGACCATTCAAGGCCCTGAAAAGGTCCTAGTATGGTCTGCTGTAGTGCAAGACCCTATAAAGGTCTAGACATGCTAGATGTATCACTGGTAGGAAAAACTGACGATCCGCTCAAGACCCCCTGAAGGGTCTAGATATGTGTAGGTGTTCCACTACCCTATGAAGGGTTGAGGCCTTGATGTGTCATCTCGAAGGTGTTCTAGTCCATTCAAGACCCTTTGAGGGTCTAGTTAGACTTTAATATCCCAAGACCCATGTAGGCTCTAGGGTTCAACGCACTACATTTCATAGTCTATCCAGGACCCTTTGAGGGTCTAGTTAGACTTGAATATCCCAGGACCCATGTAGTGTCTAGGGTTCAACGCAGTAGATGTGATAGTCTATCCAGGACCCTTGTAAGGATCTAGGTAGACTTGACTATCCCATGACCCTGTGTAGGGTCTAGGTCTCAATGCTTGATAATGAAGAAGTAAATTGGTAGCCTACCAGGACCCTTTACGGGCTCTAGGGAGGTGTGATTGTGCCTCATGACCCTATGTAGGGTCACGATTTGATGCTATCCGGGGAGACGGGGGTGGGACGTAGGGAGGTGACCTATCCAAGACCCTGAAGAGGTTCTACGTAGATCTGGATGTTACCATGACCCGATTGAGGGTTCAGGATGGTGGAGAGGTAGAGATGCGATGTTTTACCTGCCCGGTTCTTTTGCAGCGCTTGCGGCGCTTGTTCCGCTCCGCTGATATCTGCTTCTCGTTGTCGTCCCGAGGTGTCTTGAGAGGCACGATCATTCCTGGAATGTGATTCATCCCGGGGTACAAGATGAAGATCATCTGTACCACTTTGGAAGGCACACGCCGGGCGTTGGTGAGCCACCGGAGGTTGTCCTTGACCGACTCCATCATTTCCTCCGGGATCGGGATGTACCTGTTAACACGCAAGTTGCTGTACCGGAAGCGGTTGCCTCCTTGTACGGCCTTGCGTCCCCGAGGTACATCTTGTGCGTCCTCCAGCACCTGAAAGGCCAATTTGAGAACGTCCTCGAGGTACTGGGGCTGGCAATGGTGGATGCTTGGCAGGATGAATGCGATCTGGCCCGACTGAAGGCTATAGACCTGGATACCTCTCAGGGGATCCAGATTCTCAGGGTCAACGTGACAGTCTCCGTGAACTCCTCCTTATCAATCCGGGTCATTTTTATTCCCCAGAATGCCGGACTCATCCAAACTCGCCATGTCGTGCTACCCCGCGTCTCAAGCTGGCCCAATTGTCGTTGCACCGCAGGCCAAAGGATTGGGGTGAAGGCCAGCATCCAATTCTTGAGCAACGGCGCGGAAAAATATGGGGCCGTCTCACCTATGCGTATGGTTGCATGTTCCAAAAAATTCGCCATGACGACACTTTCACGGTAGCCATTCTGCAGCACCCACCCCCGGAGAGCCGCGTCTTTGATCTTCCAAAGGTCGAAGTTGTCCAAATGAGATCCGATCAATCTGATCTGGCCCGCCTTCATCTTGGAATCCGCATTCGTCATGGTGACTGTAACCTAAAAAAAACATCTGACGGGTACTATACTCCCTTCCCAAAACTTTGGTATGGGTGTATCCTAACCCTTGATATAGTCCACTATTGTTTTGATATTTCTATGTATTGGATGGGAAGATATGGTTTGTACACTCCAGATATCTGACCGAACATCACTAAGGGCAATGTCTAGGTCATGTTTGTGGTTGTATTCTACCCATGCATCCGTGATTTTGTGCATGAATGCACTAGCAGGCTGCCATTCTGGCTTATCATACCCTTGGTATTTTACTCGCCAGTGCATTTCCTTCTTCCTTTCCCTGGGCGCATGTCGTAATACGTCTTCGAGCACCCAGTCAGGTGAGTCTACCCCATATTCCACATCTGTGTAATGTTGCAAAGGGGGTTCATTTCTCTCCGATGGTCCTATGTATGGCTTCATGTCTACTGTGTGAAACATTTTCTCTACCCCCTTTTCTGTAATGACCCTGTAGCGTCCAGATCGGACTCTCTGTTGGACCTCATGCAGACCCTTCCATACTTTATCTAGTTTGGTAGATTCATGATCGGCACCTTGGCGATTGACACGCACACAGACCTTCTCCCCTTTAAAAATCTGTCTAGGGTGTCGTTTCAGAATTTTCGCCGCTGCTTATCGATGTATGCTGGCTAGTTTATCCCTAACCATCTTACTGTCCTTGACCAACTGCTTGAAGAAGGTTGCCGCATCTGCCCTACCATCTTGACGTATGGTGAGTGGCACATCCCCGGAACCAACTGGCTCTCTGCCATATATGACTCTATGTGGGGAGTACCCTGACACTGGACCGGGTACATCGTTCAGTGCCCATGGGGCGAGGGGGGGTAATCTCACCCAATCCCTAGAGCAGTTTTGTTCAAGTATACGTCTGAGACTGTGTACTACCAGGCGTACGGCATCTTCGGCTCTCCCATTGGCCTTTGGTTTGTAGACCGGTGCCGTGTGTTCTTCAACACCACACAATTTGCAGTAGTGTTGAAAGCATTCACTTAGCGGCTGAAGTTGCATGGTCCAAATCGAAGGAAAAGGTGGGAAAATGACAGGTTTCCAAAGGCATCAAAAAAAGATTGTTTTGATGGATATTTTAAAACGGTTGCAAACAAGTATGGCGGAATAAATATTTTTATAAGAATGACGTGTCCCATGGGCGAGACAGGAAAGAGTATTGTTTGGTGACCATTCTTTGCGCGAGGCCTCGCGCAAAGACGTTCATTTGTGTCAGATTAATGTGCTACAGCACGACGCATTAGGCAAGTTGTCGAAAAATGGAACCCTGTCGTATTTATACACGTAACTTAGTACCATTATCAGCATTGCGTGATAGAGATCGATCTATTAACGAAAAAACTGCAACAATGGTGTACCCAAGAATCTTGAAAAGTATAAATGTTCCGGAACAAACTGTAGTTTCAAGCGCGAGGCCTCGCGCATGGAACGGCGCATGAGAAACATTAAAGTTTCGGTGATCTGCAAGGCCTCGCGCAATGGATCTCATAAGCGCTCATAGAAACGAAAAAATGGAACAGATCCACCAACTACACAGCATGTGCATTCCCTTGTTGCGGCGCTGCTGCATGGGCGCCCATACAGGTCCCGCCGGCATCTCCAGTTTTCATACTGTGGTCACCGCTGGCTTCACTCCCCAACAGCGATGGTAGCGCGCCGCAACTGGCTACCGCAATCAGGATTAACTAGTCAAATGTGGGATCACCAGACAGTTACAGTTAACCGAAAATGGTGCATGCAACAAGCGAATCACAGAATAATTGGTCGCGCGAAAACTGTGTGACAGGTTGATGTTTCAAATCAAGAAAGTTTTTCAAACAGCGATCTTTACGTAGCTACAGGTACGCAATTATTCTTCACAGCAACAATGCCGCTGCAAAAAGAGGTGGACCTTGAGAAGACAATGGCCGCAGCATCTGGAGTTTTCTGCGATGTCTGCTCAGAGGCCCGCCGTACCACACGGCAGAAGAACTGTGGGAAGGGCCAAAACAGGGGGACGAGGGCGCGCGATTGTTGTTTGTGTTTTTTCTGCGTCTGCGCAAAAAAGAACGGACGCGTTGCAGCGTTGAAAAGGCGATTGCGGCAGAAGGCAAGAGATGGGTTGGTGTTTTGATAGAGGACGCCTGGCGCCTTTATTTGCTGATGCGCCACCGCGCAGTTCCATACCAGGGAAAACCAAAGTCAGTTGTTGCGGTAGAGGGAAGTAGGGCGCAGCGTCGCATTTTAGCAAGGTCAGGTCTGGCGCGATACAGCGCACCTTCGCTGAAGGAGAAGGCCGCAGTCAGGTTACAGACTACATGGAACAAAATACACCAACAGTCGGTTGTGTTGTGGATGGACAACTGGTACAACAAACAGCTTACCACAAATCTTGACAAGAACGACAAAAGCCTGAACGCAACAGCGTTGGCTGTGTTGCTACTGAAGGATGCACCGCGCTACTGGCATGGTCATCCTAGCCTGGAAGAGCTTGAACGGCGTGTTCCTGTTGTTGCACGCATGCTGGGGAACACCGAGGGAACATTTGCACGTATCCTGCGTGATCTAGGATTTGCAAGCACACGACCTGTTGTTTGAAACAAAAGGGCGCCGCTTGACATTATTCACCCTGTACCTGCCAAGAGACCACATTGGCGACCCCTCTGTCTAAGTAAAGAAAAGGTGAGCGGCAACGTCTCGCTGCTTAATCTATTGCGCAGCACACTCGACCAGTCGTGCCTGTTTTATGTGATGAGAACATCCATTACCGCATTTGTAAGATGATGTACGGTGAAAAAACAACGGGTTGGAATGTCCGGCTTTTCTTGCGGTCACACCCGATATTGTATAATTTCTGGCACACGTACAAGTTTTGCGTTACACAAACGTTTCGCTCATTTTGGCCGATCGTGACTTTCTTCCGTAAAGGTTTGTTGCGCAGCGGTGACACAGTCCCCTGTTTTCCCAAGCTGATCACAATGGAGATAACTGTTGGCGCACTGCTGTTGGGTATGGGCCCCCACATACGTCGCCTTAACAGAAAATGTCATTCCCTTGGGCTGGCACGTCCTGTACATCGGCGAGGACGCCTCCGTTACGCTGTGTGTAAGGCCATACAGGTTCTGTTAACACAATACTGTCCTATGTTACTATCCCTAGGTCACCTCGTTAGACAGTGCAATTGGGCCGGGGAGACGGCCAACACGGGTGTTTTCGCTTCTGAGGGATTGCAGACTGTTATGTGTCTGTTAGACCGTTTGAGCATGGGGGACACACTTTTAAAATACGAACGCACTGTTGCAACTGCGCTATTGTGCCACACTGCATGGCAAACAGCCATGCTTGGACAGGCTTTTGCCGAGGAGTTTTTTGAAAGTCTGCTTTCCAGCCTTCTGACAAAGAAGGGCCAAAACAGAGGTGCAGTAACCATTGAAGATGTTGACGATCTGTATCATCTCATCACTATCCGCAAAGAAGGTCACAGGGTGAACGACTGCAAAGTCCCCAATTCCTTTGTCAATTCCGTGCGTCAGCGGTTAACTGCTTACTTGAACGCAGAGCGTGTATATGTGCCTTGGGTTAGGTGGTGTGCTGAGCCTACTTGTACAATTCAGGCGCATTGGCCGCGCAGGGGTGTACCTAACTTTCCACCGTCTCTTCCAATTCCAAAGGGTTCGAACCACTACAAACAAGTCCTTGTGTCTGTGTTGTTGGTGCTAACGCAGCAGGGGCCGCTTAGGGCTGGTTTTGAGCGAAAACTGTTGGAGCTGATCCCCCAACGCAGTGTGTTGGAGGAACAGGGAAAGGCCGACACGCTGCGAAACGTTCGAAGGAGATTGGAAAACATGCAGTGATGCGCGAGGCCTCGCGCAAATAGCATGAAAGAACAGGTTAGTACACCCCCTCTCTTGCGCGAGGCCTCGCGCAAGGTGGACAGTCAAAAACACTTCAGTTTTGCATTCTCAACCATACTGTACTCGTATTCGCTAAAAGCGCCTCACATATGCATTATCGACGACAATTTTAACCCTTTTCAATGTTATGTTTCCTTCAAAACAGGCTTTCTCCTTATCGCAGAATGGCAAGCCCCGCCAAAAGAACAGCCGAGGAACGAGAAGATACCGACTATGACCCTGGGACCTCAGGATCGGAGGCCAGAACACCAAAGGAGGGGCGTAAGAAGAAGGAAAAACCAGATCCAGGCTTAACCTTGGGTACTGACATCGAGGACCACCTGAAACCGGATGGGAGGCAGGTAGAGGTTGAGCTGGACAACGTGAGAATCGACCAGGAGAAGACAAAGGGGCAGATTAGACGGAAAGATACGAAGTTATTGCAGAATCGTATTGAGTCACCAGAAGCAGCACCGCCAACAGGCCCATTACACGTCGTTCTCTGGGAGGATAATAGTATGTTGCCAACCGACTGTTCGCTCTTCTCGTTATGCGAGCCCTCGCGCATAGACGTGTCTCAAATTTGCAGATGGCGATTACTGGTGTGTATCTCGACAGCACAGCGTGGAAGCGATTGCGAAGATTCGGGAGAAGCGACGCACAGCGTGTCTGGATCTGCAGCAGTGGCATACTACATGCATCGCCGATATTCTGAAGTCTACGACACCGTGGGCCTTCCGTGCAAAGCTGGCGGGACAAGCACAAGGAAGCGCACAAGACGTTGAGCCAATAACGCTGTATGAGGCAGCAGATAAATTCATTCGATGTGTTGAAGATCAGCGGCGGCGAGGCCTGGCTGACACGTACAGCAATCTCAAGATCGCCATTGTGGATGCTGTGCAGATGAGTGCCCTGGTTCCAACCGCTGAACTGAAGCAGCCTGGTCAATTGGTATGTTCATTAATCGTTGTTTGGATGCTGTTCGTTGCGCGAGGCCTCGCGCATAACGTTGTCACTTTCAGGACAAAACGTATAAATTGTGGAAAGATTTTATGACGTTTGCCTACTATGCTGGTCCGGAAGCTGTGAAACGTCTGCAGAAGTTCCACGACAAAGGGGAGAAAGTCACGAAGAACGCGCTGAAAAAACTGGACGGGATCCTGTTGCCGGAGTTCTACAAGAAAGTGGCACAGGTGATGCAGGAAGAAAAAACAACCCTTAAATCCTTGTCAAATTCGATTGACGACATCATCCTTGACCAGTGGATCTCAATGCATCTGGACCACCCGCACAACGGCCAGTACGTTCGACCTGAGAAAGGTGTGTACCATCGACGCGACGTGGGTTCCGCTTCTACATCGGTGCGCCGCACTTTCTCCATTTCTGTTCTTTAGCCAAAGACATGCGGACCCGCAAAGAGGTTGCTGCACTTGAAAGGCCTGCCCTGAGGAGAACACTTGGTACATGGGGCTATTGGCGGGAACCTGAAGGCAAAAGTCGCGGTCCATGGCCGGCATGGAAATCCCTGATTCGCGCACCACTGTGGCAGGTGGCAGAGAAAGGCAAACCCCCCTCCCTGAAAATCCTCAACGTCCAAAACCTCCTGGGTCAAGAGCCTACCAAGAGCCGTGTGGTCCCCCCAGCTGCTGCCGTTACTGGTGACTTCAAGACAGTGGAACAGCAGGATCCATTACTGTCAACTCAAACTATCACAACTAAAGTGTAACGGCAGCAGTGACAGCACTCAATTATACACTGATGTGATCAGAATTCCAATGATTCTCAGATGTACATTAGTGCAGTAAATTTTCCGTTCTGTTTCATGTTTTCCGTTCGCCGCCAGATGTTGCCTGTGAGCGCGCGTCGAGTCGCATTTGTCTTTCGTGATTTCCCAATCGGATTTATTTAAATTATTTCGAATGATTTCACGATGTGTCATTAATTGCGATGAATGCGCATTGAGATTCTATGTCTGCTCCATTTTTGTAGACCGGGTTTTTGTACTCTTCATATCTCACCATGGAGTTCAAAGGACTTACAAGTGCTTCGCATATGTCGCTCCAAGAGGCTGGATATGGGTCTGAAGAGGGTCAGTTGGGTTCGGAGATATCAGGGGCAGTGTCGGGCGTTACGACCCCTGGGGCATCAAGGCTACAGGCTTCGCAATCACAAGAAAGATCAACCACTATGCAGCGGTTACATGGTAGCAGAGGAAATCATGACTCTGCTTCTGGAATCTCCACTGACACTCTGAGATCATCGGACTTTAGCGGGGCTATTACTCCTTCTGGGTCGCTGCGTGTTCCCCCTGAGGTTACCTTCGTAGCATCTCCCCAACAAACCGAGGATCATCCGTCAGAGTGCCCTTACTGTGGCCATAAACATTGGCCTGGTGTTCATACTTGTGCTGAGTGTTGCATGAACGCCCCACCCAACCTTAAACCCGGTCGAGAATCTCCCTCCTCGAGTGAATCTGGTTCCTCCTCTCACGCTTTGCCTGATCTGGAAGACAGCAGCAGCGAAGGAGAGCAGTCTGAAGCTGAAGTTAGTGGTGATTACTGGGAAAACCACTTTCAGCAGATTTGGAATGAGGAATTCCTGCACAGGCAGAATTGGCTGCTTGCTGAGGCGGGCTATCGTGGCCGCCTGAAAGACTGGTTCAGGGCGTCGTGCCAGTTCCTCAGGGACAGCGGCCGGTCGAGATTCGACGCCCAGCTGCAGGAGCAAGAGGACTGGGAGGAGCTGATGGACCAGTTCGACCACCAGGCCGCCGTGATGGTGCAGATGGCCATCATCGCCGAGGAGAGACGCCAGAATCTGCGTCAGCAGCCTGGTCCGTCAGGCGCCTGGAGTCGGAACGACGACGAGGTCGACGAAATGAGGTGTGATTCGACACATTCCCACCTCTCCAGGGAGCAATTGTCCAAACTCCCCAGCTCTGCCTCAAGTGTTGACACTTGGGTCGACGAGGTCAGAAGCAAAGGAAAGGGGACAAGATGCCCTTCCTGTGGCGAGTGCGCCAAGGACTGCTCCTGTCGACGACAGATTTCGTCGCTGGAATCAAGGGTGAAGGAGCTGAAGAAGGCCGCCAAGGAGAAAAAGAGGGATGATGACAACAAGTGGAAGGAGATGGAACAGAAGTTGGTGAAGCTTACAGATCTGGTACAAAATCTGAGCACTACTGGGCTCTCTGGACCAGCGCCTACAATGGCAAGCCACCCAGCACCTACCTCCTCAGCTGCACCCACATCCACGCCTTACAGCGTTCCACATTCTCCAGCACCCCCAGCTTTTACTGGCCACCATCCAGCTTTTACTGGAATTTCTGGTATCCCCCCTACTGGGATTACAAGTCCTATTGGATTCAATCTGGGTACCGAAGGAGGAGAATCTTCGTCAGGGAAGTCTGTACTGTCCGTGGGTACTATCGGAGATATTGATGGAGAAGCAAGGACCACCGTGAAGGAGCGATCAATGGCTTTGAAGAAGAAGGACCGGCAGGCGAAAGAAAATGAAGCCAAGATCAAAGAAAAGCAGAAGAAATTGAAGGAGATGAGGCTGCATCAAGCACCGCAGACGCCGTTCGTGCAGTCTACTGTGGACCAGGCGTTGCTGGCGGCCGCTATTGCGCAGGCACAGGCCATGGGAGGCGCCGCAGTCAATCCAGTTTTCGTCAATCCGGTCGGCACGGCCACCAACTTCAACCTGAACCATTTGCTGAACCCTTTGCACATGAGGCTGAGAGGGTCAGTAATGAAGCAGCCGAAGTTCTCAGGACACCCAAATTACTGGGCGTCCTTCGAGAGGCAGTTCATGGTGTGGCTGCAGACGGAGAAGCTGGACAAAGAGCTCTGGATCCTTGGGCTGATGGACTGCTTGACGGGCAAGCTCCGAGAAAGCACATACAATCTGTATGTGGAGAGCCAAAATCAGGGGAATCCCCTGACGTATGAGGAGCTGTACCGCAGTCTGAAGAAGAAAGGCCTTCGACTCCCTGAAGATCATTATAGGAACCGTCTGGAGAACTTCAGGGCGATCAAGAAATTATTTCTGGAAGAGATTCAAATTGCAAGGCAAGATTGGGAGTTTTTGGTGCAAGAGGCGGAGAACTCTGGAGAAGGACTTTCTGAAGGCGAAATGAAGAAGATCCTCCTGAGCGAACTCACGCCGGAGACCAAGCAGAAGATCAGGGACTCTCAGGCGGACCAAAAAGTTCTGGGCAACTGGGTTGAAGTCCGAGGATTACCAGAAACTATGGGAAAAATGGCTGTTCGTGAGTTGCTACACTCTATCAGTGCTACTGGATTGAAGGATATCACTATTCGTGAGGGCAGATGGAGAGTTGGTTTCCACGATTCTGAACAGTCGGAGTTTTTCTGCAGCATGGTGGATGGAAAGGTGAAGTATAAGGGAACAGTTTTGAAGGTACGACCGTGGATCTTCAGTTATGGAGTCGAGCAGATCTGGGACCAACTTGAAAAGTATGCAAACTTAGAACGCCAGAAGTCCCAGGATGCACATGGCTTCGGAGGCAAGGTCAACGCCGTTGGTGAGAAGGGATGCTCTGTGTGCATTGCCCTTGGAAAAGAAGGTCGAGGGGCGACTCACACGACCGCAGATCACAGGTGGACGCCCTCAGATCTCAAGACAATTCAGTCCAAAATGGATGGAAAGGGAAATTCTCCCAAAAATCCCCAGCAGGATGGAGCACGAGATGCTGACCAACATGGAAGGGGAAAGGGTAAAGGGTAGTCCAAAGGAAAGAACAGAGACTGGACACCAAAAGATTACTCGCAGCAAGGCGGAGATCCAAGCGACTCAAGATGGACCGATGCTGGTGGAAAAAATGGTGGAAAAAATGGCCAAAAACGTGGAAATGGCAAGGGAAAGTCCGGGAATCAAGATGATTCCAAGGTGAATAGCAACCCTCTGTACGCGGAGACGCCAGCGAACAAGACCTTCGGCAACAACAAGGATACTGGAGGTGGAGGCAAGGGCGGATCCAACGAATCCAACCCCAATTCCAACACCTCCAACAACAAAGGCCAAGGAGGTAAGAAAGGTGGTAAGGGGAAATCATTTGGAGGTCGTGGACGTGGAAAAGGAGTGAATGCTGTCGAAGCAGGAGAAGAATGGGTTGACGAAGGACAAGTACAGGACGTACAGCAGAACGAAGAAGAAGAATGGCAATAGGGAAGCCAACTTGACCCAAATCCCAACACTGGGGTTGAGTGGCAGGAGGAAAAACCAATCAGGGTAGTTGGGGCGGTGGATGGACACTGCTGGGATCGACTGGCGCGGTCCTCCGGCCTCCTGTACCCTGCCTGGGTCCTCAGCGCTGTCCGGCGAGGCAAGCAGCGCCAGTTTGTCTGCTGGATCCAGGTCAGATCGACTGATGGTAAGGTTAAACTTGCCAGATGTCTGATCGACAATGGTTCAGAGGTCAATCTGGTGAGAAAAGGCTTTCTGCAGGAGGATGAGACGAAGATGTCCTCCACCCCTGTCCAGCTGGAGGGAGTCAGCGGACATCGCCTTGACGGTGGCGACAGAGAAGCAGAATTGGCGGTCAGATTGGTGAAACAATCAGTCTGGAGTGTGGAAGAGACGGTCACTGAGGAGTGGTTTGCTGGAAAATTGTACGAAGCCAGCATAAAATACGATTTATTCTTGGGTCAACCATGGCTTCACGCTCACCGTGTGTCGCCCATGGGACACAGGACGTGCTTCCTCCAGGATCCGTCGACCAGCGACCCATCCGATCTGTATTATCTGCACCCATATACCAAGAGTATCCACCAATTCAAGGAGAGAAATAAGCTGCATTTTCAGCAAGATGGGCAGGAATGGACAAGGAATCAAGAAGATTTCGAAGAAGGAAAGGTGGATTCGTTGAACAGCAAGAAGTGGAAGTCAGTTTGCTATCGAGTAGTCGACAAATGGCGGGACATTCTGGTGGATTATTTCGAAAAGAACCACAATTTTCGTCCTGAAGTTGATGCTTTTGCAAACAAAAAGAATAAAAGATTTCCGAAGTTCTACGACGATGCCTGGAGTGAGGACTGGTCTGAACCTCTTTGGATCAATCCGCCCTTCAACGTTTTTCCTCGTGTGGTGCAGAAGCTGAAGCAATCCGGCGCAAAGGCGATTTTAATTGTCCCCAATTGGCCAAGACAAGAGTGGTTCAAGGACATTATGGACATTTCTATCGACATTGTCGAGCTTCCGCACAAGGGCGTGAAGCTGTATTGCGAAGACAATGGCAAGCCTTTGCCACAGCGTTCGTGGAGCACGTTGGCGTGCTTAGTTGACGGGAATCTGGGAGATTATTGGCAAGATGGCAGTGAAATGAGAACAGAAGAGGTTATCTCAAATTCCTCAAGAATCGACGAAATTGAGGTGGATGAAGACGATCGAGAGCGGAATCCCGACGTATCGTCGCGGAAGGAGGGAAGGACAATCGGCGTCCCTCAAGAGAACGCCTCCATCCATTACAATTCGTCCCCATCAGACAAGAATCAAGCCAAAAAAGTCAAGATTTCAGGCAAGAATGAAGACAAATCTCCAAGAATCTCGCCTGAATTGACAGGAATGAAGCTGAATCCGTCCGACCATCCCTTCAAGACATTCGTGGACCCCTTTCATTGCTGGGATCCCACGGAGGAGCGAGCTCAGGTGAGCTTCATCCGCCAGCAATGCGACGAAAAAGTTTGGAATGAAGTGGCCAAGAATATGAGACCACGACCAACAATTCGCAAATTGGTGGACATAATGTCGGTGATTAAATGTGGGAATCAGGTCGACATAGACAAGATATCTGCAAGAAGGGACGCAGTGTTCGAAGATTATCAAGATGACGTGCTGAGTGGGAAGTTGTGGAAAAACCCCCCAATTCAATGTGAAAATGAAGAAGCCAAGATTGACATAATCGAAGGCTCGAAAGTTCACAAACAAGGTCCATTCTATCTCCACGGCACCAAAGCAGATGCCCTGCGAAAGATTATTGAGCGCAATCTCTATGAGTTCGGTTGGTTGGAGGGCTGCATGAGTTCTGAGTGGTGTTCAGCACCATTTACTGTGCCAAAACCTCCACCTGCTGACCAATCCAGCATAGATGCTTGGCGTCTAGTGGTGGATTACAGAGCCCTGAACGCCGCCACAGTACCAGACGCGCATCCTCTTCCTCTAATCGAGAAGGAGATCGCAGCGAGAGCCAAAGGCAAGCTCTTTACTGTGTTGGATTTGCGCCATGGCTTTCATCAGATGCCCCTTCGAAAGGAGGATAGGCATTTGACGGCAATGTGCACGCCCTGTGGCACTGTGCAGTGGACTGTACTGCCGATGGGTCTGAAGAATGCGCCGTCGATGTTCCAGAAGATGATGGAGACTATTTTATTCCAGAAGCACAAGTCTCTGGATTTACAAGAATTCTGCAGCATCTACATTGACGACCTTCTGATTGCCACGCCGTTGGGAAACAACTTTGATGAGTGCCTGAAGTTGCACGAAGAACAAGTTCGAAAAGTTCTCGAAGTCCTTCGACAAGAGAAGCTCGTGTGTGGACCCAAGAAGGGCAAAATGTTCCTCCAATCGGTGGAATTTTGTGGCTCTGTCTTTGAAGATGGGACAAGAAGACCAGCCCCAGGAAAAATGGCTGCCCTGCAGCTCTGGGAGAGGCCTAAAACCATCACGCAGCTTCGTGCCTTTTTAGGCTGCTGCAATTACTACCACGAGTTCCTTCCTCTCTACGCCAAGTTCTCTGGTCCATTGACAGAGTTACTGAAGGTTGGCAAAATAGAAGGAAAGAAGGGATCTCAAGTCAAGCTCAAGTGGACGCCAGAATGTGAAGAGGCATTTACTGGTCTCAAGGAAGCACTGGCGAATGTGGTTACATTAAAGACTCCGTGGTTGGATGGAAGACCTTTTTATATTCGTACAGACGCCAGTCGTTACGCCATTGGTGCTACGATCGAACAAGTCGACGACGAAGGTCACCATCACCCTCTGGCTTTCTGGTCTCGCAAGCTTACAACAAGACAGCGAAATTGGAGTCCAAGGGAACAAGAAGCCTACGCAATCCTTTGTGCCTTACGGCGTTATGAAGGTTGGATCTTGGGCCATCGCGTCGAGGTACTGACTGACCACAAGTCACTGGAGAGCTGGAGGACAGAACATGTGGATACCCCTGGTGGACCAGCTGGGAGAAGAGGCCGTTGGCATGAAACTCTCAGCAGATTTGACCTCCATGTGACTTACATTCCGGGTTGCTACAACACAGTGGCGGACGCCCTGAGTCGCTGGGCCTACCTAGCCTCTGAGGCTTACTCTGAAGTGAGTTTTCATGGGACAGCGACGGATAAAGCTGAAGTGATCGAGTTCGACAAGGAGGAACAAGCACTGATCAAAAAACATTGTCTCCAATGTTCGATTAAAAATCGGATGAAGGTGGATTTGGTCAGATGCAAGGAGATTAGCAAGGCAGATCAGACTGCAGGAGTTAACTCTGACTCTGAGTCGTCGCTGCCACTCCTAAATGTGTTTCCTCTGACGAGATCCAAGTCGAAATCCACGCTCCCTCCACAACAAAAGGACAAGGAAACTTCCTTCCTCTATGTGGATTGGTCGAAGATGTACAAGGAGGACAGGTTCTTTGGGTCTGTATACCACAAGTAGAAAGGGGACAAGCCTTACGACTCTGAAGAGACGTCTGATTTCAAAATCCAAGGCGACAAGTTATTTTGGCAAGGACGGATTTGTGTTCCTGATTGTCTGATTGACCAATATGTCAAACATTGGCATCGGAATGAGACAGCCCACACACATTCTCGTGTGCTGGAGCAGGAGCTACGCCACAGAGTTTACACAAGGGACCTCAAGGGTGCCTGTGAACGAGTTGCCAAAGGATGCAAGCAATGTCAGGCGACCATCCCCAAGAATCAAAAGGCAGAAGGACTACTGAAGGGATTGCCAATTCCTGAGAGGTTGTTCGACAAGGTGACGGCGGATGTCTTCGAGTTGGGACAAATCCAAGAGGAATGTCTCTACACGAGGAAGCCTATCGATGGGGTTTTGTTAATTCAAGACCGCCACAGTGGCTACATCCAAGTCCTCCCTTGCAACACGAAGCATCTCACCTCTGAAATGGCTGCCAAGTGGACTGCAAGTCAGTGGATGAGTAACTGGGATGTGCCCAGTGAAATTCTGACGGACAGTGGGAAAGAGTTCATTGGGACTTGGTGGGAGAACATGTGTGCCCTATTGGGAGTTCATCACCTTCGTGCCCGAGTCTACGACCATCGAGCTCTCCCTGCTGAACGCGCTGGAAGGATTCTTATCTCCATTCTGAGAAAATTCCTGGCGACTGAAAAAGACTACAATTGGTTGGAGAAAATTTACTGTGTCTTGAGAAGATACCATCGCACCAAGAATTACACTGGATTAAGTCCGAATGAGCTGGTTTTTGGTCGTGAGAAGATGGGTCCAGGACCAGTGATGTATCATCCAAGGCAGTGCTACGACGCATCACAATGGTTTGAGAAGATCAAGGATCTAGAGTCCAAGTGGATCCAAGCCAAAGTGGAAAGTCAAGCAGATTGGTTGAATTTCAAAAAAAAGTCAAGAACGCAAGGAAAACCCTTCGAGAAAGGCCAGCAAGTTTGGCTTCGTAAGTCAGACGAGACCCTGAAGGACGACAACAAATTGTTACCTTTGTGGGATGGCCCATTCCAAGTCAAAAGTCAACTAAGTGAGACTACATTCAACATTGAGATTGAGCCAGGCAGGCATCAAGAAGTACATCGAGATCGTTTGAAGGCCGAAGTACCCTGCCCCAAAGGAAGGTTCAAGCCTCTCTACTGGACTTCGAAGTACCTAAGCGACAGGAAGATGGTCACAAGCAGTTTCGAGTTGGAGAAGATTCCTGAGTACAAGAAGAATGCTCGAGGCAAGTGGTACTTTCTGTGCAGATGGAAAGGATTCGGTCCAGAAGAAGACAAATGGGAGCCAGCTTCAAGCTTCATCCATGGGTATACGGATAGTTTCATCAAGTTCCTGAAGAAACACCCTGAGATTGACAAAGAGCTCTCGCTGATCAAGGATTGTGTCACCAAGGAAGACTTACAAGCACAAGAAGAAGCTCCAATCGTGGCATCATCCATTTCAGACAAGATCTGATCAGCATTTGGGTCGCCGAAAATTTTCAAGAGGTTTACGGTCGACAGATACCCTTGGCATGGGGACAATACAGTCCTGACGCATCGTCTATGTGGTTCGATGAACAGATGATGGGACATTCTGGGGTCATCCTGGTCATTCCATCCATCATTCTCATCATGGCCATCATGTGAATCATGTGCTTCATCTCAGATGATTCCGATCGGAAGTTCCGAGAGGCCTTTATCCTCAACCACGACGACACTATCGCCTTTTGCTGTCGACTGGACCCCTATACTCGCCTTGGGAAGGACTCGTTCGAGTTCGTGCTCATTTCAGACATTCTGGCACATGACTGAGTCTGATCCATTTCATGTGTTTGACGGATCTGCTCAGAATGCCATCTCCATCAGCTCTTACATTGAGACGGTTGGTTCGTTTTCCAATAGACCACTGTCAAAGGGCTTATATAGACCAAGTGACGACGATGGTGTTCTTACTTGTGTCGACTCGCTGTTCATCTGTGGATTGTGTTGGAATCCCCCTCAGAATCAGCTCAAATTTGGCAAATTCCCAGTACCAAGCGTTGGATGCTTATACATTCTGGGACTATAACGAGTCAATTACCCATTCTGGCTCATACTGGATTAAACATGACGCCCTGGGAACAATACTGACAGTGGGGTAGCCCTCACTGGGTTTTCTTGGCTATCATTACTTTAAATGATTGGATTTCCATCATGGGATTCATCATCATCATGAGGATTTGACCTGGATTGGCTATGAATGAGAACTGGATTTCCGTTCAACACTACACACAGTGTCTATCGACATTGAATTGGACCTATTTTGGCTTGCGGTGAGTTTCGCCACCCTGAATCCATGCGCGATTCACTGATTTTGGTCTCAATTCAGGCACATTTTGTACCATAATCTGGCATCTGGTCTCACTACTGCAAATGACACCAGCCAGTTTCACACATCTTGGACTCCATGAAGGGATATCCAATTTTTCTGACGCTCGACGACATGGCGACGCTCGTTTTCTGTTTTCTGGCAGTGGGATGTCAGATCCTGATTTCATCATGAATCATGGATCATGGATCATCATGTACATTCTTCACTCAGACTTTCAATTTTCGAATTTTTGAGCTTGAACGAAGCTTTTTCTGTGTGCCCTGAGGTACCTATACGTTTCATTCAAGTTGATGGCCATCGCGAAGCACAGATCTCAGCACAATTTTGCTCAATTCAGCTCATTTTCACACATTTTGGCATAGATTTGTCAGTTTTTGGTCACTTTCGCCGTTTCGTTCACTTCACTTGACCCAGCCTGACATACTGGCGTATGTTTTCAGAGGGGGAGTGTAACGGCAGCAGTGACAGCACTCAATTATACACTGATGTGATCAGAATTCCAATGATTCTCAGATGTACATTAGTGCAGTAAATTTTCCGTTCTGTTTCATGTTTTCCGTTCGCCGCCAGATGTCGCCTGTGAGCGCGCGTCGAGTCGCATTTGTCTTTCGTGATTTCCCAATCGGATTTATTTAAATTATTTCGAATGATTTCACGATGTGTCATTAATTGCGATGAATGCGCATTGAGATTCTATGTCTGCTCCATTTTTGTAGACCGGGTTTTCGTACTCTTCATATCTCACCATGGAGTTCAAAGGACTTACAAGTGCTTCGCATATGTCGCTCCAAGAGGCTGGATATGGGTCTGAAGAGGGTCAGTTGGGTTCGGAGATATCAGGGGCAGTGTCGGGCGTTACGACCCCTGGGGCATCAAGGCTACAGGCTTCGCAATCACAAGAAAGATCAACCACTATGCAGCGGTTACATAAAGCAACCCGAATTGCAGCGTTGGCCCACGATCCCCCGAGGCGGTTTATTGAGATTGACAAGAACCTGATTGTCATCAACGGCGACATATTTGAACATCTTGCTCCTGAGATGATGTGCCCAGCCTGGCTCTATGATTAGATGGCGCGTGCCGATACCCTTATCTGCAGCTCTCAAACTGTTGTTGACAACATGTTCGACGTGCTGGAGACGGAAACAGAGAGGCGTCTCAACGATGATTTCAATGCGCCGCGCATGGCTAACATGTTGCGTGTTCCCATCTTCAGTTGGCCAGTCAAACCGAAGCCTGCAGGGAATGCTACAACGTTCGACGTTCGCTTTTTGCTGATTTCGTCACCGGATAGCTGGTCGAGAAAGGTATACCTCCCTCATTACGTCCGCTCTTTGCGCGAGGCCTCGCGCAATAACTTCTCCCTCATTGCAGATTCCAAATTATCTGACGTTTGGACCTACTCAAGTAGAGGAGATGGATCCTGTTGAATTTGGCGGTCACCTTCCGATAACGACGGTTATGTGGTATTTCGACACTCACCTCTTTTACCTGAAGCAGGATAAGAGCTTCAAGCCTGCGTTTGTGTTCATTGATCATCAGCCGGATCTGGTGTGCAAGATCGCGTCCATCGAGCCGGATTCTCGCATGTACCTTCTTGGTGTTACCTCGGACAATCTCTCCAATTGGGTCAACAGAGTGCAGACTCAGTTGAACCAGGTATTGACACAAGGGTCGAAACTGGACACGTCTGGTGATTGGGACCAGCAGGCCAACTGGTCAAACCGTGGTATTCCCCTTTTGGTTCGCGATGACAAGGTGGATTCTGATGCATTGTCGCTGAAGCAGGAGGAGACTGTTGAGAAACGTCAAGCTGCAGAAGCACTGGCCCCTGCAAAGCGGAAGTCTACTGGTGGGGAACCAGCCCCCAAGAAGAAGAACACTGCCTCCAAGCCTCAGGCAGCGAAGTCAGTTACCGGTGCAGAATCCGACAAGAGCGATGGGGATGAGAAGGAGGAGAGCGAGGAAGAAGAGGAGGAGGAAGCGCAGGTCTCCCAGGGCAAGGCAGCGAAGAAAGTGGCAGCAAAGCCGAGGTCCGAGGAGACCGGGGCCCGAGCTCCATTCAAGCAGCCAGCCCGTCAGTCCCAACCAAGAAGGGAGCCCGCAAAGCCACCGCCTAAGGATAAGACGTCCGTTGCTAAGGCATTGGGTTCTAAGATGCAAACTGTTCCGAAGAAAAAGTAATTTCTTCGCTTGCTCTGATATATTATGCGCGAGGGCTCGCGCTATGCGTTCCTCTTCGACGACCTTTATGCTGTCACCTTGTGCGGCACATTTTTCTCTGTGATGCATTTTATTGTGCTGTTGTGTTGGTGTTTGTGCGAGGCCTCGCGCAAAAAAGGGGTGCCAAAAAATGCTTCTTGTCGTGCAGCGTGCAACACGGTTCTCGAAAACTGGTTTTCCAAAAGATTGAAAGCTCATGGGTGTTTTTATTGCAAAGCATAGGTGGTATAGGAAACAAAACGTTGTGGTTTTCCCAAAAAAGAACTTCATTTTGGTGGAAATAAATCATTTTCCCGGGCAGTCGGTTTTGTTGAAAATAAAGGAAAATGGACCAGTTAATTGCTTTTCACAGGATTTTTGGTTCTTGTGTTTTAGGTCCCCCCCAAAAGGACTATTTTTTCGCAGTGCCGTGGAGAGGCAGCTTTGGGCGCATTTTGACCATGCAACTTGAGCTGTCTAAGATTCAATATCAATTAGCTTATCATGGTCACTGAAAATTACTTTCAGGGGACCCCATTGCGTGAAAATACGTGTGACAAAGAGGTCTGCTAGGCCCTCCTTTGTCATTTTACAGTTACACGAAACGGCCGTGACGTACCCCGACAGCCTACAGACGACTACTAAGGCTTGGTCAAATGTCTCGTTCCGGATGGTAAGTGGATTGGCCTTAAACGACACAAAGTTGACCGCAATAGAGGAAACGATATCGTCAGGAATGGGGTATCCCTCCATGGTGTCAGGCGGAATGCCCCTTCGGTGTTTGACCGACTGACAGACTTGACAGGCTTTAACGACCTCTTCAACTATTAACTTGATGTCACCATCCGGATTAGGCTTTTTAGCCATGACCCTATACTTCCTGTTAAAGATTTGTGTGGTTTTGTCTATTCCCGGGTGTGCATATGTATGTATTGCTGTTATGACCTGCCTCATAATGTCCTTTTGGGACACATATCTTACCTTGATGACGCACCTTCCCTTCATGTAAGATGAAGTACGAGTAATCATCATGCTGCACATATTTTACCCGCTTTCGGCTCCCCCATATGTTCTTAAAATATTTACCTTTTTGTAGTATTGATCCCATGTTTTGTACAAAATATGTATCCGGGGGGTAGAGATATGTTGTCCATGTTTTGAAGACTGAGGAGCTCCACCCCTAGCATGTGCCAACTCAACTCTTGGCATTGCCTAGAAACTTGATTGAGCCCATGATCCCTCATGCGGAAGGATGGAAGCTCTGAGGGCGGGTATACTTTTTGAACAGCATTGAGTGACCCTTCTTGCTCAAAAGAAGCCCTAGGAACGGGTTCGGCGAGCGCATTGAGGAAATATGTGTCTAAATCCTCATATTTCTCAAAATTGAAATCCTCCAGGGCTGCACACATTTGTTCAAGCCCCTTAGAAGCCCTGCAGGAGACTTGTAGCAGTTTCAACACTTGTTCCTGACCAGAAAAAAGTAAAACCTTTCCCTCTGGTGTCATGCCATCGAAAGCCCCGAAGGCCTGCGAGTATCTAGATTGAAGCAATTGTTGTCTCTCTGCAAATTCCTTTTGTTCTTGTGCCGCCCACCCTTCTAGGTCCCTATCTGAACCATGAAAATTGGTGTCTTGGGCAGCACCCGCTGGGTATGCCCATCTAGATAGGGTGTCAGCTTCCTCATTGTTCACCTTGGGGTTGTATTCTATTATGATATTGGATCTACTGAGAAATTCATGCCACCGGCCCCTTCGCCCCAAGGGTCCGGATATGGTGGATAAATCCTCCCTGTACCATTGTACTATACTACTATGGTCTGTCTTGACTATTACCTCGGAAAACCCTATCCAATTCTGAGACTTCAGGAGGCAACACACAAGGGCATAGGTCTCTCTTTTCCTTGGTGTCCACCCCATTTGGCCTGAGCTTTTGCCTTTCTGTCTTGTCCCTTGAAACCTGCGTGAAAAATATGCTACAGGCCTCCAGTCCCCTGGAGCCCGTTCCTGCTTTAAAACGCCCCCGACTGCGAAGTCGCTAGCGTCGGTCTCAATGAACCAGGCGCCACTCAGGTTTGGCAAAAAAAGCTCAATTTCCGTAGTGAGTGCGGCTTGCAGTGCTGAAAAACATCTTTTCATCTCCTCCGTCCAATCAATGCTTTTTTCTGTTGGCTTCAAAGGTATCCTTTTTGCGTTTTATGGGTTTTCCATTGCCGTCCAGCTTTTCTTTGTCCGCTTGATCGGGGGTTTCATACAAATACTTACCCCTGAGCGCCTCCATTAATGGTGCGGCGTATTCTGCATATTTGTGTATGCATATACTATACCAGTTGGCCAATCCCAAAAAACCTTTTAGTGCCGTGAGAGTTTTAATATCTTCCCATTGCCATTGTGCGATGGCCGAACACTTCGAGGGGTCCGGCAATTGTTTACCTTCCCTCAATATGTGGCAAACGTATTTTACTTGCCGCACAAACAAAAAGCACTTGGAGGGCTTATCTGTTCACCCCCATTCGGCAACACGCTGGAAGCACTCACGAACCGCTTCCAAATGATACTGCTTACACTTGTGCAATTGTTCTGGATCACTAGGCATAGCTTCTTCATATGCATGACTGTCCAGCAATTTCCCTTTACCGGACTTCGGAGGAGGAGGAGGTTTGCCTGAGCCCATTCTCTGTGTATGGCCCTGATCTACTGCGTCCATTCAAGATGTGGGCCACCATTAGTTGGAAAACCTGAGGCCCTACCTTTACTCCCATCGGAAGGACCTTTCAAAAGTATACACCAAAAGGTGTTATGAACCCGGTGTACTTCTGGCTTTCCTCCCCCAGTCGCATTTGATGAAAGCCATCCTCCAAATCCGCAACTGTGCACAGGGAATTTCCCTTTTGTTTGGCAAGTTGATCTTCAATGATCAGTATTGGAAAATGTTTACCCTTTAATGGGCTATTAACCCACCGGTAATCAATGACCAACCGATATTTGCCATTAGGTTTGGGCACTAAAAATGCCCGACTTACCCATGAAGTGTCGTGGTGGTCCTGCGCTTTATAAATGTAACCCTTCTCTTCAAACTCATTCATGCGCTCCAACAACGCCTTTCTCCGCAACCTGATGGCCCGGACTGCTTTTCAGGACTTGGGCTTGGCCCCTTCTATAGGCTCTAACCTTACTCTACAAATGATCCCCGTTTGTCAAGGTTTTTCTTTGTTACCTCATCGTACCTTCTTGACTTAAAAAGACTATCTTGAAACTCCGAGAGAATTAGATCCCGTAAGTCTTGGCATTCCGGAAACTGTTCATCCGATTCGATTACGGAGCGGATACTTCGTGAATACCGACTATTACGCACTTGAAATCCTCGTTCTGTTGCACCTAACTGATTGTCAAGATTTGCCTCTTGAAGGGGAGTACGCCAAGAAGGAAGGGGAGGGGACCAATCATCTGGGATTACACCTGAGGTACTACCTTGCTCTCCGTATCTGTTGGGGGGGTATGGATCTACGGAGGCATGCCCAGTCCTGTCTTGTTGTCGTGACGCCTTTGTGGACTCATAGTCCCCATCTTCGTCATCCTCTTCTTCACTTTTTTGCATTCCTATGGAATCAAAATATACTAACCGAAAAATATCTCCTTGCAGTACGGTCAACGGATCCCCATCGGGACCCTGAAATATTTTAGATCCACACGGAATATCACTCCAATCCAGGGTTATCTCTCCCAAAGTCCACCACCAGGCCCTGTCCTTCCGGACAGGAACAATCATTAACCCTGAACAACCCTCGAAGAGGAGTTTCTGTACTGCACGTTGGTAAAGATGAGGGGGGGGGGGGTGTACCCACAGACACCTATTATTCCACGGCTGGGAGAGGGATCCCTTTTAGGGCCCTTTTCCAGTGTGTGTTGAGAATATAAAGCATTACCGAGTACAGATGAAGAACGATTTTTTGCAAATGCATCTATCTCAATCATTATGTGGTTGGATTGTGCCCAACTAATGATGTCTTTACTAATTTCTGGGCGTATTGGAAAGTTTCCCTTCTGATATATGCTTTTGAAGCTTATTTTGCGTGTTTGCTTCTGCTGCTGCCTTTCGACCGAGGTTTCCTTTCTTTTTGATATGTGATTGAGGGCATATGCACTGGGGCGGTCATTGAACTTTGTGGTTTCGAACCTAGTTTCTAGAGACGTCAGACTAAATCCATCTGTACTCGAGGGCAAATCGCCCGTGTACAAATGATCATGGTCCGCTTTCGTGTAATCAAGCCATAAATTGGTCAGGAGCATGCGGTGACGATTTCAACCTACCCTTCAAGAGGGACACAGATGACTCGCTAGCCGTGTCCTCGTCGGAGGTCATCTCTTCCGTACCACACGCAGATGACGAATCCCCACATGCCTGGCCGGACAAATGTGTACCCGCTCAGGCTGTCGCAGCTGACTAGGCTCTCGCGACGGAAATGGTTTCTCATTTGGGCGAGTCACAGCCTCACATTCATGTAGCAGATGGTCCACCATCTTGCTATACATGGCAGGCACTCCATTCCGGAGTCCTGGTGTACACTCCCGTGTGTATACGTGCGACTACTTTGTGCCAAAAAGCAGCGCATTTAGCATCATCGGGGAATTTTTGTTCTCCAGCTTGATTTTGCATATTTGGATGGCCCACACCGTGATGGCATAGCTACACACTGCCCTTGTAAAGGGATAGTACAGCATGCCGCCTGCAATGTGGGCCATTATTTGATATTCGAGTACTGAAAATACCAATGTGGATGGTACTGCTGAAGCGGTATGGGGTGCTTCACCCATACCCGCTGCCCAGCCTGTGGCGCTCTTCGCCAGGCTGGCTCAGGAATTTTCCTGAGGATGTTACGGCATCTCGATTTCTGTGGGATTTCTGTAAAATACCCCAGAAATCGTCTTTTTTCGTCATTTTTGGGCTGGCGACGACAGTCGTCGCCTGCGCGACGCAGCCCCAGATCGAGGATTTATTTCTCGATTTTCTAAAGATTTTAGGCAATTTTATTCTTGTTTTATCGTTTTTAGAAATAAAAGATTATAGCGTGACCTTTTTCGCGGCGTTCCGCGAAGGTCAATTTTTGCGAAAAAAGTCACGTTCACGCATTTTTCAAAAAATCCTGAGGCGATCCCAGGAATCGCCCAGGCGCCCATGGTGTGGCCCAACAGTGGGCCTTTTCATATGTAGTTTGAATTGGCACAGAAACGCGTTGGGGGGAGACGCGTGAAATGAGTGTTTTTGGCTCAAAAATCACTATATTTCATTGTTTTTCGCCCAAAAATCACTGTTCGGCCCAGTTTGGGCAGGATCTCAGTGGAGATCCTGACGGCGACGCCTCGTAGCCGTCAGACTTTCTGATGGCGGCGACGCCGCCGCCTGCATTTCGTCTTCTTTTTTATGCTATTTTATAGTATAGAGTTGTTACATGTACATATTACTTGTCTACATGTTTATTATTGTCTACATATACCTTCATCTCTTGCCCAGGACGCCAGATTGTGTCATGGCCGAGGCAAGGATCACAGAAAACTTTGGAGAAACCCAAATTCGAGTTCAAGTCTTGGATTTCATGGGTTTGGGGTCGTGCATGCCAAGGGAAGCATGGAGGTTGCCGAGGTTGCCCTCCCCCAAAATCCTTCAAAAGTTTTCTGCCGACGCCAAGGCCACCAAGGCGGTGTGACGGCGAGGACGGCGATGACGCCCAGACTGCAGGAGTACGGCATCCACGCTGGGAAACTGCAGGAGCTACGGTCCAGGGTATCAGCATGATGAAGGAGGAATTCCTTGACTCCTACGATGGGTATGACCTTGGCTTCCCCATGGACCCTATGGAGCCCCCAAGTCTATAAATGACCTCTGGGCGACGACCACAGCGACGACGACGCCAGGTACCGAACCGCACAAGCAGGCGCGTTAATTCGTCGCCCTGGGTTGGTTGACCCTTTGGGACGTCCCACCCTAAATAGGCGCGGGACGCCTTGGGTAGGAAATGACCCTAAATCCCCCAAATTAGGCGCGTTAATTCGTCGCCCTGGGTTGGGAATCGACCCTAAACAGGCACGCGTCGCCTTGGGCAGGAAATGGCCTCAAATTCAGGCGCGAGGAAGTCGTTGCCTTGGGTTTGACCCTAAATAATTTTTTCCGAATTTATTGAATTATTATGTTTCCATGCCCATGGAGAAAAAGGGCCAATATGTGCGCCTAAGCGCCATCAGTCAGGTCGGAAGGACCTGCAGCGCCTCTGTTCGTGTAACTACAGGCCACAGGGAGTGCGAGGGACCAGTGTGGTCGCCTGGGGGGCAATTGCCCTATGAATATATCAAGAAAAAAAAAGGAAAAAAAAAGAGGGACCTACATGGACCAAGCATGTAGATTCCTTACGAAGCCCCCCCCCCCCCGACTGTCCTGCTGAATCAGGTTGAAACCAGGGCAGTGCAGGGGTCAGAGCGCCTCCTTGGCCTTGCCTTCCTTTGGATATAGGCAAGGCTTCTAAGGAGGGGGGTGAAGCGGTATGGGGTGCTTCACCCATACCCGCTGCCCAGCCTGTGGCGCTCTTCGCCAGGCTGGCTCAGGAATTTTCCTGAGGATGTTACGGCATCTCGATTTCTGTGGGATTTCTGTAAAATACCCCAGAAATCGTCTTTTTTCGTCATTTTTGGGCTGGCGACGACAGTCGTCGCCTGCGCGACGCAGCCCCAGATCGAGGATTTATTTCTCGATTTCTAAAGATTTTAGGCAATTTTTTTCTTGTTTTATTGTTTTCAGAAATAAAAGATTATAGCGTGACCTTTTTCGCGGCGTTCCGCGAAGGTCAATTTTTGCGAAAAAAGTCACGTTCACGGATTTTTCAAAAAATCCTGAGGCGATCCCAGGAATCGCCCAGGCGCCCATGGTGTGGCCCAACAGTGGGCCTTTTCATATGTAGTTTGAATTGGCACAGAAACGCGTCGTGTCGGCTACGCGACGCGTTGGGGGGAGACGCGTGAAATGAGTGTTTTTGGCTCAAAAATCACTATATTTCATTGTTTTTCGCCCAAAAACCACTGTTTGGCCCAGTTTGGGCAGGATCTCAGTGGAGATCCTGATTACGACGCCTCGTAGCCGTCAGATTTTCTGATGGCGGCGACGCCGCCGCCTGCATTTCGTCTTCTTTTTTATGCTATTTTATAGTACAGAATTGTTACATGTACATATTACTTGTCTACATGTTTATTATTGTCTACATATACCTTCATCTCTTGCCCAGGACGCCAGATTGTGTCATGGCCGAGGCAAGGATCACAGAAAACTTTGGAGAAACCCAAATTCGAGTTCAAGTCTTGGATTTCATGGGTTTGGGGTCGTGCATGCCAAGGGAAGCTTGGAGGTTGCCGAGGTTGCCCTCCCCGGAAATCCTTCACTGCCACATCCAGCAGAGCCTCGGGATGGTTCGTCCACACAAGTAACTTCCCGTACAGTGGGGAGCACATACTGTTCACAGATGAGTTGTGCTATTCTGTCGCCTGTGGTAAGAGAGTATGCTACCCCGGTGTGGTTAAACAAAACTACGCCAATGTCACCTCGGCAGTCTGCATCGACAAATCCACCACCCACCGACAGCCCATGTTTTAATGCAAGTCGCAATTTAGGTGCCACACGTTTGTACGTGCCAGGAGGTGCTACGGCGGAGAGGCCTGTGCTAATGACCACTGACTCCATTAGGCAACAGTGCGATCTTCAGCAGCTGTGACATCCAAGCCTGCAGAATGACATTGTGGACCATTCGGACAATCTCAAAAAATCGATGATGGGTCCGCCTGTAGGTGTTTGCGACACTTCATTCAACATGCTCTGTGTGTGGCTGTGCATGTCGAACGTGATGCCTTGGCCAAGGCTGTACGGAGTGTGTGTGAGTTCCTGTACTGCTTCTGTTTGTGTCACTTGACTCTGACATATTTCGGCTCCACTCAGAGGCTGGAGCGGAAGTTCTCGTATCGTACAATGCAAAGCTGTCCCGATCATAGCTGGCCGTATTTGCTCCGGAAAGGTCACTTCTTGCACTGTTTGCTTGAAGTTCACAACCGTTGGCCTATGACATGACTCGTTTTTGTCCCTACCAGCTACCCTACAATTGGGATGACGCTCATACTTGCAAAGCAACGGTGGGGCTGACATTGGAAGTGTTTCCACGGCGGCAACTCCATCCATCTCTGGACATTCGGCAGAACCGTGTATAGGGCAACATTGCAAAGACGTGCAACAAGAACACTTGTCTGGTCGATATTGAAGGCAATTTGACCGAGAACCTGATGTGATGAGTTCCAAAGGCACAAGGTATGGGAGGTTTGGGAGTATAGCAAGTTCATATCGTTGAAGAAAAGGAAAACGTAATGTTATGCGTTTACCTATTAAAACAATATAAAAAAAGACTCGACGACATCGTATCCACTGTGTGCCGCTTGCAGTCCAGCAGGGTGTCCGCACATCCACCGAAACCCCCGTTTTACCTCCAAATATATGTTTCCGATCCGCCCCTGTAATCTTGGGTCGCTTAGGGTACTACCATGTGGGGGCGGAAACACTCCGGACCCGCCACACCTTCCATTTCTGCACCGGTGTCGGCCAGTGCGTCCATTTGGAGAGGTGCAGCCTTTGGATCACCAACGAAAGAAATCGTGGGGGTGACATGAGACTCTTGGGAGGAGGTTTTTTACACCGCATATGAGAAGTGGGGGGATGCATTTGTCCAGGAAGCCCCTCATCAAAAGACAAAACGTTACGGGGCACACTTTCCCACTAAGTATGTGTTGCGGTAGCCTGATTCCCGACCAATGCTGCTTTCAGGGGGATTCGGCGGGCTGCCTTCGAGGCGCGGGGGTGGGACTTTAACCTTTCAAGCGGTGTTGTAGAGTGTACCACCTGGTGAGGCCTACGACCCCTGGCAGCCCTCTATTCGTCCTTCTCCTAAGCTGTCAGCTCATCCACTTGACGTGGATGGATTTGAGGTTTGAGGTTTGATTTTGCGGGTACTAGACGCCTTTCGGCCCCGGGGCGCCACCTGGTCGGGCCAGGTGATATCCTCCCCACCGGTTCCTAGTGGGGGGCCCTCCAAGACGCACCTCCTGCCTGGTGGCGGAGTCCCCCGGGTTCACAGGGCTCGGAGCCCCGTCCTTCCCCGGCTTCCCCGTTTCGCCACTCCCCGGTCAGTGCATCAATTCGCAGCCGTGGCTGCGGGCGCTTACCCACTGCGTCGCCCCCCTAATGCGAGGTCGCCCGGGGAGCCGGCGCCGCCGGGCCCGTGCTACTGGCTGTTGGCAGTGGGACCCCCTTGGGCTGGCGCGGAGGCTTCCTAGCCTAGGGGTCGGGGCGTGGCGCTGTGCGCCACTACTGCCTTGGCGGGTGCAGTGCCCCGTCTCTGTGTGCGCGGCGCTCGCGGCCGGTTCGGGGGGTTCGGGCCGGTACCTGGTGTTGTGTCTCTCTCGTTTCCCCCTTCCCGACCCGCGTGTTCCGCGCTGCGTGTGGGGGGCCGTCCCGTCCGGGTGTCCCTTACCCTCGCTCGCTGGTACGCCATTCCACGCGGTCTGTGCGTTCCGCGCGCTCGGTCCAATTGCCCTTCTCGTAGTCCCCGCGTGCCCCTTTCGTGTGTGTGCGCTCGCGCTCCCGCGGCGTCCGCTCCCCCCCCCTCTGGGTGGTGTGGCGTGCGCACCTCGCGTGGTCCCGGCACTGGGCGCTGGTAGGGCCTTTCCACGTGGTCCGTGCCCCTCCGCGTGTCCTGCCCCGGTCCCCTGCTCCGTCTGGCGTGCTTGGGGGGGGGCGGTCCGGTCCCGGTTCCCCCCTACTTGGCTTGGGGTTGTGGGGGTGGCGGTAGGGCGTCCCCGGGGGGGGTGCCTTCTACTGTTGCGAGGGGCGTCTGGGGTCAGGCGCTCCCCCTCCCCCGACTGCCCGCCCACTGGGCGGGCTGTTGGGGTCCGCTATCCACGTGTTGAGGGCGCGGGCGTGCGGGTGTGGGGGCCCTTCTCTGTCCCCTGGGCCTGCACGCCCTGTCGGGGCTGCGTGCCGCGGGGCGGGTCCGTGGCGTTCGTGTGCCGGGGGGCGGCCAGGGGGGGGCCTGTAGGGCGGGGGGTCGCTCTGCCTCGTTCCGTCCCTCTGCCTTCCCTGGCCAGGCAACAAAGCGGGTGTCACTGGCGTCGTGCTGTCCATGGGGGGCATGGCCCCCCATACCACTCCGGTTCGTGCTCAGCCGCCTTCTCTGGGCGCGATCTGTGTGGCGTCCTGGCGCGTTCGCCCGGCCTCGCTTGTTCTCCGCGGCCCAGGTGGGAGCCGGCGGCTGCGGCGGGGGGGCGGGTCGCGCTCCGGCTCCTCTCTCGGGCTGGGGGGGGACCATCCCCCCTGCCTCGGGGGCTGGGGGCCGGGGCCCCTGCGGCTTGCGGGCCGTCGGGGGGGTGGGGGGGGGGGGTCGCGCCGCGGCCTCCCTGCTCCCCTTCTGGGTGGCGGCCTGCGGTACTCAATCCTGGCCCCCCTCGTGTCGTCGGCGCATTCCCTTCCGGCGTGCGCCCCGGGGTGGGGGGAGGTGAGGGGCGGCCCGTGGGCCGCTCCCCCGGGGGCCCCTGCAGACCTGAACCCCCCCGCTGCCCTCCCTGAGTGGGCTGTGGTCACGGGAGGGTCATGTGGGGCGCGGCCCCCATACTGTTCCGTTGCGCGCGTTGCTCCGGCACGCTGGCGTGGGCTCGCCCCGCGGCCGCGACCCCCGCGGGAGCAGGTCCAGCCGCATCCCCCTCCCCCCCCGCGTCGCTGTCCCTTCTGGGGGGGGGGGGTCCCCTCGGCTCCAGGGGGGGCGGAGGGCCGCTCCTGTGGCTCCCTAGCTTATGGGGGTGCGGGGGGGGGTGGGGGGGCCGCCCCCCCGCCCCCCCGCCCCGTCGGGCGTCGGCCTGCCTTCCGTCGCCCCCGGCGTGCCCCCCCGGGGTATACTCGTGTCGCGGGGGTTGCCGGGCGGCCGCGGGCGTCGGGCGCGGTCCGGTCGGCCGCCGACGGGTCAGTGCGGCGGGGGGGGGGGGGGGGGGACCCCCCCGCCCTGGTTCGCGCCCCTGTCTTCCCCGGGCCGGCCTCTGATAAGGCCGCTCCGCTTGCGCCGTCCTGGGCGTCGCCGGTCCGCCATCGGCCGGCAGCAGGCAGGGCGTGTGGGCGCCTGCCTCGGCCGTGGCGCCCCCGCACCCCGGGTGCAGCGGCCTCTCCGGGGGGGGTGTGGGGCTGCCGTTTCTTCGGTCCGCCTCCGTCCGCTCATGGGCCTGAGTGGGAGGCAGGGGGGGGGGGAGTGGGGGGGGCCCTCTGGTCCCCTGGCGACGCCTCCTGACGGCCGGGGGGGGGGGGCGACCCTGGACCTCCTAGAACTAGGGGTGGTTCTTTTATCCTGATGTCGCTCCTTGTCGCATCCTTGTGGTGCTTTATCAGGAAACTTAAACCAGCAAATAGAGGAGTTATGCTTGCTTTGTTTACAATGCTCACACTTCTTGGAACCTCACTTATGATCCTTATCATGCTTCCTGTCCTTACTCTCTCTATGAAGGTCCGTAGGACCGGCCCCTGCCATTGTGCGGGCTCTACCGCCTATTCCCGATCTTTCCACCTTCTTCCCCGTGACACCCATTGTCCTAGATCTCACCAATGCTTCCATGCTTACAAATCAGCAATTTCCAAATTCCAAAAACGTCCCACAAACACACCCCTTGGCAACCCTTGGCAATGGAAATCCAAATACGGGACCCACCAATTCGAATTGAGGGAAGTGTTGAGGACGGAGGCACTTGGGTCCATCGATACATGAAAGTCATGGAGAAAGGAACAAACAATGACAATCTCGGGCAAAGGAGTTAAGAGGTAGAAATGGAGGTGAACCCCTGGAATAAGATATGCGATTATCGAAGACGATGGTGCATCCTTACTCAAGGAATCAATTTACAGACCATGCACACTCGAACTATGCCTTCTGTTATGGACGTATGACGCCATGCCCACACAATCCCGATACAACGGCTTGAGAAGACTCATTGGTTCACATATGATCATGCCTGACACAATGACATCGATACGGTCCATTAAGTGTATGGCGACACACAAAGAAAAGCATATAAAACACAATGGCATCATTGGATTCCTCGCGAAGCTTGCGCACACATGGCCCATCCTTACCCTTGCCAGCAAGACGGTAAAATGAAGTAAGCAACATGGGTTCCAAACATAAGGAATGTTCTCACCGTTGATCAACCATGACACCATGGCCAGAATCCATGAACAGAAAGTACGGTATGGCCACATACATGACTTACCCACCCTCGTGAGTCACCAATGTGCGCATATGAAGAACGTGCAATGAGGATCACTAAATATGAGTCGGGAGAGTGATCTCACGGCAATGGCAAACACTACCTGTTACCCGCCATGTGTGACATATATATTGTCATGATGGCAGTGCTTCCGTACTCCACCCCGGACGCCGGGTGCCCGTCACTCAGCAATGTCAGACACCATGGCCAGCATGTGAATGGGCTTGACGGGTTTACTTGCTGCTTGCAAAGAAGACATCAAGAAGGACCAGCCCACCAAACCTCACATGTTTAGTGTATGCTACATACCAATTGCTGGGCCCCCCACGGTTAGAGTGTCGCGAACCAAAGACATGATTAGAGAAGGCAACACACAACATATGTCTCATGCCCTCACATCCTTGGATATGCCACTCGGTCCCATCACTTGGTGCCTAATCGCTTGGAACCCGATGGCATAGGCAACCACAATCGTCATGTGCATTAGAAACCATCCAGACATGAACAAGTGAAATCAATATTGCCTATTTGCATGTTTGTGTGACACCGAACCAATTCAATGCATGCTACTTGGAGAGAGATTGGGTCCTGTTCACCGGTGTGCCTTATCCGTCATTTGTTTTGCTTTTGCGGTGTCCTGGGCCACTTCGCTCCTGTTCACCGGTGTGCCTGCTCAGTGTGCTGTTTTCTGTGTGTGGTGTCCTGGGCCACTTGGCTCCTGTTCACCGCTGTGCCAGGCTGTGGTGTCCCGTCCCTTTGCTGCCCTCGGTCCATGTGCGCGTGCGGTGTCCTGGCCAACGTGGCGCCTGTTCACCAGTGTGCGTGCTGTGTGCGGTGCGCGTGTGCCGTTGGTGGCTGTGTCCCTCTTCCTCCCCCCCTAATTTTCTTTTCTGTTTTTTTTCTTTTTTGTGCCTCCTCCCTTTTTTTTTTGATGGAAAAAAGGGGGCGCGCGTACACTGCAGGCACAGGCATGGGCAACTGGTGCGGCGGTGCAATAGTGTTGTGTTCTCTGGCGTGTGTCGTCGGTGATTTGGTGGCGGTCGCGCCCCAGAAGTGCGGCTTGCGCGTCCTGATGTACCCGGGTATGGGTCAGGGCGAGTTTGGTTAGGTGCCTCTTTGCTTTTGGTGCTGGCCGGTTAGGCGGCTGTGTGGGCTGTGGGTGTGGGCTGTGGCTACATTGGTCCCTCGGTGGGCCTGGTTAGGAGTCAAGGGTTAGCGGTTAGGGGGTGCAGCTCAGGTTTGATTCGTGTTGGGGCTTTGACTGGGTTAAGGGGTTTTGACGGGTGCGGGCTTGGGTTCGGTGCCGTTGGGCGTAGCGGTGCCCGTTGGCGTGTGCGTTGGCGTCCTTCGGCTTCTGGTTCGCTTGGTGTCCTCTGGGCGACGCCTGGCGTGGCGCCCCGCTGCGGTGGCTGGCTGAGTAACGGGGTTTGATGGTGGCGCCGCTTGCTGGGGGGTCAGGCGCGTCGTGCTGTGTGGCGCGCAGGGCTCCTGGGGTGCTGTGGGTGCCGCCGGTGTCGGTGCGCTGACGCTTGTGGGGTGACGAGGGGGTGTGTGTGTGCGAGTTTGGGCTTTGAGCGATGTCCCACAGGCGTACGCCGTCTCGTTGCGTCTCCTGGAGGGTCTACCGCAGGCGCCTGAGGACATACGGGTGGTCCTGGGGCGCGCGGAGGTTGCGGGGGTGGACTCCCAGGGGGTGGAGCGCATCGGCCAGCATGGCTTCCCATGCGGCCTGCGGCATCCACCCCCCCGCCGGCTGGAGGCGGCAGTTCTTCCCCGACCCCTTGCGGGGCTGGCGGACCAGGCCCTCGAGGGAGGGCTCTGCCCGGGCCCACTTTCTAGCTCCCAGAACTGCGTGTGGGTCCAGCGCCGCCACCACTGTTCCTGGGCGGGGCCGTGGCCTTGGGCGGAGGAGTCAGCGTGGGTGGGTGTGATGTTGTTGTGGGGACTGGTGGCGGTGGTGGGCCTGGGTGATTCCTCGTAGTCCTGTGGCGCGGGGATGCGCGGGGAGTGGGGGCGCGGGCACATGTGGACTCGCAGGTATGCGCCCACGGTCTCCGCCTCAGGGTTGGGTTGGGACTCGCGGCGGCGGTGGTAGCGGGGCATTTGCTGTATGTGGGCTGACATCGAGGGTTGGTAGGGGGGCAAGGACGCTGCTGGTGGATCCTGGCGCCGTTCTGGTCTGGATGGGGGCGGTCAGTGGGCCTGGGGTGCGGGCTTTGAGAGGTGCCGGGACAAAGTGCGTCGCGCTTCGGCCGCGGCGTGCTCCGCCATGAAGGTGGTGGCGGCGGCGTCGGTGAAGGTGGGGGGCGGCCGTGCTGGGCGCTGCTACCTCCAGGCCTGGGATGGCTGGGGCCGAATGTCGTAGAGGACGTCCTCAGGGGGTCGGGCTTGCGCTGCTGTTGTGGCGCCAGGCTTGGGCTTGGGCTTGGCTTTGGGTGCCGGTTTCGGTTGCGGCGCGCTGACGGGTCGGGGTGGCTGCTTGGCGTCGGTCTTGGGTTTCGGCCGGGCTGCGGGTGCGGGCTTCGTCGGGGCGTGGGCCTTGGTGGCGGCGGAGCTGCTTGTGGTGGGGACGGGTTTGGAAGCCAGTTTCGGAGGTTTTTGTTTCCCACGCCGTTGGCCGCCACCCATAACGTCGTCATCATTGTTCCATTGTGCATGCCCTTCAGGGGGGGCGTATATGAAGGAGTTGACCAGCTTGTGAGCAAGTGTGATGATGTCACCTAGTAGTAGAGTGTCATGAATCTCCATTCGGATTACCGAAGGATTGTCGTCATGAGTTTCCATTCCATCGCCATCTCCGGATGCATCGGCGGCTTTTAGGAATTGTTCGGAAGCTTGCAAATTTGAGGTGTCAAGGATGGTTGTGGCACCTTCAATGTCATCGCCACCGGAATATTCCCATTCGCAATGAGAAGACAAGTAAAAAATTAGAAGGTCGTATGGGAGTTCATTGGGGAATTCAAGAATTGATGAGAGATCACTCGAAACTTGTGATTGATGACCTTTGGAATACTTGTGGATGCAAAATGTGTATTTGGCGAGGGATGACATTATTTTTCGTGGGTCCCATACAAATGTGCAAGGAGTGGGCGCTTTGGGGTCAAGAGACGGAATAATCACGGCACATTTGAACGGTACAAGACCACCCGCATTTAATTGCAAAATGGATATGATGAATTGCACTTGTGTGGTGAGGTTGACGAGTGTGGTGCGTGTGAAGTTCATGTGAGTAGGTGTGGCAATGAAGTGAGGCTTTGGGAGTGTTTTCAACTTTTCATAGAGCGGTCTTGGCTCTTGTTTGTGGATTTGTGTAGTGTAAATGCAAAGAGATTCATCGATTGAGATGTGAGGAAATTTTTCCTTTGTTGGTGAGAGTAAGTGTTTGGAGAACACATGAGATTCATCATCCGTGAAAAGGTGACCGTATACTCCTTGTAAGACTTCAAATGCATCGAATATGCATTGCAAGGGAGGAATGGAGTTGTCCTTATCAATGACGGAGTTTTGGGGCGTGGCGGCGAACTTGAATCCCTTTTTATTTTGGAAGTCGGATAAATGTGTGAATGAATATGTTGGGCTTGTGTCATCATGCGCGCGTGGCGAGGCATAACTTGGGGAGAGAGAGTTCGAAGGTTTCTCGGGGGAGTCCTCTGAGGAGTTCTTTGTAGATAATTTGGGTTCGTTCTTGGAAGCCTTCTTGTCGTCGGAGTTGGATGCTTTGGCATTTGTCGTAGAAGGTTTGTGTGGGACGAAGTCCATCGGAAAGACGTTCTCTGAACCTTTGCGGCCCTGAATCTCTGTCATGGTGATTGTAAGCGTCGAAATGATGGTTGTGGTAGGCACGTAATGAATGGCGAGAAGCGAAGGGATTGAACTCGAGCTTTTTGTCAAAATTTGGTGTGTTTGGTGGTGTTCACCGATACGATCTCGGAAGTGTTTGATAGTCGATTGAGGTGAAGTTTTAGTCAATAATTGACGATGCGTTTCACGATAGGTTTTCGGGTTCGTGATGAAGGTGTTGTTCTTCAATGCAGGATTTTTCGATCCACTAGGGGACCTGCTGAACACCCTGTGGGAGCATCGATTCCATATTGCTGAAATCGAAAAAAAATAGACACTCAGAAAGTGAGCCAGTTTCGGAGGTTTCCCCCGCAGCTTGGGGGGTGGAGTGCTGGACGAGGACGTGCTAGTGCTGGCGGATGAGGTGGTTGTGGTGGTGGAGGTTGTGTAGTCGGAGGCGGAGGAGAGGGCTGTGGGGGACGGCGGAGTGCCCTGGGCTGCGGGGGCGGGCGTAGGATGCTGGGTCCTGCGAGTAGTGAGGACGAGGGTGCAGGTTCGGGCACCGGGCGTGTGCGCGCGCTTTCCCTGGTGACATGTGCGTGCTGGTGCCGGTGTAGGTGCATGCGGCGTGTGGTGGCGTGGTCTCGGCTGTGCGGGCGCGTGGGTTACCCAGAGGATGTCCATATCTGCTCCAGGACGTGTGGGTGCTTTTCGTGGAGGTAGTCGAGGGTGCGGAAGAAGCATTGCTGGACGCCGGGCATGTCCTCCTCCGTGAGGTCGGGGTAGTTTTGGGTGGGGGTGTCTCGGATTGGCCACAGCAGCGCCATGAGGCGGGCTGCAACCATGTACGGGCAGAGCTGCAGGCTGGTGGGGCGTGGGGGTATGGGTCCCCTGCGGTTCGGGGGGGCCTCCCTCTGCTGGGGGCGCAGCCTGACCTTCCACAGCCACCGGTCCGTGGGGATCCCCCAGGTCTGTTGGGTCCACTTGGCAAGGCAATACATCGCCCTACCAAGGCCCTGGTTGCCGCTGCAGATGGAGAGCAGCGTGTCGAGGAACTTGCGTTCCCACGTGCCCCAGAGGTGGGGGTCGTCCGGCTCGTCCCCCCTGGTGTACGTGTCGGGGCCTGGGTTGTGTGGGGGTGGGGGGGGCGTAATCGGCGGGGAGGAGGGAGTTGGTGCCGTGCACCACCCAGTGGCCAGTTGGAGCGTGGTAGTGGGTGGTGGAGAGGGTGTAGTGCAGATTGTACATGAGGGTCATGTACGTGGAGGGGGCTGGCTGCTGGTCGTCGGGGGTGGGGCCGTCCCCCGGGACGTGGTGCCTGAAGTTGCTCAGGGAGGCCATCCGGGCGACCAATGTTTCCCTTTCCCACTCTTTGGTGTCGCTGGGGGTGGCGCTGGGTGGGGGGTGGGCCATGTCGGGCTCGTGGTAGCGGGTGCGGCCCTTGGTGTCAACCCGCCCCGGCATGGGGTTTCCGGCTAGGTGTCGCCCCCAGTCAATGGGGGGCACCCAGATTCGGTCCCTCGTGGGGGGCGGGCTCTCGCCGTCTTGGGTGGCGATTCGGGGGCTGTCGTGTCGGGCGACGTGGAGGTAGGCCTCGAAGAGGAGGTCCCGGACGCCCTCCCCCAGGGTGGCCGCCTGGACCAGGGTGGTCGCCCGGATGCGCTGGGTGGTGCCGGAGGTGCGGAGGCGTAGCACTTCTTTGTCCCCGAGTCCCCGGAGGTGCTGCCGTACCGCTGCGGGGTTGTGTAGGGCGTAGGGTTCGGCCCGTGCGGCGGCTGGTGGTGCGGGGTGAGATGGGGGGGGTGGTGTTGTTTGGGAGGGGTGGTCGTCGCTGTTGCGTGTGGGGTCTGGTGATGGGGTTTCTCTTGGTGGCCGCGGGAGGGGGGACTCGCGGTGGTGTGTGTCGGCGGGGGCATCGCAATCAATCGGCTGGTGGGGGCCGCCGCGTGTTACGTCGGTGGCCTGGTCTCGGGGGGGGGGCGGGGGGGGGGTTGGTGTGGAGGTGGCACTGCTGGTTGTTGGGGGACCGGGGGTGGGTTTTGCGCTGGCTGGGGGTCTGGGCGTCCTGGTGGGTCGTTTGGGTGTTGCGTGTGCGCGCCGTGCGGTCCTTGCGGTCCGTGGCTGGTTGCGGTCCCGAGGTGCGGGTGGGAGGCGGGCGCATGGGCGTCCCCGTGGCGCCGTAGTCCGTAGGTAATGGGTGGATGCCGGTTGTGGTGGGGTGCTCCTGCTAGGCCCTGGTGTTGCTGGTGTGCATTCGCGGCTCCCCACAGGTCCATGCGGGTGTACGGTGGTCGGTATGTCGTGAGCCTGTGTAGTGGGGGCGGTAGCTGGTGCTGTATCGCGTGGTGGTGGTGTTGAGGGTGTTGTTGCAGTTTGAGGTTTGTGGTTTGTTTTTGCGGGTACTAGACGCCTTTCGGCCTCGGGGGGCCACCTGGTCGGGCCAGGTGATATCCTCCCCGGCAGGTCCTAGTGGGGAGCCCTTCATGACAGACCTCCTGCCTGGTGGCGGAGTCCCCCGGGTTCACGGGGCTCGGAGCCCTGTCCCTCCCGTGCTTCCCCGTTTCGCCACTCCCCGGTCAGTGCATCGCTTAGCAGCTGTAGCTGCAGGCGCTTACCCACCGCGTGGCCCCCCTAATGCGTGGTCGCCCGGGGTGCCGGCGCCGCCAAGCCCGTGCTACTGCCTTGTCGCCAGTAGGACCCCCTTGGGCTGGCGCGGAGGCTGCCTAGCCGCGGGGTTGGTGTGTGGCGTTGTGCGCCACTACTGCCTTGGCGGCTGCAGTGCCCTGTTCGTGTGTGCGCGGCGCTCGCGGCCGGTTTGGGGGGGTTGGGGCCGGTACCGGGTTTTGTGTCTTCCCCGTTTCCCCCTTCCCGCCCCGCGTTTTCCGCGCTGTGTGTGGCGGGCCGTCCCGTCGGGGTGTCCCTTGAGGGTGTGTTGGTTGTGTGTGGTACCCCGATGTTGGCGGGTGCGGTGGTAGGGGCTAATGGTGGTGGTATACGTGATGGTGCGGTGCAGTGAGGTGCGCTGTGTGGGGTGTGTGGCCCGTTGGGCCCGGTTGTGCCGGGGCATGGTGGGGATGTAGCTGGTGGGGGTCGCCGTAGTATTGGGGCATCGGGGGGTAGGGGTTGGGAGAGGCGGGGGCGCGGTGGTGGTGTTGGTGGTGCCGTGTCCCCTGGCTCTGTGTGTATGGTGGTCCTGGCATGGCGTGGACGTATGTGGGCGGTGGTTGCTGGCTGGGCTGCTGGGTTAGGGTGCTGTGGTACGGTGGTGGTGGTGAACACTGGTGGGGACCGTGCTGTTGGTGTGCTCCGGGGGTCTGGGCGTAGGGTGGTGTGGCGTGGCTGGGTCCAGGCCCTGCTCAGGGCGCCGCGCCCTGCTGGCGGGCGCGCTGGCGGGCCCCCTGACCTGTCTTGGTCTTCTTGGCCTGGTGGGTATCGGGGGCGGCTGAACCCCACTGTCTCTGTGGGGGCAACGGGGAGCGGGTGTGCCAGCAATGCGCCTCTCTGAGGCGTGCCTCGAGGCCTCTGACGTAGGTGCGCTGGTCCGTGAAGTCCATCCGCGCGGTGGTGGCTTCGTCGAGGGCGGCCAGGTGGGCGTCCCGAAAAGACGTCCAGCCCTCCAGGGGCCTCAGCTGCGTGGGGTGGGGGGGGTGTGCCGGGTAGAGGAGTGCGCTGAGAGGGTAAGGTGTTCCTTTCCGCCGGCCGAGGGCGGTGTTGAACCGGCGGCAAGTGATTCGGAGGTAGGCTGCTATCTCCTCTGGTGCGGTGTCCGCCCACGCTTCTGGCGTCGGGGCTGCTGCTTGGGGGGCCGGGAGTTGTGGGTCTGGGAGGTGTACGTCACGGTGGTGGAGGTATAGGGCGAGGAGGACGTGGCGGGCCGCCACGTTCAAGCCGCCCCCGCTGTGGCGTAGGGGTGGGCTGTGGGGGGGCAGAGGTGTGCTGCCCGTGGCGATGGCTATGGTCCACGCGTGGTCCGCCGCGTCCGCCACGTAGTACCCTCCAAGGTGGTCCCGGATGGCGTCAATGAGTGGCCCGAAGAAGCTGGGGTGGCTGGCGGGGGGGGGGGGGGGTGCGGCTCGGACCGCGGGCCGCGCGCCGTCGTCGGGGTTGAGGTCCCGGCAGTGGGGGCAGTGGTTGAGGCGGTGTGCGGCTCCCAGGCGGACCCAGTGGTCTGGGTTGCAGGGCAGGGCCGTTTGTAGTAGCGGTTGGTGTACGCAGAGGGGGCATGCGGTGGCTGGCGGTTGGTGGTACCTGTGGACGGACGGTGGCGTGGGGGAGTTGGGGCTGGCAGCGCGCGCATGCTGGTGGGCGTGTGTGCGGTGCCTGTGGCGCTCAAATGTGCCGTGCCGTCGTTGTGCCCGGTGGACGGTCTGTAGGCATGGTGGAGGTCCCGTTTTGGGTGGTGTGTCATGGGGTAGGTTCTCACGGTTGGTTGAACAGGAGTTTCAGGAGGTGGGCTTGGTCTGTTTGGGGCAGGGTGGCTGCATGCTGCAGGTATTTGTGGGTGCGGTATGTGAGCTGCTCCACTGTCTTGGCAACGGCCGTCCGTTGCATGTGCGCCGCCGTGGCCTGGGGATCCTCCGCGTGGGTGCATAGCAAGGTGTACACGGCAGTGGGGACGAGCCCCCTGCGGACCGCCTCGAGTACCTCTGTCTGCTTGAGGATGGTGGTGAGTTGCTTGGTTGCCGGGGACCGCGTCAGCCATCTGGCATGCTGTGCGATGGTGTGGGTTGGGTTCCAGTCTGTGAGGGTGTCCAGTCCTCGGTACAGGGGGCACACCTTGAAGTGGTCCCAGGTTTCTTCTTCCGCGTGGCCACAGATGCGTTTGGTGTATCTGGCGGGGACGTTGATCGAGCGGCGTGCGTACCATCGGTGGTATCGGGTGAGGAGGGAAAGCTGTTCGAGGGCGAGTTGGAGTCGGGGTTTTTGTAGGTGTGCTGGGAGGCTGTCCGGGCGTAGGGAGGAGTAGTAGAGGGGGGTGTGGACGGAGTCTTCGAGGTGTCACTGGAGTTCGGTGTTCGCTGGGTGGTCCAGTGTGGTGGCCAGCTGCTGGATGGGTGTGGGGTAGTGGTACTGCTTGTCTCGATCTGTGTACGGCGTGTCCTCGGGTATCCATTGGGGGGGCTGTGTGGCCGAGGCCATCGGGGGTAGGTGCTGCAGATGGCTGTGGTGTGGGGTGTCCAGTCGTACGTGTTCGAGCCCTGGGTGGTGGCTGGTGCTCTGCTGTCTGGCCTGCGTGTCTGCGCGTCCATTGCCGTATGTGTAGCGGTGTGACTCCTGTTTGACGATGTGGTGGGCGTCCTGGGGTCGCATGCCCTTGAAGGCCATCCAGAGCCCAAACGCTTGTGTGGTGAGGCCGGATTCGAGTGTCTTGTGGAGGCACAGGTCCGCGAGGTGCCTGGTGAGGTGGATGTCGACCGTGGCGTCCACGAGTACCCAGATGTTGCGGGGCCGGATCGTTGCGGGTGGTGGTGTGGCGGTGACGGCGTCCGCCAGGCTGCGTAATTCGCCGTAGGAGGACGCCCCAAAGATGGTGGCCCGGATGTGGTGTTCCACGTGGAGGCCGTCCGCGCGCCGGGTGATGCGCACGGAGGCAGAACCGACCGTGGGGGTGCGTTGCTGGGTGCCGGATGCGGCGGTGAAGTAGATGATGTCGGTGTCGCTGGGTACGGGCAGGCGGGCAATTGCTGCGGGGTGATAGACGTAGACGGGGTTCCCTTAGGCGGTTCTGGTGGTGATTTGCGTGAGGTGCAGCCTTTGGATGATCAACAAAAAAAAATCGTAGGGGTGACATGAGACTCTTGGGAGGAGGTTTTCTACACCGCACATGAGAAGTGGGGGGACGCATTTGTTCAGGAAGCCCCTCATCAAAAGACAAGTCACACTTTCCCACTAAGTATGTGTTGCGGTAGCGCATTTGCCCACCACTGCTGCTTTCGGGGGGATTCGGCGGGCTGCCTTCGAGATGCGGGGGTGGAACTTTGGCCTTTCAAGCGGTGTTGTAGAGTGTACCACTTGGGGACACCTACGACCCCTGGCAGCCCTCTATTCGTCCTTCTCCTCAGCTGTCAGCTCATCCACTCGACGTGGATGGGGCGACCCAGACCTCATAGGACTAGGGGTGGTTCTTTTATCCTGATGTCGCTCCTTGTCCCAACCTGGTGGTGCTTTATCAGGAAACTTAAACCAGCAAATAGAGGAGGTATGCTTGCTTTGTTTACAATGCTCACACCTCTTGGAACCTCGCTTATGATCCTTATCATGCTTCCTGTCCTTACTCTCCCTATGAAGGTCCGTAGGACCGGCCCCTGCCATTGTGCGGGCTCTACTGCCTATTCCCGATCTTTCCACCTTCTTCCAAGTGACACCCATTCTCCTAGATCTCACCAATGCTTCCATGCTTACCAATCACCAATTTCCAAATTCCAAAAAATGTCCCACAAACACACCCCTTGGCAACCCTTGGCAATGGAAATCCAAATACGTGATCCACCAATTCGAATTGAGGGAGATGTTGAGGACGGAGGCACTTGGGTCCATCGATACATGAAAGTCATGGAGAAGGGAACAAACAATGACAATCTCGGGCAAAGGAGTTGAGAGGTAGAAATGGAGATGAAGCCGTGGAATAAGATATGTGATTATCGAAGACAATGTGGCATCCCTACTCCAAGACTCCATTTATAGACCATGCACACTCGGACTATGCGTTCTGTTATGGACGTATGACGCCATGCCCACACAATCCCGATACAACGGCTTGAGAAGACTCATTGGTTCACGAATGATCATGCATGACACAATGACATCGATACCGTCCATTAAGTATATGGTGACACACAAAGAAAAGCATATAAAACACAATGGCATCATTGGATTCCTCGCGAAGCTTGGGCACACATGGCCCATCCTTACCCTTGCCCACAAGACGGTAAAATGGAGTAAACAACATGGGTTCCAAACGTAAGGAATGTTCTCACCGTTGATCAACGATGACACCATGGCCTCCATGAACAGAAAGTACGGTATGGCCACATACATGACTTGCCCACCCTTGTGAGTCACCAATGTCCACAGATGAAGAACGTGCAATGAGGATCACTAAATATGAGTCGGGAGAGTGACCTCACGGCAATGGCAAACACTACCTGTCACCCGCCATGTGTGACATATATATTGTCATGATGGCAGTGCTTCGGTACTCCACACCGGACGCCGGGTGCCCGTCAAGCAGCAATGTCATACACCATGGCCAGCACATGAATGGGCTTGACGGGTTTACTTGCTGCTTGCAAAGAAGACAGCAAGAACGGCCAGCCCACCAAACCTCACATGTTTAGTGTATGCTACATACCAATTGCTGGACTCTTCACGGTTAGAGTGTCGCGAACCAAAGACATGATTAGAGATGCCAACACAGAACATATGTCTCATGCCCTCACATCCTTGGACATGCCACTCGGTGCCATCACTTGGTGCCTAATCGTTTGGGACCCTATGGCATAGGCAACCACAATCGTCATGTGCAATAGAAAGCATCAACACATGAACAAGTGAAATCAGTATTGCCTATTTGCATGTTCGTGTGACACCGAACCAATTCAATGCATGCTACTTGGAGAGAGATTGCATAAGACAATTGGATAAGCACATGCCCGAGGTCACATGTAGAGACCTAGACCCGGCCTGCGGAGTGAGTGCACAAAGAGAGGTATCCCGGGTTCAATGAGAGCACATCCATGTGAGATTGTCCCTTCCCAAAGAGAAGTAGTCCTGCCTCGAACAGAGATGGTCCCTCTCCAATCCAAGCCTCGAGAGAGACGGTCTCACCCCAATCCATGCCCGGAGAGAGAACCTAACTAATCCATGGCCCAGGAGGGAGAACCTAACCAATCCATGGTTCAGGAGTGAGAATCTCGCCTAGCCATGACTCAGGAGAGCAGTGATACACTTGGAGTGAGCATCGCCAACCTTGACCGACGATTGTCCCTATATCCAATTGCCAAATTAAGTGAACTCATGCCCTGTTGCTTGCTGCCAAGAGAAGCATAGTGGATCACCAACCATGTTTGACCAATGATATGAGTTCACCGAAGGTTACCGGAGTAAGACGGCAAATGAGAGGTTAACAACCAGGGCATAAGTGCAATTCTCCACCTTTAGCATGTTCACCCATTGCAAGTGCACACAACATGTTCAACACACACAATCACCAAAGATTCAGCCTCTTTGATTCACTGGGAGATCAAGTCACCTATGATTTTAGCAGCTGTTTTTTCCCAAAACTCAAAAAAAGTCGACAAAAAGGGGTTTTTCGCGAGAAATGACCTATTTTTTTGGTTTATACGGCCCCAAAATGGGGGGGGGGTCCTCCTACCCATTTTTTGTCCAAAAATATCAAAAACCCTGAAATTTGGCCTTTTTGGGGGTATTTTTGCGTGCTCTGGGCTGGTCCTGCAGAACAGTGCTGCACACCAGTGTACCTGCCTATAGAGGATTTTCGACAGAAATTCCAATTTTCTTTGGATTCTCTGCCCCCAAAATAGGGATTGGGGGGTTCCTCCCACCCGAGCTTTCTCCCAAACCATCAAAAACCCTGGAATTCGGCCTATTTTGGAGTATTTTTGTCTGCTCTGGGGTGGTGCAGCAGAACAGTACCTGTATAGTATAGTATAGGCACGAAAAAACCATGAAAATAGGTTTTGTACCCAAAAAGACCAAAAGTAACCTTTTGTTTTAATTATACACCCCCCAAATAGCAGGGGGGGGGGTTCCTCCTACCCCATTGTTCACCAAAAATAACAACCTAAGCCTCAAACATGTGTGTGTACGGTGATAGGCACGCAAAAGCCTACCTATGAACCATATGGAAATGGACCACAAACGGTGCAAAATAGGGCCAAAAACACCTCAAATGTTCATCGCTCATCCCATTCTTATGCACATACTATCATATTTTATGTAGTTCTTTGGCGTATTTCGCTTTTTTGCAACGAGCACCCTCCAATCGGGAGGGGGGGTGGTTCAGCTGCTTGTTTCAGGCTAAAAAAAACAAACAATTTTTGATAAAAAAAAATGGCTATTTTTCGCCGATTTTGTTGAAAAATGGCAGATTTTGGGGCATAAGAATGCTGTAAATTGTGTTTGGGCAATCGATGTGTCCACACAACATGCTTTTTTGCATCCAGCACCCTCAAAATGGGGGGGGGGGGCTCTGCAACTGCCTGTCTGAGGCCAAAATACTCAATTTTTGACCAAGAAACAGCCATTTTTGGCAGTTTTTCCATGAAAAATAGCAAATTTTGGTGCATACAGATGCTGTAGATTGTGCTTTCGTAGTCCGTGCGTGCATACAACTTGCTTTTTTGCCTCCAGCACCCTCAAAATAGGGGGGGGATCCTTCAACTGCTTGTACGAAGCCAAAAAAAATCAATATGTGACCAGAAAAGGGCCATTTGTGGCCGTTTTTTTTCGTGAAAAACGGCTAATTTTGGTGCGTACGGATGCTGTAAATTGTGTTTGCGTGATCTGTGTGTCCCTACAATCTGCTTTTTCGTATCCAGCACCCTCAAAATAGGGGGGCAGTCTTCAACCGCTTGTCTGAGGCCAAAAAAAACATTTTTTGACCAAAAAATGGCCATTTTTAGCCGTTTTTTCCATGAGAAATGGCAAATTGTGGTGCATACGGATGCTACAAAATGTGTTGTCATGATCTTTGTGTGACCACAACTTGCTTTTTTGCATCCAGCACCCTCAAATTAGGGGGGGGGGGGGTCCTTCAACTGCTTGTACAAAGCCAAAAAATCAATATTTGACAAAAAAACGGCCATTTTTGGCCGGTTTTCATGAAAAATGGCATATTTTGGTGCGTACGGATGCTGTAAATTGTGTTTGCGTGATCTGTGTGTCCCTACAATCTGCTTTTTCGCATCCAGCGCCCTCAAAATAGGGGAGAGCCCAAAAATCTCAACTTTTGACCAAAAAATGGCCATTGTTGGCCGTTTTTTCATGAAAAATGGCAAATTTTGGTGCATACGGATGCTGTAAATTGTGTTTGCGTGACCTGTGTGTGACTACAACTTGCTTTTTCACATCCAGCACCCTCAAAATAGGGGGGGGGTCTTCAACTGCTTGTCTGAGGCCAAAAAAAAACATTTTTTGACCAAGAAATGGCCATTTTTGGCCGTTTTTTCCATGACAAACGGCAAATTGTGGTGCATACGGATGCTACAAAATGTGTTTTCGTGATCTTTGTGTGACCACAAATTGCTTTTTTGCATCCAGCACCCTCAAAATAGGGGGGGGGGGGGTCCTTCAACTGCTTGTACAAAGCCAAAAAATCAATATTTGACAAAAAAGGCGCCATTTTTGGCCGGTTTTCATGAAAAATGGCATATTTTGGTGCGTACGGATGCTGTAAATTGTGTTTGCGTGATCTGTGTGTCCCTACAATCTGCTTTTTCGCATCCAGCGCCCTCAAAATAGGGGAGAGCCCAAAAATCCCAACTTTTGACCAAAAAATGGCCATTGTTGGCCGTTTTTTTCATGAAAAATGGCAAATTTTGGTGCATACGGATGCTGTAAATTGTGTTTGCGTGACCTGTGTGTGACTACAACTTGCTTTTTCACATCCAGCACCCTCAAAATAGGGGGGGGGTCTTCAACTGCTTGTCTGAGGCCAACAAACTCAATTTTTGACCGAAAAACGGCCATTTTTGGCCGTTTTTTCATGGAAAAATGGCAGATTTTGGTGCATACGGATGTTGCAAATTGTGTGAGTCACGATCTGTGTGTCCCTACAATCTCTTTTTTCGCATCCAGCACCCTCAAAATAGGGGAGGGGGGTCCCTGACCTGTTGTTCAGGGGGCAAAGGCAACATTTTGGACCCATGGTACAGCCTGAAATATGGGGGGGGGGGCTTGGGATAATCTTTTTTTCAAACGCAACAAATGATGCCCAAGACGTCTTCCTTGTGGAGAAGGGGACCACCTTGAGAAATACAGAACCTGCATCCATCCCTGTGTGCACCATGGTCCGCACATGTTGACTGATCATTTGAGGACATTTGGAAAGAGCAACAACTTGAGCATGAAATTCTGGGCCAAATTGTGCACTGAGCAGTGCCTGCACTGAGTAATTCATTTGCCCCATGGGGTCCCTCCCTCCTCCAAGGAGCACAGCATTCCTGCACCCAAGGCCAATACTCATACTGCATTGGACTGTATGCACTGGCTAGCAGAGGTTTGCTCGACGGCTTGCCAAACAAGATGATCTGAAACACCAGAATTAAATTAAAGACCACGGTCTCCATGCTCCCCAATAGGAGTGGGATTTGTTTTCAGATCCAGGAGGCCTCCATGGAGTAGGCCAGAACGGATGCCCCATAGAGAATGTTCCCAGGTATGGCCAACAAAAATCAGTAAATACAGAGGTCCTGCCAAAAGACAGTGCAGTGTGCACAGTGCATGCGTACGGTGTGCACAGTGCGCATGTTCACAGTGCGTGTGTGAAGTGTGCGGAATGCGTGCATGCGCACAGTGCAAATGTTCACAGTGTGTGCGTGCAGTGTGCACAATGCGGGCGACGATGAGTGCGTGCAGTGTGTACAATGCGTGCGTGCAGCGTGCACAGTGCGTGCGTGCAGCGTGCACAGTGCATGCATGCAGTTTGCACAATGCGTGCGTGCCGTGTGCACAGTGCGTGCGTGCAGTGTGCACATTGCGTGCGTCCAGTTTGCACAATGCGGGCGTGCAGCGTGCACAGTGCGTGCGTGCAGTTTGCACAATGCGGGCGTGCAGCGTGCACAGTGCGTGCGTGCACACTACAAACATTTTCATCAAGCCCCCATCCCCCATTTGGTTGCGTTAACGCCACCCTGCAATCGACGCTGCCGTAACCATTTGCCCAAATATCAAAAAAGCTGTCATAATGGTTGCCATGATAGCAACCACTGCCGCCATCGCTTTTCCTAGGGATGAAAAGTTGGAATGTGTTGTGAGAGGCGTTGAGGGACTCACTTACCGCCATGCCAGCGACCGCGCATCACAGGGGGTAGGTACCGAGGGTGGCAGAAACTGGATTCCTGCTTGCACAAAACAAAATTCAAAAAACAGTGAGACCCACAGACTGATCACTGTATTCTGTCATGTGTTGCGGCCATGCAACTTTTTCGCATGAAATGGAATCCCTGCATGCGGTGGCACTACGTATTCCTACTGCCTTGATAACCAATGCACAATGCAACAATGTACCGCTTCAATGATCGTAACCACAACATTTCCAATCCACTCAATGAGCCCAAGCTTTTCGAGACGTGCATGAGATGTGCATGAGCACAAAGAGTGCTGCAAAGAACAAGAGGGTGCCCCACTCAACGTGCTCCAGCAGGGGCTCCCTCTCTGTGTCTGCCAGCAGCACCAGTGTCATGAATCCAAGGATTGCAATCCAGAGAGCGTCAAATGCAGCGTGCACAGTGCGTGCGTGCAGCATGCACAGTGCGTGCGTGGAGTGTCCACAATGCGTGCGTGCAGCGTGCACAATGCGTGCGTGCAGTGTGCACAATGCGTGCGTGCAGTGTGCACAATGCGGGCGTGCAGCGTGCACAATGCGGGCGTGCAGCGTGCACAATGCGTGCGTGCAGTGTGCACAGTGCGTGCGTGCAGTTTGCACAATGCGGGCGTGCAGCGTGCACAATGCGTGCGTGCACACTACAAACATTTTCATCAAGCCCCCATCCCCCATTTGGTTGCGTTAACGCCACCCTGCAATCGACGCTGCCGTAACCATTTGCCCAAATATCAAAAAAGCTGTCATAATGGTTGCCATGATAGCAACCACTGCCGCCATCGCTTTTCCTAGGGATGAAAAGTTGGAATGTGTTGTGAGAGGCGGTGAGGGACTCACTTACCGCCATGCCAGCGACCGCGCATCACAGGGGGTAGGTACCGAGGGTGGCAGAAACTGGATTCCTGCTTGCACAAAACAAAATTCAAAAAACAGTGAGACCCACAGACTGATCACTGTATTCTGTCATGTGTTGCGGCCATGCAACTTTTTCGCATGAAATGGAATCCCTGCATGCGGTGGCACTACGTATTCCTACTGCCTTGATAACCAATGCACAATGCAACAATGTACCGCTTCAATGATCGTAACCACAACATTTCCAATCCACTCAATGAGCCCAAGCTTTTCGAGACGTGCATGAGATGTGCATGAGCACAAAGAGTGCTGCAAAGAACAAGAGGGTGCCCCACTCAACGTGCTCCAGCAGGGGCTCCCTCTCTGTGTCTGCCAGCAGCACCAGTGTCATGAATCCAAGGATTGCAATCCAGAGAGCGTCAAATGCAGCGTGCACAGTGCGTGCGTGCAGCATGCACAGTGCGTGCGTGGAGTGTCCACAATGCGTGCGTGCAGCGTGCACAATGCGTGCGTGCAGTGTGCACAATGCGTGCGTGCAGTGTGCACAATGCGGGCGTGCAGCGTGCACAATGCGGGCGTGCAGCGTGCACAATGCGTGCGTGCAGTGTGCACAGTGCGTGCGTGCAGTTTGCACAATGCGGGCGTGCAGCGTGCACAATGCGTGCGTGCACACTACAAACATTTTCATCAAGCCCCCATCCCCCATTTGGTTGCGTTAACGCCACCCTGCAATCGACGCTGCCGTAACCATTTGCCCAAATATCAAAAAAGCTGTCATAATGGTTGCCATGATAGCAACCACTGCCGCCATCGCTTTTCCTAGGGATGAAAAGTTGGAATGTGTTGTGAGAGGCGGTGAGGGACTCACTTACCGCCATGCCAGCGACCGCGCATCACAGGGGGTAGGTACCGAGGGTGGCAGAAACTGGATTCCTGCTTGCACAAAACAAAATTCAAAAAACAGTGAGACCCACAGACTGATCACTGTATTCTGTCATGTGTTGCGGCCATGCAACTTTTTCGCATGAAATGGAATCCCTGCATGCGGTGGCATTACGTATTCCTACTGCCTTGATAACCAATGCGCAATGCAACAACGTACCGCTTCAATGATCGTAACCACAACATTTCCAATCCACTCAATGAGCCCAAGCTTTTCGAGACCGTGCATGAGCACAAAGAGTGCTGCAAAGAACAAGAGGGTGCCCCACTCAACGTGCTCCAGCAGGGGCTCCCTCTCTGTGTCTGCCAGCAGCACCAGTGTCATGAATCCAAGGATTGCAATCCAGAGAGCGTCAAATGCAGCTTCAGCACATTCTTGATGTTACTGATTCCCATGAAACAGTACCCTTGTAGCCAGGTCCCAAAATAATGCGGTACATGCACATGTTGTATCTTGGACACGCGGCACCTTGAACAGGAGGGGGAGGAACGCCGCCAAGGCCTCTTGCATCCTCAATACCAAGGCGTCATCCGGCCTCAACGCCTCAACGGCGGCATATGAACCGACGGCAACATGTATCGGCGACTGGCCCTGTGTGATGCACAGAAGGGGATGCAAAGCTCATCAGCGTGTCTGTCACAATGCCGCCTTTCGCAATGAACAGACTTCAACTTTCCTTTTGCGCCAGCGCTCATTCGGGCAGGAGTGCTCACAGTGGGTCAGTTTTTGGAGGATGACTTGAACGAGTGTCTTCGCCCCCACGTGGCACCCTATTTATCGCAAAGCGATCGCAGAATTTGCTGCATCTGCAGTCCGGAACGCGCCGTTCCAGCATGCCTTGCATCGAGTCCACCCCACAAAAAAAAATGGGTTAAGAGGCGATGGCCAAGAGAGCAAGATGCGCGCAGTGTGCACAATGCGTGCGTGCAGTGTGCACCGTGCGTGCGTGCATACTTCGTGTACTCGAGGAAAGTTTTGGCTTCCTTAACCCATCCCTAAAACCCTTTCCCATCTCTCTCCATTTCAAGGTCGTGCAGGGCCACTTGGCTGGCGTCGTTCATGGCATCATTTCGGAATGCTTGGATACACACCCGCCCTGTGCCCCGAAGCCCCCCCAACATGCACAAAGCATGCACAGGGCACGCACAACGCATGCATGCCCCACCTCTGCCGCGTGCGTGCAGCGTGCACAATGTGTGCGTGCAGTGTGCACAGTGCAAAACGCAATGCCAAAGGCACGAGCAAAAGCTCCACAGTGTCAAAAAGACATAATCTGAGTCGGGAACGGACAAACAGCGAAGGTGTTCTGTCACCCAGACCCAGAGATTTTCGCTGAAACTCTTAGCAGACAGAAGGCACTAATATTGTGACACACTGATATTGTGCATGCGTGCGTGCATGCAGTGTGCACAATGCGTGCGCGCAGTGTGCACAGTTGGTGCGTGGGTGCAACATGGGATGTGCACGGGGCACACAGTGCATACCATCAAGAGCCGAGGCGTGATACGTTGCTACTTCTTGTTTTCTCTTGATGCGTTGGCCGCAAGCTCCAACATCTCATTGCTCAGGAACTCCAACACAGCAGCCACATGCACAGTTGCTCCCTTGCCAACACTGGAAGAGTACCGCCAATTTGCGGGATAGACAACATTGCTTTGAGAAGAGAAGTGGAGCATCATGCATCATGCATCATGGATTGCAACCGCAGCAGAATTATCAACCACCACAACGGCAAGCCAAACCACCACTTGAATGGAGAGATGGGACACGCGGGCAAAAAATGACCGACACAACTGTGATATTTCCTCTGCGATATTTCAACTATGATATTTCAAGCATGGACCCACAAGCTCCCTAACGGTTGCTTCTGTCCTCCACCACTGGGTCGAATTTAAGCATTCCCATACAATTCACCCAACATACCATCAATATGCAAATGCAAATGTGTGTGCATGCATGGAGTTATCTTGTTGGGTTCCACAAATCACTCAGGTTGGTAATCACGACGAAATCACAACGAAATCACTCTAATCCACATTTGTGGCTTCAAAAGTGCAAATATGGCTATTCAGGGGCACTTTTTGCACCCTCCGGAAGATTATCTTGAGTAAAAGGCATGTAGGGTCACAATTTGTTGCTTGGCAAGCCTAACCGAGCTCTAGGGAAAAATTTCATCAATGCCAAATCACACGAAAGCACAGCGACAGCAATGAAATCAACCATTGTGGGTTCAAAAGTGCAAATACAGCTGTTTGGGAGATTGTTGCCACCAAGTGTTTCTAGGACATTGCCTAAGCCGGCTCTTTGGGTTGCCATGCAACGCGCGTTGCAATGCACATTGGTACATTCCACTGAGTGCGTGTGGTGTGTGTTGTGTGTGTGATATTTCATCTGCCCATAACGAGACACATGACATGGGCAACCATCCAATTTGAAACCGGATGAAATTTCCCCCATACCTCGTTAGGTCACAAACATGATATGAGTGCGATGTGGGCAATGAAGCAATGGCAGCGCAAACACAAAGCCAGGCAATGTTCTCAAACTGCCTCATCTACGTCAGCATAGGAGCCATTGCTTAGCCCCGTGGGTTGTACCAAAGGGAAATCACATTTGGTTGCCATGCATGCTCGCAATTCACTATTCCCTCACTGTCTTTTGACCATTCGTTCACCCTTAGTTCACTGTCTTTTCACCCTTTGCTCACCCTACCTAGGAAGGCGTAATACACAGGACAAGCCTCCTCTTGGCACAAAAAGCACGCAACAAGGGCATGAAGGCAGTGAGACAATCTTTGTATATTAGAATATGTGGTGTGGAGCAGTGTCATGTTCGATCACCGTCTTTTCACCCTTCGCTCACCCTACCTCGGAAGGCGTAATACACAGGAAATACCTCCTCTTGGCACACAAAGCACGCAACAATGGCATGAAGGCAGTGAGACAATCTTTGTATATGATTATATGTGGTGTGGAACATCGTCAGGTATGACAAGAAATTTGCAATACTTGTCCACCGTGGATATGGACCACAAAAGGTGCAAAAATGGGCCGAAAACACCTCAAATCTACATTGTTCAACCCACTCCTGTGCACATAGTATCATATTTCATTTATTACCTAGCATTCAAATACTTATAATACCATCTTATGCCCCAAACATGTGTGTGGACGGTGATAGGTGATCAAAACCCTACCTATGAACCATATGGATATGGAGCACAAATGGTGCAAAAACGGGCCAAAAACACCTCAAAACTACATTGTTCATCCCATGCTTGTGCCCGTAGTATCATATTTTATTTCTTACCCAGCATTCAAATGCTTACAATACCATCCTATGCCCCAAACATGTGTGTGGACGGTGATAGGTGATCAAAACCCTACCTATGAACCATATGGATATGGAGCGCAAAAGGTGCAAAAACGGGCCAAAAACACCTCAAATCTACATCGTTCATCACATTCTTATGCCCATAGTATCATAGTTTATGTAGTTCTTATCATTCAAATGCATACAATACCAACCCAAGCCCCAAACATGTGTGTGGACGGTGATAGGTGATCAAAACCCTACCTATGAACCATATGGATATGGAGCACAAATGGTGCAAAAACGGGCCAAAAACACCTCAAAACTACATTGTTCATCCCATGCTTGTGCCCGTAGTATCATATTTTATTTCTTACCCAGCATTCAAATGCTTACAATACCATCCTATGCCCCAAACATGTGTGTGGACGGTGATAGGTGATCAAAACCCTACCTATGAACCATATGGATATGGAGCGCAAAAGGTGCAAAAACGGGCCAAAAACACCTCAAATCTACATCGTTCATCCCATTCTTATGCCCGTAGTATCATAGTTTATGTAGTTCTTATCATTCAAATGCATACAATACCAACCCAAGCCCCAAACATGTGTGTGGACGGTGATAGGTGATCAAAACCCTACCTATGAACCATATGGATATTGGACCACAAATTTAAACGGTGCAAAAACGGGCCAAAAACACCTCAAATCTTCATCGTTCATCCCATTCTTAGGCACATAGGAGCTGCGCCTAGCCGCGGCTGGGTGGCTGGGAGGCTTTGGAAACCCCCCCCCCTCCCCCCCCCCCCCCCTGGCTGGCTGGCTGGCTGGCGCGCCCCCGGAAAACAGCCAAAATACGTAGTGCACCATTGTACCGCCTCTTCTCATGCATGGTATGGGTATGGGGATGGGTTTGCAAGGGTGGGGGGGGTCGGCCACCTTTCAAGAACACCCTTACCTCATACTCCAAGTTGCCTTGCCTTCGGAACCTCCCATAAAGACCACATAGAATCACCGCATTAGACGTATGTTCAACTGCAAATGTTGTTGTTACCGATGTAAACCTCAGACTACACAATTGTCCTCAATCTGAAATATATACCATCCATATTGCAATGCATATCCCAAGGCACCTTTCAAAAAAACACTTACGTCTCCAACTCCTCATTCCGCGACATGTAACCCAACACAAAGTCATACACCTTTTGGGTCAGAACATAGTAAGCTTGATACTTGTCATGGGAAACAGGCATGTCATCATGCACCACATTTGCAAAAGGAATTGTTTTGTTTTACCACACAATTTTACCACACACTCCATGGATCGTTGACATCATCTTGAGATCTTGAGAGCAAGGGTGGTGAGGCGAACATGCATGTACAAAGCAATGGTGGTTGGCTAGGTGGCTGGCTAGGTGGCTGGCTGGCTGGCTGGCGCGGGCCGGCCGGCCGGCCGAAAACCCCCCCCCCTCCCCCCCCCCCCCCCCTGGCTGGCGCAGCTCCATACTATCATATTATATGTAGCACCTATCATACAAATGCTTACAATAACAACCTAAGCCCCAAACATGTGTGTGTACGGTGATAGGCACGCAAAAACCCACCTATGAACCATATGGAAATGGACTACAAAACGGTGCAAAATAGGGCCAAAAACACCTCAAATGTTCATCGTTCATCCCATTCTTATGCACATACTATCATATTTTATGTAGTTATTATCATTCAAATGCATACAATACCAACCCAAGCCCCAAACATGTGTGTGGACGGTGATAGGTGATCAAAGCCCTACCTATGAACCATATGGATATTGGACCACAAACGGTGCAAAATAGGGCCAAAAACACCTCAAATGTTCATCGTTCATCCCATTCTTATGCACATACTATCATATTATATGTAGCACCTATCATACGAATGCTTACAATAACAACCTAAGCCCCAAACATGTGTGTGTACGGTGATAGGCACGCAAAAGCCTACCTATGAACCATATGGAAATGGACCACAAACGGTGCAAAATAGGGCCAAAAACACCTCAAATGTTCATTGTTCATCCCATGCTTGTGCACATAGTATCATATTTTATGTAGTTCTTATCATTCAAATGCATACAATACCAACCTAAGCCCCAAACATGTGTGTGGACGGTGATAGGTGATCAAAACCCTACCTATGAACCATATGGATATTGGGCCCCATGGTGCATGAGAAAGGGATGAACAGCCTAGAATAAAGGCAAAACATCGCTTGTCATGTAGGCTTCTACCAATGGTGATGACAATTTGTTCATATATCACCTCTATACCACCTCTTCCAGCCCTGTAAGGCCCTCTACATGGCCTCCATAGACCCTAAAACCATGAAAAAGAGTGGTTTTTGGCTAGAAAAGTGCGAATTTCTCAAAATCTGTGCCTGCCAATCTGGATTTTTTTAGGTGAGCAGCAAGGTATTGATCTCGGGGACACGCTCATGCCTTTACTTTGCTTCCAACTGCGAAAAAAAGTGGACTTTTTGGCGATTTTCTATTGCGCACGGCGGTCGGGAATCTGAAACTCGCGTACGCGGCAGTTGTTGCGCAAGTGTTATCCGGAGAAACGCGTTTTTCTCCGGATAAGGCTTGTCCGGAGAAATTTGGCGCGGAGGCGCCAGAACAGCCGCAGAACACCGCCAGAGTCAAAAAAGTCGGATTTTCTCCAAGTGCGCTGGCGCCGGCGGCTGGCGCAAATATGCCAGTCGGGATCGGCTGCCGCTGTGCATTTGGCGGACCACCGCATTACCGCTCAGGCACTGCGGCACTGTGGGAATTCCGAAAATTATTCAATATAGATTTGTCCCTAGAAAAGTGAAATTTTTAAAAAAACCAAAGGCCCCGGGCCAAGCCCGGGGCCACACTGACCACAAACTGACAATGGGGCTTGCACACAACATTGCACGACACATGTTCACACCTGCAATGCCTTACGATTTTTGACAAACCATGGTGCAAAGGTGTTGGGGGGGTAACTTGGCGCCACCGTGGAGTTTTTCGAATCCGTTTGGACCGTTGGAAAGCCCAAAGTGTCTACTTTTTGAATATGCATGGCCGTGCTAGGCCGTCTCACACCGGCTTGGAGCGGTCGGACCGTTATGGGTTGGAGGTTGGTCAAAAAAATGACTCATAACTGGTGGACGGTGGTAGACCTAGGCGTCCATGATCTTTGATCATTGTGACCCACTCCTCCTTTAACATACGTTTCTCACGAGCTTGTGCTCGTTTGGAGGGAACCGTGTGCCCCGTGTGTTCTAGGTTGGCTTTTGTAACCTTCCAAGGGCTATCCTCATCAAGACGGCTGCAAATAACACGACAAGAGCACTTAATTTTAATTTCCTTAGTGTCTTTCTTCTTCTTCTTGTCCGTGTCGTCTTCTGCATCTGGAACTTCTACCTCCGGAAGTGGCAGTTTTTGTTGCTCTTGTGGCACATAGACATTTTTCCAACGTTTCGATAAGCGGCTCCGTACCTTTTGGACGTCGCCACCTCCACTGGCCCCACGTTGGTCTGGATGCCACTTCCGACCATAGGGACATTGCAAATACAGGTAATCCCCCTCACTATCCCCAAGGTCACCAACGTCATCACTAAAGGAGACGTTGGAGGCCTCCTCCTCCTCCTCAACTTCATCGGACTCTGCATCCGACAATCCGATGACATCTTCTTCTACTTGTGCTTCTACTTGCATCTCTTCAATGTCATCAAGTTCTTCTTCTTTGATTCTTGGGGATTTAGGTGAGTGGCATTTTGGGGATGATACATCACTCAGCAAATCAACATCAATAATTTTGGGCCTTTTGCCCCTCATGGTGCTATGGGCTTGCATTTTGCAACAACAGGCTAAGGAGACAAATTTTGCAAATGTAAAATCTGAATTTAAAGGCTAAGGAGACAAATTTTGACAAATGTAAAATCTGAAATTTAAAGGCTAAGGAGACAAATTTTGACAAATTTAACATCTGAAATTTAACAGATGCACCAGAGAATAATAACAATAATAATAATACAAATGCAGAAAAATGTAAAATATAATGTACTGTCCTATAATGGGCTGAAATTGACCAAAATCTGGCTGCGGCGCCAAATTTCTCCGGATAAGGGTTATCCGGAGAAAAACGCATTTCTCCGGATAACACTTGCGCAGTTGTTGACAGTTGATCTGCGGCTTCAGCTCCAGCGACAGCATAATTTTGTTGAAATTTTGACAAAACGCAAAAAACAACAGTACTACTGTGTACAGGTTGATATCCCCGTTCTGAAAATGCATGACTTTGAATTTTGCGAAAAAACAGCTGCTAAAATCATAGGTGTTGTGATGACACATGCAAAGCAACCAAATGAAGAACCAATGAATGAGGAGTTGCTTTGCCTTGCGGAGCAACGACCGAGTTACTTTCTTCCCTTCCGGTGCGCCTACCTCAGCCACATCCACTTCCACTTCACTTCCAACAGGGCTCCTCCAGCTTCAAGGGACTCGTGGTCCCCCATGCACGTAGGCGTGGCATTGCGAAAGCAGATGCGCCCATTAACGTACACCGGTCTCGTCCCAAGTGCAGTAATGCACCCAGGGTCGACAGCCGGTGTGGGCGGAGGCACCACACCAGGGTTTAGCCAGATCCTTAACTCCGGCCCTGCTATCATTCACTGGAGTTGCCCTAGCTTCTGATTCGTTTCCATTTCCGTAACAGGATAGAACTAACACTATTAGCACCCGTTGGGAAGAATTTTCAAACGATCGGCCCGCATTACAGAACACAGAGCACGCGCACGCCAACAGGAACACGAGAAGGGCGCGCGCACACACAGCAGGCCTGTTCAGAACTAGAAATGTGAAATTCGCCATCCTGTGACTTATAAATAATATAAATTCGAAATTCACCGGAATTTATACCCGAAAGCCGCTGAGATCGCTGAAATCGGTGAAGTGTCGGATAGAGTGCAGCCAAATGTAATCCGAACCAGCTTCACCCCCCTTTCCAGAGAGTTGTCACCTGCTCGGAAAAACATAAAGAGGACAGGAGGATCCCGGTTGCCCCCTTGGCACTCCCCTCATTGTGCGAGGGCACCACATACACCGTGGCCACCCGCCCAAGTAATTGGGGGGAGGTAGGATAGGAACTCAAAAGAATGAAGTCCCTCCGGTCACCACTAAACCTAAAGGCCTAGGCTCGGTGGATCAAAGATAGACACAAAACAATGTCTTCGACTAGTGAAGCCGGTTCGGACCCCCGTGGTTATTTTGGGGTCACTTGGGGTGTGTATCTATGTGCCGGCAAGCCGCCATTGGCTGATATCATACTCTCCCATCCACCTGACCTAACCCGATGTGATAGTGTGATAGGTTTGGCCATCCCGGCTATGAGCGGCCATATTCGGTACCGAGGCGCCGCCAGCGGAGATTTATATATCGGAATATCAGGAATCAACAGGGTTTTATTATCATAATGTTTCGTTAATTTTTCAGCCTTTCGTTCTGATGGTCAATGTATCGGCGACTGTCAGTTGGCTCGCGATTTTGCGGTAACCGATTGGTTAGCTGTTATTTCCAGATATCTTGGTGGAAACTCCGATGAAGGGTCAGATTTCATCAGTAAAGGGTTCGTTGCTTCCGCAATTTTCCAAATATGCACTCGAAATTTTATTCTGAATTTTTCGCGATGTCGAGATCGGATTTTCGACTTCGACATCGCCGCACTTGATTTGGTCTTCTTCGAGTGGTCGAACTCCTTTCCCTATGCCCAAATCAGGTTTCCCTTATACTTGCCACCCATTTGACTTGAAGATATAAGGGAAACAAAAGTGAATCGTGGGACCACTTTGAAGGGCCATATCTACGCGCGAGTGTGAGGAAAGAGAATAAGGAAGGTTGCGTTGCAAGCGCCTTAGTCTCAACTTATTTTTAGTAGGATCCAACACCTTAAGTCGGCACACACACTCGTTGTATCATAGGATCATGGTCAACATGGTAGAAACTTGTTTATAACTTGTTGACCATCTGTCCGGACTTGATATTATGACTTTCTGAGTGTCTATTTTTTTTCGGGCTTTCTTCCTTGGTGCAATTCTTGTACATGCCCGCCACCGTGGGACAACCGGTGTGCTGAACGGAAGCCCGCAGTGTGGATTGGATTATTGCTGGATTTGTGGGATCTGGTTGCTGTTCAGGGTTGAAGGGGGATTGTATTTTATTTTCTATATTTTTGGATTTGGAACCCTGGATTTTGATAAATGCAATCGTTGATCAGGAGCAAGTCAGCAGGGGTTACAGGCGGAAGGGGCACAGCGGGGGCCGGTCCTGGTAGGGACCTTCTTTATGGTAGCAGAGGCTTACCTGCTGCCCCTACCTACCGCCGACCCGGGGACTTGGGCCCCTATGAGCCCTGCCCAAGTACGCCCCGGGTGCGTATTGTGGACTCGGTGGAGACCACGCCGGAGATTGGAGCCATAGAAGAGCCGAGACGTTCAAGAGCATGGCGAACTCCGGAAGTTGAAGCCCGAAGAGAAGTACGACATTCGGGAAGAGGAGGACTTGACATGGAGGATCTGGTCTCCATGTGTGAGCGTCGCTGCCGAAAGGCATGCAACCTCCGCTCCGCCGCGGAGGAATCTGAGGAGGCCTGCCATTCAGGCAGCAGTGGAGGACGGGCCCGGCGCTACCGGAAGCGCGGGTCACCCAAGTCCGCGGCAAGGGACGCCGGGGCTATGGATACGGACCCCAGCCCGGTCAGGCTGTGGGACTCCGAGCACTCCGAGGGCTATCGGACAGCTTATGAGCAACCCTCGGAGTCGGAGGAGACGGCCAGACCGCTCAAACGGGTGAACACGGCTCCAGAACCCAGCCTGGAGCATGATGCCGAGGCGTTGGAGAGGCCCGCCAGAGCCAGGACGGCGCCTGTGGCCCGGCACACGGAGCCAACGCGGGATAGCATGGGCGACACACCCATGGCGGAGGACTCCGAGGCGCCGGGAACCGCGGGATGCGCCGGATCAGGTGGAAAGCACGCTGAGTGCCACTGCGAGCACGTGTCGTTCCTCATCGGCAAGTACCCAAAGATGGGGATGGACGCCATCGTGCATCGCCTAGACCGCCTGGACAACGCCAAGGACGGTCTAGAGGAGGATGTCGCGGGGATCCTGGATGACCAGTCGGCCGCGGAGAAAGACATGGAGGAGTTGCGAGCGGAACGGGACCGGTACCGGGAGAATCTGGAGCTGGCCCTGGAGAAGCAGCAGCGAGTGGTTGACAGCCTCCTCCACCTGGTGGAGGACATGTCGGGACGCCTGAAAAGGCTAGAGGAGCTAGAGCCCCTCGCCTTGGGCCTGGAGCTCCCGGCAAAGCCGGCCGCGGCAGAGCTGGTGGAGCGGGTTAAGACCCTCAGGAGCGCCATGGATAAACCCATGGGCGGCCCTGCAGAGGCACCCTACGCGCCTCCGCGTGTTGACCCGGGTGCGCTGCCGTTTGTTCCCATGCTCAGCGAATCCACAATGCTCGGGGAACACACGGCACCGGCTGGGTCCATGCGGGAAGGGCACGGTACCACGGACCCGAGGAGCCTGACGGTACAGATGTCCCACGCCGCCCAGGATCTACCGCCAACTACGAATACCCATGCAGTTTATGCGGAAGAGGAGATCCAGAGCCAGACCATGCAGGGGCGAACCATGGGAAGCGCCGACGGACATGGTCGAGGTCATCCAGGCGGAAACCTGTGGGCGAAGGACCCCACTACGGGGATATGGACGGCCGATGGAGCAAGTCCTTCTCGCATTCCAAACCCTATGGGTTCAGGCCCAACTGGACCGCACTCCATGGAGGAGAGGGAGGTACGGGGAGTGTACTCACACACCCCGGCCACAGGTGGTATCCGCCTCGGTGGAGTGGTGGCTGGGGACGTCGGAGACGCCATCAGGATTGACGACCTCAGGGGAATCAAAATTTCCTATTACGACGGGAACCCGTCCAACCTGGATGACTTCATCCTGGACTGGGAGGACTTCGCCGAGGAGGTCGTCGGTGAGATGCGGGGAGCGCCGCGGGACAAGTGGGTATGCCGGACATTCCCACACCGGCTGGCGCAGGACCTGAAAGAGGAGCTGCGGGATCAGATCCGGGAAGGACTGATCCGTACGGAGCAGGCCTGCCTCCAGTGGTTGGAGGATGAGGAGCGGGTGGACGCTCCGAACCAGAAGCTGGAGGACTTGTGGTCCATCCCGCTGCCGCTGGACCGCGGTGAGTTGCGGGTCCGGGAGTGGAACCGGTATCTGCGGAAGTACCGCAGATGCCTCAAGCTGGTGGAGGACTGGAACGAGGCCAGTGAGATCCGCCACTTGCTGAAGGACGTCCTCCCCGGCAACTGGAAGAGGAGAGTGGAGGACGAGGAGAAGAAGCGGGCCAAGAAGCGGGTGGCGGTGAGGATCATGGCGGCGGAGGATACCCATGCGGGTATCATGGAGTTCTTCAGGAGGAACCTGGGCGAGCCCAACCGGATGTTGGGACTGAAGAACGCCGTGTACGTGGGGGTATTTGGAGACTCCATGGGGCAATGGTTGCTGCGCCTCAACAACGTGGAGTGGAGGCGCGGAGAGCCGCTGAGGATGCAGGTCATCTTCGCCCGCATGAGCCTGGATGAGATCGTGAAGTACATCACGGTGGAGTTGAAGCTCAATGCGAAGAACGAGGCCCACGTGCAGGATCGACATGGTCATGGACAACGAGGCCACCGAGAAGACCGCCATCATCGGGAGATCCAGGAGGACACGGCCAGCTCTGCGGAGGATGGTAGTGGAAGTGGCCAAGACCACTGGACCCGGGAGGATCACGAGGAGGCCCATTTCCTCGCGTTTGTGGCGCACAACGCGAGGGAACATGGGCAGGATCGGTCCAGATGGAGCCGGGTGGGACCCAAGAAGGGCAACGCGCCAAGGAGGATCGGGAACCCACCGCTCTCGTTCCGGGAGTACTGGTCGCAGCACGACGGGTGCTGGGTCTGTTATGGCAAGGGAAACGACCATGCACACGACCACCGTCAGTGCAAGGTGTATGAGGCGGACAAGAAGGCCTACTTCGCCGCCCACCCCGAGAAGAAGCCCAAGGAGCAGCGGATTTCCGATTGGAAGGCGAAGGGCGGAGACGGGGGAAAAGGCCAAGGCAAAGGCCAAGGAAAAGGCGGAGGAAGAGGCTGTGGTGTTGGACCTGGCCAAGACCGACGAGTGAGGTCGATCGAGGAAGTTGCTGAGGACATGTTGAGGATGTTGGAGGAACTCAAAGCCCAGCAACGTGGTGAACAAAGTCCTGGCGGATCGCAGCTGGAGGGGGCTGCGGGAAGTCAAGTCTAGAGGAGCCCCCACGAGAGTGGGACCTCGGAGGTCTCTCCTCCGAAAATCAGTGGAATCCCAGAGAAAGTGAAGGCACATCGGGTGCCGAAGAAGGCTCCAGAAGAGCCAAAACCACTGAGTTTCGCCACTCCCAACCCCTGGAGCGCCCTGCCAAGGGAAGTTTATGTGGGTAAGGGACGTGGCAAGAAGGAAGGAGCGACCACCGAGAGCCCCGTGGACGGGCAAGACCAACCCAAGATCCACAGCATCCGTGATCATACCCTCGAAGTCCTGATGCACCCGGACGTGCTAGAGTTGCATGCCGTGAGAGTCGTCCATACACCGCATGGTGACGAGCGGCAGTTGCACTTGAAGGTACGTGTACGGTGCGGACAAGAGGAGTTGGTGGTGGATGTTCTGGTGGATACGGGTGCCCAGGTGAGCCTGGTCCGGAGAGGGTTGTTCAAGGAGGAATCCCTGCAGCCCAGCCGTAGAGCGGTACGCCTGAAGGTGGCCAATGGAGAGATTATGGGTGGTGGCACCCATGAGGCCACTATCAGTATGGAATTCTGGGAACATGAGCGCTTGAACCGCCCTGATGTGGCGAAGAGAAGCACTCTATCCGGGAACTTCTATGTGGCCGACATTACAGATTGGGATATGATCATGGCATATGACTTCATGGTGGCAAATGCCATTGGAGCCCTTCCCCATCGCGCAACGCTGGTCCGGGAGGATGATGAATGCCTCACATGGCTGTCCACGGAATATGCATGCAGATCATCCCAATGAAATGCTGAGGAAGAGGATCGGATCGTCCGAGCGGTGCAAGCTGTGGGTGCCCAGTCCAGAGGAGACCGCGGAGTTCAGCTCACGGAGTATGGAATGGCGCCACAGGTGTATGACAGGATGATCCAGACGCTGGGAGCCGAAGCGCCCGAGACGGACGTCTTCGCTTCCCGGGATGCCCCACTTTTGCGGAGGTGTAGGAGGCATTGGCATTGAGGAGACTCAGCCTGGCATAGGCATTGGGGTTTGAAGGAGTGGGGGCCCATGTATTGGCATGGCTCCCTGGATAACACCAGACGTACGGTGGAGAAGATCGTCGCGGAAAGGGCGAGGGGGATCCTGGTCATAACCGGCATAGGATCCACACCATGTCCGCTGGAGGGTCTCAAGTTGACGCGGGACTCCATCACCCTGAACGAGATGTCATTCAGGCCAGAGGAGGAGTTGTTCATCGACGCCAAGGGTGTATCAATGCCCTCCCCGGGTCAAGCGTGGGGTACCAAGGCTTTCCTGGTGGATGGGGCGCAAGCCCAGCCCACGGGTGATGAAGCATTCATCCGTAGGGTGGAGGCGGTGCCCATGAAGGTCAGGTTTGAGCCCAAGGAAGGGATGGATCAGCCTATCGATGGCATTGACGTCCTGTCCCACGCCGAGATTGACGACGTCGTCAACTACATGCGGATGGGGATGCACGACCGATTGGCAGCCAAGAAGAGGCGGGCCATGGTCACATCTCCGCATTGGTGGGATGACAAGATGTTGGTCACCGGCAAGTACGAGAAGGACGAGTTCGTGGCGAGGGTCATGGATCACATCGCGGACCAATACGATGGTCCGGTTGGGTCGGACCCACCAACATGGGATTTTCCGAGAATGGGTGCCGATAGCGACAGTCACCAGCCCGAGGCCGCAAATTTCCGAAGATTATCGGTGGGAAGAGCTCCCCAGGACGATGAAGACGGCATATCGGACGAGGAGAAGTCGGAATCGGACCCAGAAGAGGCCTATACCGCAGTACGGTCGGTTGTATCCATACCGAAGCAAGCGGCTGAAGAGGCCCAGGAGAACCCGAAGGTCGCCGAGCTGAAGGAGAGGCTGATCAATGCCTATCCGCGGCTATTCAGTGGCGTCGCCAACAAGAACCCTCCAGATCGTGGGAGGTTTGGTACAGCGAAAATCAAGCTGAAGCCAAACCCGAAGATCTATCGTCATCGGGAGTACCAACTTCAGGGTGATCGGGCCGAGGCCATGAAGAAGCTGTTGGCCGAGTTCATTGAGCGGGGATGGATCGAACCCTCCGACAGTGAGTGGGCCAGCCCAGCCTTCATCGTGCCCAAGAAGGAGAAGTGCGAGTGGAGGTTGGTGGTGGATTACAGGGGTTTGAACGAGCAAACCGAGCACGACTCGTACTCGCTTCCCCTGATCGACTCCATCCTCCAAAAACAACAGAAAAAGCGGATCTTCACGGTGTTGGACCTGAAACACGGTTACCACCAGATGCCGCTACACCCGGACTCCAGGCCCTGCACAGCGATGTCGACGCCGCTGGGGCCCATGCAGTGGAAAGTGGTGCCTATGGGCGCCAAGAATGGCAACGCCGCTTTCCAGCGCATGATGGAGGACCTACTCGGTCCTGTCCGGGACTGTGCCGACCCCCTCGTGGATGACATCATCATCGGATCCGGCACGGAGAACATGACTGAGGACGAGCTCATCGAAGCGCATGAGAAGGATCTGCGCCGAGTGCTCAGCGAGCTGGACAAGCACAACATGGTCTGCAAGCCCACCAATGCCTCACTCTTCGTGAAGGAAGTGGAGTTCGCGGGTCACGTGGTTGGTCACGGGCAACGCCGTCCCATGCCTGGGAAACTGGCGTCCCTGCACCACTGGGAGAAGCCCCAGACCATCAGCGAACTCCGATCCTTCATGGGGTTCTGCAACTACTATTCGGGCTATGTCCGAATGTATTAAAGAAGGTCCCTACCAGGACCGGCCCCCGCTGTGCCCCTTCCGCCTGTTACCCCTGCTGATTTACTCCGGATCAACGATTGCATTTCTCAAAATCCTCAAAGTCCAGGGTCCAAAATCCAAAAATATAGAAAATGTAATCCTCCTTCAACCCTGAACAGCAACCAGATCCCACAAATACAGCAATAGCCCAATTCACAATCCAAATCAGGCTGCGGGCTTCCGTTCAGCACATCGATGGTCTCACGATGGCGGGCATGTACAAGAATTGCACCAAGGAAGACAGCCCTGAAATTGGCATATGAACACAAATCAAGCGAAGTTGGGGAAAGAGGTAAACATACACATTCACAGCCATAAACCCCTCATTCCCTGGACTCAAGACCTTCCCTTTACTCACCAACATATTGCCCTGAACCAGGTCAAATGAGATGGCTGAATGCCATGTGTCACAAGTCAATACACAAACCCCAAAAATGTGTTCACTCCCAATCCTCTAAATCCTAGCCCAATAGGGGAGGTGGCGTGTCATGGCCTAGAGTGGCACTCAGGACCATGCCCTACCCTGACATAACCTTGGTTGGACTTGGAGTCGAATGGGCTTGGAGATATGCCCCATGAGTTTGAACTCATAACATGCCAAAAAACTGCCAATTCACACTCTATTGGCCATATATCACATATATGCTCAAAATTGAAGTTACCACTTATCCGAAGGCTCAAAGTACGCATGGAGTGGAAGTCTAGTATTCATGGAGGATAGAGACCAAAGGCCAATGCCCATGTACATCCCCACTTTACCCTCGAAACCCCTTCGGATATGGGCGCCACGCACTGCCCAAGTCAGCCCATGATCTTGAGACCAATTCTTGTAATCCCTCGTGCGCCAAGCCAAATGGAGTACGCGATCAGGCATATGGTGGTGTTCAACTCCAAAGCATATGCCAACATATGAACAACATACCATGGTTCGACTCTCCATAGGCTTCTTGCTGATTGCCGACCAGGTAAGTACACAAAATGCAAAAATGAGCAAAAATTGAGGTCAAAAACATGAAAATTTGACCAAATACAAAGTTGTCATGATAATATATCTCTATGCTCACCCATGATATCCGTTCATGGTTCAATACACAAATGATTGGAACCATTTACGAACAATTCCCCCACTTGGATCCCCAATCAGGCGCATGGAGATACCTTCGCCACCCATATCTACATGCCCCATGAAAATGGGAGTGCACTCATGGATCTCATTGCCAAACATACCATGAGCAATACATACGCGGTAGACTTGGTCTAGCGCTTTGAATTCCACAATTGGGACATGGGCAAAACCCTTGTCACGTATGGCTCCCCATCTCTTCGGCCACACGAAGATATATAACATGGGCGTGAGCATATCAAGACATATACCATGCACATAACACATACCCTCAAAATGTGGCTCCCACCACGATATGCCATGTCCCTCCATGGTCATAACTTCACGTTAAAAATACGTGGGAACCCAAGGAAAGTATCTATGCAACCCCAACACTCATGCGGTACACTCGAAAGTCGCATTAAAATATTCGGTTGCACGGTCCAAGAGTTATATATCACTTTATACCCTCTTGACCATTATCCCTTGCTACACCGGGCATGTGTACACATCAAACGCGTTTGATGCATCCTAAATTAAGTTGAGACCAAGGCACTTGTAACGCAACTTTCTTTATTCTCTTTCCTCACACTCGCTCGTAGATATGGCCCTTCAAAGTGGTCCCACGATTCACTTTTGTTTCCCTTATATCTCCAAGTCAAATGCGTGGCAAGTATAAGGGAAACCTGATTCGGGCATAGGGAAAAGAGTATGACCACTCGAAGAAGTCCGAATCAAGTGCGGCGATGTCGAAGTCGAAAATGCGATTTCGACATCGCGAAAAATTCAGATTAAAATTTCGAGTGCTTATTTAGAAAATTGCGGAAGCAACGAACCCTTTGCTGATGAAATCTGACCGTTCAACGGAGTATCCGCCAAAATATCTGGAAATAACAGTTAACCAATCGGTTAACGCAAAATCGCGAGCCAACTGACGGTCGCCGATACATTGACCATCAGAACAAAAGGCTGAAAAACTACGGAAACATCATGATAATAAAACCCTGTTGATTCCTGATATTCTGATATATAAATCTCCGCTGGCGGCGCCTCGGTACTGAATGTGGCCGCTCATAGCCGGAATGGCCAAACCTATCACACTATCACATCGGGTTAGGTCAGGTGGATGGGAGAGTATGATATCAGCCAATGGCGGCTTGCCGGCACACAGATACACACCCCAAGTGACCCCAAGATGGCCACGGGGGTCCGAACCGGCTTCACCCCCCTTCTCAGAGCGTTGTTACCGCTCGGAAGTCATTGAAGAGAGGACGGGAGGACCCCAATGGGCTCCAACCCCCCCCTCCATGTCCCAAGGACACATGGAGGCCCCACACACGTCGTAGGCGTCCCCCACGCCCCATGGGAGGGGTGAGGACACTGATAATCGGTGCCCTACGCCATATCCGGTCTCCTCTTGATCTACAACATGGACCAAGGGGATCAAAGATAGAAAAACGTCGTCGGTCGACCTAAATAAGTATACCACAGTAAAATATATATGTGGAGATCGAGTGAAGGGGGTATATGGCCAATCAAGGCCGAAAAATCCCCGGATGAACGCCCTCACCCGTCTCCTCAATCACAGAAACAAACAAAATGCCAAGGGGGGATCCATTACGGTGCTACAGCAGCAACCAAATGGACCAACACGTCCTTGACATCCAAAGAAATATAATTTTTTTTTTCGTGTGGTCCATCCAGACCGTGGTATACCTGGGCACGAAACTGCTCGGAGGTTCCCACGAATCCCTGGATGCGGCGAATCCCTTCCAACGGACTTTATAAAGCCTACCCCCAGGCGTCCCCGGGTCCGGCTTGTCCGCCAGGATTCTCTCGGCGGTGAAGTCGTCGTCCTCACCCTCGTCGTCCGAGTCCACATCGCCGGCCGTGAACTCGAAGGTGACGGGACGTCCGCTGGGGTCTGGTGCTCGGGGACGAAGCTGGGTATGGTCGCGGTCCAGGATCTTGTTATCCCCCACGCGAACCGCATACACATCCTGCCCGACCTTCCGAACAATTACCCCCGGCACATACCAAGATGCCTGCCGATGCCTGGACAGGACATCCCTGTGGTGCTGCTCCACCCACACGGTGTCTTGGAGAGCATACTTCTGGACTTTTCCCTGCTTGAAGTACTTGGCCCTCTTGTCATGCTCGTCCTGTAGTGCCTTGCACACCTTGGCCGCCGTGTCGTCCGCCTCAGCCATCATGGCGTTTGCATCCCGGGCCCCTTTGCCATGGTTCAACCACGGGAGAGTGCGTGACACTCGATCCCGCAGGAACAGGATGCGATGGGGCGACAGTCCCGTGGGTCCCGGAAGGTCGTGGTACGCCTGGAGTACTCTCCACAGCGAATTGTACCAATTCCGGCTCGGTTCGTCGATGTGCAGCTGGCGGAACTTCTCGAACATCTGCCGCCCGGCCACCTCAGCCCGGCCATTCAACCGGCTGTGGTATGCCACGGTCTTGGCATGCCGAATCCCCATGTGCTTGCACATCGTCTTGAACCACGTCCCCACGAATTGACTGCCCCGATCGCTGCAGATGACAGCTGGGACATCGAAAATCGTCAGCCAATGCCTGATCATGGCATTAGCGACGGTCTTGGCCTGCAGCCCCACTCCATGCTTGTCCTTCTTGTCCTTCTTCTTGGACTTCTTGCCAGGGACCGCCACGATATACCCACTGTGCCTATCCACCGCCAGGATGACACAGTCGTTGGTCTCTCCTTCCACGGTGACCTCAGGCATGGCGAATACATCCATGGCCACGGACCGCATAGGGGCCTCCGGTATAGCCGTATACACCGGGTTGCCCGCTGTGGAGTGGTTGGGGCTCTTCGTGGCCCGACACACGGCACAGTCGCTGCAGTACCTATCCAGGATGGCGTAGTACCCCGGAGGGAACTTGAAACGCCACTCCAGGTCCTGCTGCATCTTGTCTCGGCCAGGGTGCACGAGCTGGGCGTTGTGCCAATGGTCAATGAGCTCCTCCACTCGGTTCTCGGGCACCAGCAGCTTGTCCTTGAGGAACAACTTGTCCCCATCCTCGGTCAAGCCCTCAGGCCATTCGTCGTCCGACGGGGCGCTCACGGCATTCCAGTACTTGCTCCAGTGCTCGGATGCCGCGTAGTCATCCGACCAGTCCTCTGTGAGCACCGACCTGACTAGCTCTACAGGGGTCACCATCCATTGTTCGAGGGTTTCCTCTCGAATAGCTTGGACGCGGGCACCCCGGAACTTGGCCAGGTCCGTACGATTTGCCATCACCACAAAGCACTTGACCCCCTCTTGCTCCATGACCTTCTCCATCTCGATGATGCGCTTGGCCTCCTCGGTCTCCTCGGCGTCGCCATGGCTGGATATGTCCATCCACGCCTTGCCCGCGGGGTAGGCCCAGCGACTGAGGCAATCTGCCACAGTGCTGTCCTTCCCCGGGACGTACACGACGCTGAGGTCGAACTTGGCGAACGTCTCGTGCCATCGGGCCCTCCTAGCCGCTGGTCCTGAGGGGGTGTCGACATGCTCCTTGTGCCAGCTCTGTAGGGACTGATGGTCCGTGCAAACCACCACCGGCTGCAGTCCGATGTGGCGAGACCACTTCCTGAGCGCACATACAATGGCGTATGTCTCCTTCTCCCTCGCGGTCCATGTTCGGCGTTGGCCCTCGGCCAGGATCCTGCTCCGAAACGCCACGGGAACATGAGTCCTGTCGTCCCGGACTTGCTCGAGGACTGCCCCCACGGCATAGTCCGAGGCGTCTGTCCGTAGCACGAATCCCTTGTCCGGGTCCACCAGGAACAGCCCCAACTGCCCCAGGAGTCGCTCTTTCAGGTGGTTGAACGCATCTTCAGCCTCAGGGGTCCAGGCAAGCTTCTTCTTGCTCCCCTTCCGGCCATCGAACTTCCCCACCTGCAGCATCTTGTGCAGCGGCCCCGAGAGTTCTGCATACATCCGGACATAGCCTGAAAAGTAATTGCAGAACCCCATGAAGGACCAGAGTTCGCTGATGGTCTGGGGCTTCTCCCAGTGGTGCAGGGACGCCAGCTTCCCAGGCATGGGACGGCGTTGCCCGTGACCAACCACGTGACCCGCGAACTCCACTTCCTTCACGAAGAGTGAGGCTTTGGTGGGCTTGCACACCATGTTGTGCTTGTCCAACTCGCTGAGCACTCGGCGCAGATCCTTCTCATGCGCGTCGATGAGCTCGTCCTCAGTCATGTTCTCCGTGCCGGACCCGATGATGATGTCATCCACGAGGGGTTCGGGACAGTCCCGGACAGGACCGAGTAGGTCCTCCATCATGCGCTGGAAAGCGGCGTTGCCATTCTTGGCACCCATAGGCACCACTTTCCACTGCATGGGCCCCAGCGGCGTCGACATCGCTGTGCAGGGCCTGGAGTCCGGGTGTAGCGGCATCTGGTGGTAACCGTGTTTCAGGTCCAACACCGTGAAAATCCGCTTTTTCTGTTGCTTTTGGAGGATGGAGTCGATCATGGGAAGCGAGTACGAGTCGTGCTCGGTCTGCTCGTTCAAACCTCTGTAATCAACCACCAACCTCCACTCGCCCATCTCCTTTGTGGGCACGATGAAGGCTGGGCTGGCCCACTCACTGTCGGAGGGTTCGATCCATCCCCGCTCAATGAACTCGGCCAACAGCTTCTTCATGGCCTCGGCCCGATCGCCCTGAAGTTGGTACTCCCGATGACAATAGATCTTCGGGTTCGGCTTCAGCTTGATCTTCGCTGTACCAAACCTCCCACGATCTGGAAGGTTCTTGTTGGCGACGCCACTGAACAGCCGCGGATAGGCCTTGATCAGCCTCTCCTTCAGCTCGGCGACCTTCGGGTTCTCCTGGGCCTCTTCAGCCGCTTGCTTCGGTATCGATACAACCGACCGCACTGCGGTATAGGCCTCTTCTGGGTCCGATTCCGACTTCTCCTCGTCCGATATGCCGTCTTCATCGTCGTGGGGAGCTCTTCCCACCGATAATCTTCGGAAATTTGCGGCCTCGGGCTGGTGACTGTCGCTATCGGCACCCATTCTTGGAAAATCCCATGTTGGTGGGTCCGACCCAACCGGACCATCGTATTGGTCCGCGATGTGATCCATGACCCTCGCCACGAACTCGTCCTTCTCGTACTTGCCGGTGACCAACATCTTGTCATCCCACCAATGCGGAGATGTGACCATGGCCCGCCTCTTCTTGGCTGCCACACGGTCGTGCATCCCCATCCGCATGTAGTTGACGACGTCGTCGATCTCGGCGTGGGACAGGACGTCAATGCCATCAATTGGCTGATCCGTCCCCTCCTTGGGCTCAAACATGACCTTCATGGGCACCGCCTCCATCCTACGGATGAATGCTTCATCACCCGTGGGCTGGGCTTGCGCCCCATCCATCAGGAAAGCCTTGGTACCCCACGCTTGACCCGGGGAGGGCATTGACAAACCCTTGGCGTCGATGAACAACTCCTCCTCTGGCCCGAATGACATCTCGTTCAGGGTGATGGAGTCCAGCGTCGACTTGAGACCCTCCAGCGGACATGGGGTGGATCCTATGCCGGTTATGACCAGGATCCCCTTCGCCCTATCCGCGATGATCTTCTCCTCCGTACGTCTGGTATTGTCCAGGGAGCCATGCCAATACATGGGCCCCCACTCCTTCAAACCCCAATGCCTATGCCAGGCTGAGTCTCCTCGATGCCAATGCCTCCTACACTTCCGCAGAAGTGGGGCATCCCGGGAAGCGAAGACGTCCGTCTCGGGCGCTTCGGCTCCCAGCATCTGGATCATCCTGTCGTACACCTGCGGCGCCATTCCATACTCCGTGAGCTGAACTCCGCGGTCTCCTCTGGACTTGGCACCCACAGCTTGCACCGCTCGGACGATCCGATCCTCTTCCTCAGCATTCCATTGGGATGATCCGCATGCATAATCCGTGGACAGCCATGTGAGGCATTCATCATCCTCCCGGACCAGCGTTGCACAATGGGGAAGGGCTCCAATGGCGTTTGCCACCATGAAGTCATACCCCATGATCATACCCGAATCGGTAATGTCGGCCACATAGAAGTTCCCGGATAGAGTGCTTCTCTTCGCCTGATCAGGGCGGTTCAAGCGCTCATGCTCCCAGAATTCCATACTGATGGTGGCCTCATGGGTGCCGCCGCCCAAAATCTCTCCGTTGGCGACCTTCAGGCGGACCGGTCTCCGGCTGGGCTGCAGGAGTTCCTCCTTGAACAACCCTCTCCGGACCAGGCTCACCTGGGCACCCGTATCCACTAACACATCCACCACCTTCTCCTCTCGTCCGCACGGTACTCGCACTTTCAAGTGCAACTGCCGCTCGTCGCCATGAGGTGTATGGACGACTCTCACGGCATGCAACTCTAGCACGTCCGGGTGCATCAGGACTTCAAGGGTATGGTCACGGATGGTGAAGATCTTGGGTTGGTCCTGCCCGTCCACGGGGCTCTCCGTGGTCGCTCCTTCCTTCTTGCCATGTCCCGTACCCACATGTACTTCCCTTGGCAGGGCGCCCCAGGGGTTGGGAGTGGCGAAACTCAGTGGTTTTGGCTCTTCTGAAGCCTTCTTCGGCACCCGATGTGCCTTTGCTTTCTCTGGGATTCCACTGATTTTTGGAGGAGAGACCTCCGAGGTCCCACTCCCGTGGGGGCTCCTCTAGACTTGGCTTCCCGCAGCCCCTTCCGGCTGCGATCCACCAGGACTTTGTCCTCCACGTTGCTGGGCTTTGAGTTCCTCCAACGTCCTCAACATGTCCTCAGCAACTTCCTCGATCGACCTCACCCGTCGGTCTTGACCAGGTCCACCACCATAGCCTCTTCCTCCGCCTTTTCCTTGGCCTTTGCCTTGGCCTTTTCCCCCGTCTCCGCCCTTCGCCTTCCAATCGGAAATCCGCTGCTCCTTGGGCTTCTTCTCGGGGTTAGCGGCGAAGTAGGCCTTCTTGTCCGCCTCATACACCTTGCACTGACGGTGGTCGTGTGCATGGTTGTTTCCCTTGCCATAACAGACCCAGCACCCGTCGTGCTGAGACCTGTACTCTCGAAACGAGAGCGGTGGGTTCCCGATCCTCCTTGGTGCTCTGCTCTTATTGGGTCCCACCTGGCTCCATCTGGACCGATCCTGCCCATGGTTCCTCACGTTGTGCGCCACAAACGCGAAGAAGTGGGCCTCCTCATGATCCTCCCGGGACCCGGTCCAGTGGTCTTGGCCACTTCCACTACCATCCTCCGCGGAGTTGGCCGTGTCCCCCTGGATCTCCCGATGATGGCGGTCTTCTCGGTGGCCTCGTTGTCCATGACCATGTCGATCCTGCACGTGGGCCTCATTCTTCGCATTGAGCTTCAACTCCACCGTGATGTACTTCACGATCTCGTCAAGGCTCATGCGGGCGAAGATGACTTGCATCCTCAGCGGCTCCCCGCGCCTCCACTCCACGTTGTTGAGGCGCAGCAACCTTTGCCCCATGGAGTCTCCAAACACCTCCACGTACACGGCGTTCTTCAGTCCCAACATCCGGTTGGGTTCGCCCAGGTTCCTCCTGAAGAACTCCATGATACCCGCATGGGTATCCTCCGCCGCCATGATCCTCACCGCCACCCGCTTCTTGGCGCGCTTCTTCTCCTCGTCCTCCACTCTCCTCTTCCGGTTGCCGGGGAGGACGTCCTTCAGCAAGTGGCGGATCTCACTGGCCTCGTTCCAGTCTTCCACCAGCTTGAGGCATCTGCGGTACTTCTGCAGATACCGGTTCCACTCCCGGACCCGCAACTCACCGCGGTCCAGCGGCAGTGGGATGGACCACAGGTCCTTCCGCTTCTGATTCGGAGCGTCCACCCGCTCCTCATCCTCCAACCACTGGAGGCAGGCCTGCTCCGTACGGATCGATCCTTCCCGAATCTGATCCCGCAGCTCCTCCTTCAGATCCTGCGCCAGCCGGTGTGGGAATGTCCGGCATACCCACTTGTCCCGCGGCGCTCCCCGCATCTCGCCGACGACCTCCTCGGCGAAGTCCTCCCAGTCCAGGATGAAGTCATCCAGGTTGGACGGGTTCCCGTCGTAATAGGGGATTTTGATTCCTGTGAGGTCGTCAATCCTGATGGCGTCTCCGACGTCTCCAGCCACCACTCCACCGAGACGGATACCACCTGTGGCCGGGGGGTGTGAGTACACTCCCCGTACATCCCTCTCCTCCATGGAGTGCGGTCGAATTGGGCCTGAACCCATGGGGTTTGGAATGCGGGAAGGATTTGCTCCATCGGCCGTCCATATCCCCGTATCGGGGTCCTTCGCCCACAGGTTTCCGCCTGGATGACCTCGACCATGTCCGTCGGCGCTTCCCATGGTTTGTCCCTGCATGGTCTGGCTCTCGATCTTCTCTTCCGCATAAACTACCATATTCGTCGTGATCGGTACATCCTGGGCGGCATGAGACATCTGTACCGTCAGGCTCCTCGGGTCCGTGGTTACGTGCCCTTCCCGCATGGACCCAGCCGGTGCCGTGTGTTCCCCGACCATTGTGGATTCGCTGAACATGGGAACAAACGGCAGCGCACCCGGGTCAACACGCGGAGGCGCGTAGGGTGCCTCTGCAGGGCCGCCCATGGGTTTATCCATGGCGCTCCTGATGGTCTTAACCCGCTCCGCCAGCTCTGCCGCGGCCGGCTTTGCCGGGAGCTCCGGACCCGAGGCGAGGGGCTGTAGCTCCTCTAGCCTTTTCAGGCGTCCCAACATGTCCTCCACCAGGTGGAGGAGGCTGTCCACCACTCGCTGCTGCTTCTCCAGGGCCAGCTCCAGATTTTCCCGGTACCGGTCCCGTTCCGCTCGCAGCTCCTCCATGTCTTTCTCCGCGGCCGACTGGTCATCCAGGATCCCCGCGACGTCCTCTTCTAAACCGTCCTTGGCGTTGTCCAGGCGGTCAAGGCGATGCACGATGGCGCCCATCTCCATCTTCGGGTACTTGCCCATGAGGAAGGACACGTGCTCGCAGTGGCACGCAGCGTGCTTTCCGCCGGATTAAGCGCATCCCGCGGTTCCCGGCACCTCAGACTCATCGCCCATGGGCGTGTCGCCTATGGCGTCCGTCTCTGGTTCCTTGTGCCGGGGCACAGGTGCCGTCCGGGCCCTGGGTGGCCTCTCCAAGCCCTCGGCGTCGTGCTTCAGGGCGGGCTCGGGGGCCGTATGCGACCTGGCGATCGGCGCGGGCGTCTTCGACTCCGACGGTGGCTCGTAGGCTGTCCGATAGCCCTCGGAGTGCCCCTCGGATTCCCACAGCCTGACTGGGCTGGGGTCCGTGTCCATAGCCCCGGCGTCCCTTGCCGCGGACTTGGGTGACCCGCGCTTCCGGTATCGCCGGGCCCGGCCTCCACTGCTGCCTGAATGGCAAGCCTCATCAGAGTCCTCCGCGGCGGATCGGAGGTTGCATGCCTTTCGGCAGCGACGCTCACACATGGAGACCAGGTCCTCCATGTCACGTCCTCCTCTTCCCGAATGTCGTACTTCTCTCCGGGCTTCAACTTCCGGAGTTCGCCATGCTCTTGAACGTCTCGGTTCTTCTATGGCTCCAATCTCCGGCGTGGTCTCCACCGAGTCCACAATACGCACCCGGAGCGTACTTGGGCAGGGCTCATGAGGGCCCAAGTCCCCGGGTCGGCGGTAGGTAGGGGCAGCAGGTAAGCCTCTGCTACCATAAAGAAGGTCCCTACCAGGACCGGCCCCCGCTGTGCCCCTTCCGCCTGTTACCCCTGCTGATTTACTCCGGATCAACGATTGCATTTCTCAAAATCCTCAAAGTCCAGGGTCCAAAATGCAAAAATATAGAAAATGTATTCCTCCTTCAACCCTGAACAGCAACCAGATCCCACAAATACAGCAATAGCCCAATTCACAATCCAAATCAGGCTGCGGGCTTCCGTTCAGCACATCGATGGTCTCACGATGGCGGGCATGTACAAGAATTGCACCAAGGAAGAAAGCCCTGAAATTCGCATATGAACACAAATCAAGCAAAGTTGGGGAAAGAGGTAAACATACACATTCACAGCCATAAACCCTTCATTCCGTGGACTCAAGACCTTCCCTTTACTCACCAACATATTGCCCTGAACCAGGTCAAATGAGATGGCTGAATGCCATGTGTCACAAGTCAATACACAAACCCCAAAAATGTGTTCACTCCCAATCCTCTGAATCCTAGCCCAATAGGGGAGGTGGCGTGTCATGGCCTAGAGTGGCACTCAGGACCATGCCCTACCCTGACATAACCTTGGTTGGACTTGGAGTCGAATGGGCTTGGAGATATGCCCCATGAGTTTGAACTCATAACATGCCAAAAAACTGCCAATTCACACTCTATTGGCCATATATCACATATATGCTCTAAATTGAAGTTACCACTTATCCGAAGGCTCAAAGTACGCATGGAGTCGAAGTCTAGTATTCATGGAGGATAGAGACCAAAGGCCAATGCCCATGTACATCCCCACTTTACCCTCGAAACCCCTTCGGATATGGGCGCCACGCACTGCCCAAGTCAGCCCATGATCTTGAGACCAATTCTTGTAATCCCTCGTGCGCCAAGCCAAATGGAGTACGCGATCCGGCATATGGTGGTGTTCAACTCCAAAGCATATGCCAACATATGAACAACATACCATGGTTCGACTCTCCATAGGCTTCTTGCTGATTGCCGACCAGGTAAGTACACAAAATGCAAAAATGAGCAAAAATTGAGGTCAAAAACATGAAAATATGACCAAATACAAAGTTGTCATGATAATATATCTCTATGCTCACCCATGATATCCGTTCATGGTTCAATACACAAATGATTGGAACCATTTACGAACAATTCCCCCACTTGGATCCCCAATCGGGCGCATGGAGATACCTTCGCCACCCATATCTACATGCCCCATGAAAATGGGAGTGCACTCATGGATCTCATTGCCAAACATACCATGAGCAATACATACGCGGTAGACTTGGTCTAGCGCTTTGAATTCCACAATTGGGACATGGGCAAAACCCTTGTCACGTATGGCTCCCCATCTCTTCGGCCACACGAAGATATATAACATGGGCGTGAGCATATCAAGACATATACCATGCATATAACACATACCCTCAAAATGTGGCTCCCACCACGATATGCCATGTCCCTCCATGGTCATAACTTCACGTTAAAAATACGTGGGAACCCAAGGAAAGTATCTATGCAACCCCAACAATCATGCGGTACACTCGAGAGTCGCATTAAAATATTCCGTTGCACGGTCCAAGAGTTATATATCACTTTATACCCTCGTGACCATTATCCCTTGCTACACCGGGCATGTGTACACATCAAAGGCGTTTGATGCATCCTAAATTAAGTTGAGACCAAGGCGCTTGTAACGCAACTTTCCTTATTCTCTTTCCTCACACTCGCTCGTAGATATGGCCCTTCAAAGTGGTCCCACGATTCACTTTTGTTTCCCTTATATCTCGAAGTCAAATGGGTGGCAAGTATAAGGGAAACCTGATTCGGGCATAGGGAAAAGAGTATGACCACTCGAAGAAGTCCGAATCAAGTGCGGCGATGTCGAAGTCGAAAATCCGATTTCGACATCGCGAGAATTTCAGATTAAAATCTCGAGTGCTTATTTAGAAAATTGCGGAAGCAACGAACCCTTTGCTGATGAAATCTGACCCTTCAACGGTGTTTCCGCCAAAATATCTGGAAATAACAGTTAACCAATCGGTTAACGCAAAATCGCGAGCCAACTGACGGTCGCCGATACATTGACCATCAGAACAAAAGGCTGAAAAATTACGGAAACATCATGATAATAAAACCCTGTTGATTCCTGATATTCTGATCTATAAATCTCCGCTGGCGGCGCCTCGGTACTGAATGTGGCCGCTCATAGCCGGAATGGCCAAACCTATCACACTATCATATCGGGTTAGGTCAGGTGGATGGGAGAGTATGATATCAGCCAATGGCGGCTTGCCGGCACATAGATACACACCCCAAGTGACCCCAAGATGGCCACGGGGGTCCGAACCGGCTTCAGTATGCAGAACTGTCGGGGCCGCTGCACAAGATGCTGCAAGTGGGCAAGTTCGATGGCCGGAAGGGGAGCAAGAAGAAGCTTGCCTGGACCCCTGAGGCTGAGGATGCGTTCAACCGCCTGAAGGAGCGACTGCTGGGGCAGCTGGGGCTATTCCTGGTGGACCCGGACAAGGGATTCGTCCTACGGACGGACGCCTCGGACTATGCTGTAGGTGCAGTCCTCGAGCAGGTCCGGGATGACGGGTCGCACGTACCCGTGGCATGTGGAGCAGGATCCTGGCCGAGGGCCAACGTCGAACCTGGACCGCGAGGGAGAATGAGACGTACGCCATTGTCTGTGCGCTCAGGAAGTGTTCTGGCCACATCAGATTGCAACCAGTGGTGGTATGTACGGACCATCAATCCTTGCAGAGCTGGCACAAGGAGCACATCAACACCCCCTCGGGACCGGCGGCAAGGAGGGCCCGATGGGACGAGACGTTCGCCAAGTTCGACCTCAGCGTCGTATACGTCCCGGGGAAGGACAGCACTGTGGCAGATTGCCTCAGTCGGTGTGCCTACCCTGCGGGCAAGGCTTGGATGGACATATCCAGCCATGGAGACGCCGAGGAGACCGAGGAGGCCAAGCGCATCATCGAGATGGAGAAGGCCATGGAGCAAGAGGGGGTCAAGTGCTTTGTGGTGATGGCGAACCGTACGGACCTGGCCAAGTTCCGGGGTGCCCGCGTCCAAGCTATTCGAGAGGAAACCCTCGAGCAATGGATGGTGGCCCCTGTAGAGCTAGTCAGGTCGGTGCTCACAGAGGACTGGTCGGATGACTATGCGGCATCCGAGCACTGGAGCAAGTACTGGAATGCCGTGAGCGCCCCGTCGGACGACGAATGGCCAGAGGGGTTGACCGAGGATGGGGACAAGTTGTTCCTCAGGGACAAGCTGCTGGTGCCCGGGAACCGAGTGGAGGAGCTCATTGACCATTGGCACAACGCCCAGCTCATGCACCCTGGCCGAGACAAGATGCAGCAGGACCTGGAGTGGCGTTTCAAGTTCCCTCCGGGGTACTACGCCATCCTGGATAGGTACTGCAGCGACTGTGCCGTGTGTCGGGCCACGAAGAGCCCCAACCACTCCACAGCGGGCAACCCGGTGTATACGGCTATACCGGAATCCCCCATGCGGTCCGTGGCCATGCATGTGGTCGCCATGCCGGAGGTCACCGTGGAAGGAGAGACATATGATTGTGTCATCCTAGCGGTGGACAGGCACAGCGGATATATCGTAGCAGTCCCGGGCAAGAAGTCCAAGAAGAAGGACAAGAAGGACAAGCATGGAGTGGGGCTGCAGGCCAAGACCGTCGCTAATGCCATGATCAGGCATTGGCTGACGATTTTTGATGTCCCAGCTGTTATCTGCAGCGATCGGGGCAGTCAATTCGTGGGGACGTGGTTCAAAGCAATGTGCAAGCACATGAGGATTCGGCACGCAAAGACCGTGGCGTACCACAGCCGGTCGAATGGCCGGGCTGAGGTGGCCGGGCGGCAGATGTTCCAGAAGTTCCGCCAGCTGCACATCGACGAACCGGGCCGGAATTGGTACAATTCGCTGTGGAGGGTACTCCAAGCGTAAGCACGACCTTCCGGGGCCCACTGGACTATCGCCCCATCGCATCCTGTTCCTACGGGATCGAGTGTCACGCACTCTCCCGTGGTTGAACCATGGCAAAGTGGCGCGGGATGCGAACGCCATGATGGCTGAGGCGGACGACACGGCGGCCAAGGTGTGCAAGGCACTTCAGGACGAGCATGACAAGAGGGCCAAGTACTTCAAGCAGGGAAAGGTCCAGAAGTATGCTCTCCAAGACACCGTGTGGGAGGAGCGGCACCACAAGGATGTCCTGTCCAGGCATCGGCAGGCGTCCTGGTATGTGCCGGGGGTAATCGTGCGGAAGGTCGGGCAGGATGTGTATGCGGCTCGTGTGGGGGATAACAAGATCCTGGACCGCGACCATACCCAGCTTCGTCCCCGAGCACCAGACCCCAGCGGACGTCCCGTCACCTTCGAGTTCACGGCCGGCGATGTGGACTCGGACGACGAGGGTGAGGACGACGACTTCACAGCCGAGAAGATCCTGGCGGACAAGCCGGACCCGGGGACGCCTGGGGGGAGGCTTTATAAAGTCCGTTGGAAGGGATTCGCCGCATCCAGGGACTCGTGGGAGCCTCCGAGCAGTTTTGTGCCCAGGTACACCACGGTCTGGATGGACTACCTGAAGAAAAAGAATATTTCTTTGGATGTCAAGGACGTGCTGGTCAATTTGGTGGCTGCAGTAGCACCGTAATGGATCCCCCTTGCCATTTTTGTTTGTTTCTGTGCTTGGGAGACGGGTGAGGGCGTTCATCCGGGGATTTTTGGGCCTTGATTGGCCATATACCCCCTTCACTCGATCTCCACGTATATATTTCATCGTGGTATACGTATTTAGATCGATCGACGACGTTTCTCTATCTTTGATCCCCTTGGTCCATGTTGTAGATCAAGAGGAGACCGGATATGGCGTAGGGCACCGATTATCAGTGTCCTCACCCCTCCCTTGGGGCGTGGGGGACGCCTACGACGTGTGTGGGGCCTCCATGTGTCCTTGGGACATGGGGGGGGGGCTGGAGCCCATTGGGGTCCTCCCGTCCTCTCTTCAATGACTTCCGAGCGGTAACAACGCTCTGAGAAGGGGGGTGAAGCCAGTTCGGACCCCCGTGGCCATTTTGGGGTCACTTGGGGTGTGTATCTATGTGCCGGCAAGCCGCCATTGGCTGATATCATACTCTCCCATCCACCTGACCTAACCCGATGTGATAGTGTGATAGGTTTGGCCATTCCGGCTATTAGCGGGAATATTCAGTACCGAGGCGCCGCCAGCGGAGATTTATATATCGGAATATCAGGAATCAACAGGGTTTTATTATCATAATGTTTCGGTAATTTTTCAGCCTTTCGTTCTGATGGTCAATGTATCGGCGACTGTCAGTTGGCTCGCGATTTTGCGGTAACCGATTGGTTAACTGTTATTTCCAGATATCTTGGCGGAAACTCCGATGAAGGGTCAGATTTCATCAGTAAAGGGTTCGTTGCTTCCGCAATTTTCTAAATATGCACTCGAAATTTTATTCTGAATTTTTCGCGATGTTGAAATCGGATTTTCGACTTCGACATCGCTGCACTTGATTTGGTCTTCTTCGAGTGGTCGTACTCCTTTCCCTATGCCCAAATCAGGTTTCCCTTATACTTGCCACCCATTTGACTTGAAGATATAAGGGAAACAAAAGTGAATCGTGGGACCACTTTGAAGGGCCATATCTACGCGCGAGTGTGAGGAAAGAGAATAAGGAAGGTTGCGTTGCAAGCACCTTAGTCTCAACTTATTTTTAGTAGGATCCAACACCTTAAGTCGGCACACACACTCGTTGTATCATAGGATCATGGTCAACATGGTAGAAACCTGTTTCTAACTTGTTGACCATGTGTCCGGACTTGATATGATGACTTTCTGGGTGTCTATTTTTTTTCGGGCTTTCTTCCTTGGTGCAATTCTTGTACATGCCCGCCACCGTGGGACGACCGGTGTGCTGAACGGAAGCCCGCAGTGTGGATTGGATTATGGCTGGATTTGTGGGATCTGGTTGCTGTTCAGGGTTGAAGGAGGATTGTATTTTATTTTCTATATTTTTGGATTTGGAACCCTGGATTTTGATAAATGCAATCGTTGATCAGGAGCAAGTCAGCAGGGGTTACAGGCGGAACAGGCACAGCGGGGGCCGGTCCTGGTAGGGACCTTCTTTACTAGTCTACATAAAAGAGCACAAACAGGTATATGATGCTCGGCATGCACAGAGATAACCCCTTGCACGACCGGCACTGCAACCAAGAGACATGAGAGCATTGGATCACCCAGATGAGACAGTGGCACCTGGGGGGGGGGGTGGATGACATTGCATGACAAGCGTACACAGCGTACAGACAAACAATGCAGAATGTGAAAAAGGTTTTTTGCCCCCAAATATGTCATTTCGGACATGGGTCGAAGCAGGAAACAAACAGATGCCATGGTTGCGTCAGGAACGAGTTTTTGAAGTGGTTAGGTACCCACGAAATCCTCCAACTCAAAGGTATGTCAAAAATATGGCAAAGACACGGTTTTGACCGTAGCCAACCCTACCCTAAAAACATTTTTTAGGAGGGTCTACCGGGGGCCCTTGCTGCAAATGTAATGCGAACGGGGCCCACTGTGGCAACAAGCATGTCAAAAATGGTCCTCGATCCGGCCGGAATGTCTCAAGGTGCCCAAAATGCCGAGCTATGAGAAAAGACGTTTGTACCAAAAATAGTAACATTTCTTGCTAAAAATACCACACGGGAAAAGGTGAAATCTCCAAATTGAGAAACCCTGGAGGGAGACAAACCTCACCAATGCGACGGCGACAGCCATTCAGACGCTGCGGATTCAGACAAAACGTGAAATGAGGCCGGTATGGTGGAGTTCTAAAAATGGAAATTTTGCTGCTAAAAATGGCGCAAGTGTTCTAAAAATAAAATGTGGTGTGCCAAAAATAGAAGTAGTAGTTGGGTAGGGATTTAGCACAACCGGTGGTCTCCATGTCGTCCGGCAACCTCCTAATAGGTGCCATCGCTCCAAAGAATAGCGAAAACAAAGCAACAAAGCAAGGTGGGTGAGGAGATCAAAACAAATAAATATCAACTTCATATCCCCCGTAGACTCTGGAATTCCAACCTAGAAGTCCACGAACGATGCCGTATAGCGGGGGCATCACTCCCGCCGATGCACTTACCAAAGGCCCCAGCCAAGAAAAAAAAGGAAATTATGAGGGTTTCCTGACAGCCATGGTTCCGTGGGAGTCCCCTGAGCAAGCGGTGACCGATTGTGCACACAAAGAAAATGAGCACACCCAAGACTCATCTTGGTTCCAAATGCCCGTCTCATGTCAATGAAATTGGGGTGGGAGGTACTTGGGAGGTTCCGAGCCTTGGCACATGCATCACTACGGCAAACAATGAAATGCAAACATGTGGATGCACAAAAATATGCATAAGGAATGATTGCGTCAATCTCGGTCGCCCATGACCAAGTGAACCAGCACATCTTTGACATCCAACTTGATTTTCTTGGCTTTAAAGTAGTCCAACAGCACGGACGTGTACCGCGGCACAAAGCCTCTTGGAGCTTCCCACGAGTCCCTTGATGCAGCAAAACTCTTCCATCGGACCTTGTATAGCCGTCCCCCCGATGTGCTGGGATCGGGCTTGTCCGAGAGGATGCGTTCAGCGGTGTACTCGTCCTCCTCCCAGTTGTTGTCGGAGTCGAAGGCGTCTGCGGTGAACTCAAAGGTGACGGCACAGCCATGGGGATCCGGTTCCCGCGGGAGCAAATGAGTGTGATCCCGCTCCACCGTTTTGTTGTTCCCCACTTGGATCACATACACATCTTGCCCGGTTTTCGGCAATATGACATCCGGTATGTACCATGACTGCTGCTGGTGCCGGGACAAGACGTCCTTGTGGTGCCGCTCCACCCACACGTCGTCCTTGAGCCGATATTTTTGCGAACTTCCCCGGATTTGAAATACTCGGCCCTCTTCCCATGTTCCGCCACCATAGCATCACACACTTTCTTGGCCGTGTCGTCGGCTTCAGACATCACGGCATTGGCCTCCTTTGCCACATTACCATGGTTCATCCACGGGAGAGTACGTGAAACTCGATCCCGCAGGAATAAGATGCGATGGGGGGACAAACCAGACGGTCCGGGTAAATCGTGGTATGCCCGCAGAACCCTCCAGAAGGGAATGATACAAATTTCTGCCAGGCTCTTCAATATGCAATTGCCGGAATTTTTCGAACAATTGCCTGCCAGCCACCTCCGCTCTTCCGTTCGAACGGCTGTGATATACCACCCTTCTGGCGTTCGTCACGCCCATGTACTTGCACATCGTGCGAAACCATGCGCCGACGAACTACGTACCCCTGTCGCTGCATATCACGGCTGGCACATCAAATACCGTCAACCAATGCCGGATCATCGCTTGCGCCACGGTCTTGGCTTGCAGCCCCACTCCGTGCTTGTCCCTCTTGTCCTTCCTCTCGGATTTTTTGCCCGGAACCGCTACGATGTATCCGCTGTGGCGATCGACTGCCAAAATGACACAAACAAAGACCTCGCCTTCCACGGTGACTTCCGGCATCGCAAAGACATCCATTGAAATCGACCTCACAGGGTTTCCAGCAGTTGACCGGTTGGGATCTTTGGTGGCCCTGCAGACCGCACACGCTTTGCAATACCCGTTCAAAACTGCGTAATAACCCGAAGGGAACAAAAACCTCGACTCAAAGTCTTTCTGCAATTTATCTCGTCCCGGGTGCATGAACTGAGCGTTGTGCCAATGGTCAATCAAGTCCTCCACCCGGTTGTCGGGAACCAAAAGCTTGTCCTTGAGGAAGAGCTTGTCCCCGTCTTCCGTCAATTCCTCTGGCCAATCAACGTCGGATGGCGCACTCACCGCATTCCAGTGCTTGAGCCAACGGTCCGAGGTTGCATAATCATCGGACCAATCCTCCATCAAAACCGATTGTACTCCTTCAATGGCTCGTACCATGTCCTCCTCCCTCCTTTGCGCCTCCACCGCTTGCACCTTGGCATCGGGGACTTGGGCCAGCTCCGCGCGGGATCCCATCACCAAAAAACATTGGGCCTCGCCGTCTTCCAGGAGATGCTCCGCCTCGATGATACGCTTGGCCTCTGCAGTCTCCTCGGCGTCGCCATGCATGCAGATGTCCATCCATGCTTTCCCGGCTTGGTAGGCCCAACGACTGAGGCAATCGGCCACAGTGTTGTCCTTTCCGGGCACATACAGTACGCTCAAGTCAAGCTTGGCTAGCGTCTCGTGCCACCGGGCGCGTCGGGCTGCCGGACCCGAGTGGGTGTCGACGTGCTGCCTGTGCCAAATCTGCAAACTTTGATGGTCGGTGCACACAACAATGGGTTGCAAACCAATAGGCCCGGACCACTTGCGCAAGGCACAGATAATGGCATACGTCTCCTTTTCCCTTGCAGTCCAAGTGCGGCGTTGCACCTCCGCCAAACCTGTACTAGAAAAGGCCACTGGGACATGGGAACCATCCTCTCGAACTTGCTCCAGGACACCCCCCACGGCATAATTCGATGCATCCGTGCGGAGCACAAATCCTTTGTCCAGATTGATAAGGAATAATCCCAACTTTCCCAGGAGAGTTCTCCCGAGCGTCTCGAACGCTTCTTCCGCCTCCGTTGTCCAAGCCAGCTTTTTGTTGCTCCCCTTGCGCCCATCAAACTTCCCAACCTGCAGCATTTTGTGCAATGGTCCCGAGAGTTCGGCATACATTCGTACGTAACCCGAATAATAATTGCAGAATCCCATGACGAACGCAACTCGCTGATGGTGCTGGGTCGCTCCCAATGTTCAAGGCGGCCAACTTGCCCGGCACCGGCCTGCGTTGCCCGTGACCAACCACGTGTCCCGCAAACTCAACCTCCTTCACAAATAAGGATGCCTTCGTCGGCTTGCATATTATTTGGTTGCGATCAAGGACGTCGAGCACTCGTCTCGAGTCTTTCTTGTGGGCCTTGATCAATTCATCCTCCGACATGTCCTCAGTGCCAGACCCGATAATGATGTCATCCACAAACGGGTCAGCGCAATCCTGCACAGGTCCCAGCAGATCCTCCATCACGCGTTGGAATACCACGTTGCCATTCTTGGCTCCCATTGGTACCGCTTTCCATTGCATGGGGCCGAGTGGCGTTGTCATCGGCGTACACGCCCTGGAGTCCTCATGCAGCGGCATTGAAACCAGACCGCGTGGTCAGGAGCAGAGGTCGCAGTGGCATGGGCAGCAACATTGCTTGGCACAGAAGACATAACGATAGTGTTGACTAAATAGTATCCTGCAAACAGATATGGTACACATAGCCAATGAACTACCTGATATGCACATATGAGAAACCCACCCTATCATCCACTAATTGATATAACCACTAAACATCCAAGATTGCCTTATCTATCCCACATCCTATGTTCCTAACAAGGAAATGGAATATGATATACCCTATCCCATATATATCCCATATATAGGGCCATATCATGTTCCCTTAGGGATAATATGCCAGGGTAGGGATGTGACCTGCTTCACCCCCCCACTTAAAACGACTGCCACGGGCAGGAAGCATATGCCCAAGAGGAAGGAGGCAGTCACAAACAGCAGCAAATGGCAGGTTAGCAGGATTCCCTCGCATAGGGAATCGAACCTACGCAGGCAACCTCGGAGCCGGCCGCACGGCCGCTGAAGTAGCTCCGATCGATGGGAATCGAACCACCGCCGAAATGCAGAAATTCACCAACAGGATCCCGCAGGGCCCGCAATAAGTAGTATGCGAGATCGCGAGCTGTTGCGCGCAGAGTCTGGTCCCCGCGTGTCGCATAAGGCACTGTGGGGTCCAGCAGGTGAAACTGGTATTTTTATTCAGAATTAAAACAAAGGGCAAAGTGAAATCACACTTTTAAACAATGCTGAAGGTAACGGTACACGCAAAACGGCGCGACGCGACAGTGCCAAAATTTTACTTTTGGAAAAGAACTGGCACCAACAACGACGGGAGGTCGAGACAGTAACCTAGGACTGTGCCTACAGCAGGGAGCACGTGGGAAAGTACAGTCAGAGGTCAGGGAGTCAACGATGAACGACATGTGATTGTCTTGTGCCGCGCCACTGCTTTGTGCTTGCCTCTGTCTTGTGCTGTGCTTAGGCCACAAAAAAGAAACACGGCCACAATGGCCCCACAGTGCGCGTGGTAGCAACACTAGCTCAGAGGGAAGAGGTCACGATGACCTCAGGGTAAATGACCGGAGAGCACTAGGCACAAATGGAAACACGGGCACGATGCCCACACCTGGCACCTGCATGCTTCAGAGAGTTTATGAGAGCTTGATGTGCTTGATGTGTCTTGATGTGATTGTTTAACACTTGTAATAACGAGTGAGCTCTTGCTTGTAAGATATAAGCTTGCTTGCTCACTTGCTTGAAGATTCTCAGACAAGGCCTAGCCAAAGGCCCACTTGTAAAATGACCCGACACACAAGAAAGATGAATCTCTGAGGTGTCAGTGGAATGGAACGGTATGTGATGAATTGATCGTGAAGTCCCAGAAACCAGCCACGGTTGTGGTTGAATGCTACGGGCACGGCTCAGCCAAGGGCCGTGTCCGTGTGGATGCTTAATTTAGCACGTAGAGGGTAAATGAGGAGGTACGGAGATGGGTTGAGGGTGTGAGTGGACACACTTAAACAGACAAGCCTCATAACCATATAATAATAACCTGACCTCACTTCTTACCCTCCACCTGGGAGGCATATTACGTATATATATCACATATACACATAACAGAGCGATGCACGCTGACAAACACAAGACATACTTGTGCGCGCACACCCATTGGCAGGGCCCAGAGGCACATACTCGCCCGGAGGGCATCACAGGGTGTGGGTCTCGCGGTGGCAGCCTTGAGGCACATGTTTCCACACGCTCACACAAACAAAATCTCCCACAAACCACTCACGTACATAGAACAAATTGTAAGCACACTCACAATAGAACACGTGTATAGATATGCCACCTTGTTGCTTGGTGTTCGTGTGTGTCTTGGGGGCGTGCGTATAGACACTTAGGTTAGCTTGAGCGTTACTTTTGTCGGTGGGTGTGTTACCGGCGGGCAGTAAGGCAGGCGGGCACCTCCGCGTGCAAACCTGTGGAGGTCGCCCGTACTGTTCCGCTGGTATATCAGCCCACCCAGCTCCCCGGGGGCACGATGACACGCCCCGAAGGAGCCTTTTACTCCCCCTACGCCCATACACCGTTTATGATGGTGGATGTTTACACCTCGGTGTGTAAAATTGCTACGGTGTACACGGTTACAAAACCCAAAGGTAGATCAACCTAAGTCTTCCTTGATCAGGGGGCGGGTGATAAGCCACGTAATAGGTAACCATATACTCCCGTAATTAAAGTAAGCACATGCACACACAGGCACGCGATCAGACGGACACGGGGCACACCTGATTTTGTTGTGTCACGGAGAGGGAGGTCCGTGTGTGTTGTGGAAACCCAAGTCCATGCACGGGCCTCCACAAAAACATGCCACGCCCTTATTCCAACCCCTTTGGTTGGGCGTTGGGATAGAGGACCCCTCGGATGTTGTGGAAATCCAAGGCCACTCGCGGGGAACTCTGGAGAAAATATCAACATACATATCCTCTCATAAACATATGCATGTGCACACTCCCCGTTTTCGTCATGTTGTTTGTTCCCTCTCGTTGCAGGCAGGAATATCCCCCGTGAACATGGAGAGAACACCCAGCCAGCATGCGGCTACATGCAATGGTAATGGGAGGTACCCACTCCCAACCCGGGCACGCATAGCGACGAGGGAAAAGTACCCAGGCGGCGGAGATGGCCCAAGTCCGCAACGCCATTGCCTTTGAAGACCCCACCCACTCTTGGAGTGACGCGGCAAAGGCACCCATTGCAATTCATATTAGAATACTTGTATTGTAGAGGAGGACCCCTCCCTCTAGGCTTAAGTCCTCGCCGTATGTGATGGCAATTTTGCACGCCACCAAATGTTTTTCCACGTAATGTGAGCCACACGAGTACTTCGTACCTTGTATACCCTACCCTCCCGTGGACAAGGGCAAATCGGTGGAAAACCCTCACGCCCAACACAAAAAGGGAAAATGGGTTGTACCCGCCAACCCAACGAAGTTTTCAAGCCTTCGCCATTTTGAGCAAATGTTTTAGCTCGTTGGCTTGGGTCACGGGTCAGGGACGGTCGTGGGGTCGTGGTTTCGGTACGGGGCGGCACTCCGAAACCTTGCAAGCACCACCATGCGCACAACCCGGTAGAGTCTTCGGCAAGTGCTTGCCACGTTGTTAGCACCCTGGACGGGGGGCGTCATCTTGGGCAGCACTTTGTCCTGGTGGTGGTAGGAGTGCTCCAGTAAAACCCAAGGATAGGGGTTTGAATGGCATTAAGACCCCAGAAAGAACACGTCCCACTTCCGCCCCAGGCTATATGCCACGCCACCCCACCCCAAGGACTCTCAAGCCTTTAGCGGTGAGAGAGGGAGTCGGTGGGCTAAACTTGCAGTACGCACCGCCCTGCTCCGGTCGGGATTTTTGTAACCGAGGAGCGCGCCGTGCATGCACTTCATCTTCATATTCTTTACTGTCTCCCACTGCTTCTTGCTCTCTCCTCCCTACCCAAAACAATAATATATCCCCATATCGGTTAGGGCTTTCTTTTCGTGGCACGCTCATGAGAGCTGTCCACCAAGGTGGGCGAGGAGGTCAATGGTTTGTGTGAGATTCTGTTTCTGCAAGTACTCTCACCAAACTATATTGTAGGATGGTAAGAAGGTTTCAACGGGTTTCTCGGTATCCCAATCCTTGGTATAACCCTCCGCGCGCCTTGAAGAGAAGTCTTTTTGCGCCGAGTACGGTGACCCAATATTTTCTTGACATTATAGGTGTAGTCCTCAAACTGGGAGGGCACTCTAGCAACCTCCTCCGTGCAATTTAGAGGCACGGGGGAGCGAGGAGACTTGACCGTCTTCATTAAGCAATCAACGTGGACGTCAAGTAACCTCCGTCTGTCCAGTAGAATAACATAGAGGTCGTGTGCTTTCTTGGCCACAACCTCATAGAGCCCATCCCAATAGGGGCAAGTCCTATCACCAAGATTCTTGCGTTGGCGACAGACCCATACGCGGTCCCCTTTTGGAGAAATTGGGGGACATTCTCCTCCTCTTATTATACTAATGAGCCATTGTCTCTTGCACTTGAATCAGAGCCCTACGTGCAAGAGCAATAAGCTCTTCATGCCGTTGGAAGTAGTGAGCGGCGTCTTGGGCAACGACCTTAGGCTCAGCAAGAGGGGGCCCCTTAGTACGGTTGTGTTTACCGAACACAATCTCGTTAGGCGTATAACCTGAAGGACCTGTAGTCTCATGCCACGCTCGTACAACGGCGGGCAAAACCTCTACCCAATTAGTGCCCTTCTTCAAGGTAAGGGCTTTAGCAACGGCACGCCTTAGCTGCTTGTCAGTATTTTCGGCTTTGCCATTACCTTGGTGCCTACCCGCGAGACACATAGTCGAGCGGGCTCCAGTCTTAGAACAAAGGGATCGGAAATAGTGGCTCACAAATTGTGGCCCCCTGGTCGGAGCATATTTCACGAGGGGCTCCGAAGCTATCAACCCAGCGCTCCATTACCAAATGGGCCGCTCTTTTCCCCGTTAGCCCTTCATCCTTGTCTTCACGACAGGGTTTAGGAATAGGGATCGCGATGAGGTAGCCCAAAAGCCGGCAAACACATAGGAGCATTCGGTCATACACCTCTCCATCATGGGAGGTAGAAGGGTAGTGAAACACATCAAGCGCTATGGAATCCAGGGGCTCCATAGGTATAGGCATAGGGGTCATGTACCCTTGCTTGCGCTTGGTGTCATGCGTGTGAATGGCACATGAGGGACACGTTTGACATTGCAGTTCCACTGCTTTGTACAAACCCTCACCTTCCACGCCATCATCAATTTCCCTCCAGTGTTTTTCCACACTGGAGGTAGTTAAGTGAAGTGCATCGTGGTATTCGGCCACCAAAAGATGAACTAGCGGCGTAGGAACACACCACCGTCCATTACAGACGAGCTTGTTATCCACCAACATCACTCCATCTTGGAAGCTCCCATTCAAGGCATCTTGCCACATTTTTTTGTAGCGTTCACAATTTGGGTAGTGTTTAGCCCAATTTATCTCAAAAACATTGGGAGCATCCTCCCCATGTATAGGAGTTGCTTTCCTGTGGGACTTCCAAAAGTTTTTTTATCTTGACAATTCGCTCCAGTCTCCAAACCTTTCTCTTTTGCTTCGTCCCCCCGCCCACTGGAGCCGAAGCCAGAGGGGGTGGATCACACGCGGGTGCCCCTTGAGCCCGAGGCGCCGCTTTAGACCTAGTAACAACGGGCGCGACAACCGCCCTAAATACAAGGGGGCGGGCGAGAAGTTCCTGCTTCTCGGCCGCCATCATGTCCCATACATCCCCGGCCGCTTGGGCCGTCCCATGTATGGACACATCACCCAGCGCTGGGTTAGCAGGGTAAGCCCAACGGGATAAGAAATCACCTACGGAGTTCACGGGCCCCGGAGTGTAAACCACATGGAGGTCGAATTTAGAGAACGATTCATGCCAACGTGCTTGGCGCGGAGAGGGAGCCCCCACGGTTTTGAGGTCCTCCATAGCCCAATCTTCAAGGCTACGGTGGTCCGTACGGACCTCCACTCGCTTGTTCCTGAACCAACCATGCCATTTTAAAAGCGCCGCCACTAGGGCGTAGCATTTCTTCCCGCGAGGGCTCCAATTCAATTGGCTGCCTGACAACCTACGGGAGAAAAAGGCAAGGGGGCGTAGAGCACTATCGGGACCGTCCTGTTGTAGGGCTGCCCCCAACGCCCAATTACCAGCGTCCGGGGTGAGGACAAAGTCCTTATCCCAATCGGCTAGTTGGAGGGGAACAATATCTGTAGTAGCACGCTTGAGCTTCAAAAAGGCCTCGGTGGCCGAAGCATTTCATGTTAGGCCTATCTTTTTCCCATTCTTATGCTTAGGCAAATTCTTCAACATCTCAATCAAAGGAGTAGCTATGGAGGAGTAGTTTTGGACATAGCCCGAATCATAGTTGGCGAGCCCGAAGAACCCCCAGAGCTCCCGAACATTATCCGGCTTTCTCCAACGTTCAAGCGCCAACATTTTCCCTGGCGCCGGCCGGCGTCTGCCATTTTCCAACACACGGACAAAAAACTCAACCGAACAAACAAAGAAATCGGTTTTGCTAACCGAAGCAACCAACTCCTCTTTTCGTAGCCTATCCAACACGGCACGCACGTCGCGGTTGCGGTTAGCCAATAGCTCCTCCTTGGTCGCACCGGAGGAACCAATAATAATATCATCAATATACGTCTGCACAATCCAAACCCTGTAAAACATGGTCCATGACCCGTTGAAAAATAGCGGGCCCATTCTTTGTACGCATAGGCATAACACGCCATTGGTATCTCCTACCTGCCAAATTCATGGCGGTCTTAGCCCGGGACTCAGGGTGAAGGGGAACTTGATGAATCCCTTTACTCAAGTCCACAATAGTAAAAATTTTGTGTTTGGATTGATTCTCCAACATGTTTCCAATGAGAGGGAGGGGGTGTGCGTCGGGCAAGGTGGCCTCATTAAGTTCGCGAGAGTCCACCACGAGGCGCCATTTTTCTTTCTCTTTCTTGGGCACAACGAAACCGTTGGACGCCCACTCCGAGGCAGGGCACGGCTCAATCCAGCCACGAGCCAAAAAGTCCTCCACTATTTCTTGCTCCACCGCGGCACGCTCCCCCACCAACCGTATAGGCTTCACAGAATTGGGCTTGGCGTTCGGGTATAGGTCAAGTTTAGCAAACCCCAACCGCTCCGTACCACGGACCTTAGGGTGTCCCTGGCTCGGGCAGAAACGAACCTCCCTGCTAAGAACATCCCGCTCATAGTCCGCGAGGATGCGTTTCCTCATGACCTCCACCTCCGGAGACACAATAGGCTCTTGGGTGGTGACAACGCCACCAACACGAGAAGCCGCCAACAATCGTGTGGCGCCTTTAGCTTTTTGGTAGCGCCTAACGGTAGTGGCCCCCCCACCCAATAACTCTTTTTCAATTTTCGCAATGCGTGAACGCACGCATTCTTGTGCCTCCAAATCTTCGGGGGTAGGGTCAAGAGTAACGGGCGCGAGGAGTTTTTTATGGGTCGCCTGATATGTGAGGGTGCACACCAAAGTCAAATGGTTAGGCACCCTTTCACCCTCCGACTCTTCATACGAGGTCATGCCTGGCTCGTCATCCGTATTGGGGTTAGAGACGGCCGGTGCCAAAGCGGAGGCCACATGACATTTAGTGGCCGCCAAATTTTCCTCCGCAATACCACTGTCCACGTATAGCGCCACTGTGGACCGACCCCGTTGAGGAAGGGATGTGAGGCGGTCATTTTGATAGAGACAGTCCTTAGTTTCCGGCCCAGGAAGGTGGTACCCTTGCAACGTAATTTCCATAAGAGGTTTCCACCACTCCCTATGTGTCCACTTCGGCCCTACGGCGATGGCTCGTAGTCTTTCTTGCCGAATTTTCCGAACACAATCGGAAAACCGATGATAGGCAGGGCACATCCAATACAATTTGGAGGGGTCCGCGGGACTGGAAAAGAAATCTTCAAGCGGCGAAACCCAACGGGTAGCCTGGGCCATACCCGGGACCCTATTGAAGGCGTCCATGTCGGGGTTTTTGCCAAATGGTTTTTTGTAACGTGCGGCCAAATATGGCGTGAGGCCATAGTCAGACTGAGTCCACATGGACCCATCACGCTGTGTGGGTAGAACATCACGGGCAAGGGTTTCGGGAGCAAATTCAACGAGCTCCTAAGCAGAAGCCCGATCCTTTACGGGGGCCACGGAGGAAGCGGTCAAGGCATAGGATATGTGCTTCTCGGCCTCAACACGTTTAGGCCGTTCGCCACCAGGGGGCGTAACCGGAATGGCCGGGGCCGGGAACATAGGAGTGACCGCCCGAATGATTGGAACGGTTATACCCACACAGACTGACGTGACACTTTACCATGAATGGGTTTAACCAAAAAAGTCTTGCCGATTCGTGAAGCTTCACGGAAGTCTTCAATCCAAAAACGGGGGGGCACTGAATGGTGAGAGTACAAACAATGGAAACGGGGAAAATGGCTCACACAATGTTCGTGACCCCAAGGGTGCCCCAAAACCGTATCCCAAGGTAAATTTGGGACAAGGTACGGGGACACGCCATATTGGGCAACACGAGGAAGTGAAACACTACCATCCACAACCTCCCTAAATTGAATTTTGACGTCTATTTGCTCGTCCCCCCCCCGGCAAAGGCGTCTCATTATCGGCTTGGAGTACGCGCCTCCGTTCAGGGAATTCATATTTTTCGGAGATCTGGTCTCCAAAAACATTGGGGTTGGTCAAAGCGACCGCTTGGCACCCAAAATCCACCAAAACACGGAGGGCCCCGAATCCTCCATTGGGCAAATTAACCTGAACGGAAAGTTCGGTTTGAATCTCACTAGTCACTATATGCCCCTTCATGACTCTCGATGGAACGAGAGCCACGGTAGTGTCACAGGGGTGCCCGAGGGTTTCTTCTTTCGAAGGGGGGCGCCTCGGGGCACTCCTACCAACGTCCGCGCCCGTACGGCGCTCCCTTTCCTCCTTTATCGCCCTTGTTGCCGCCACCCTTATAACCACCGCCACCCTTATCACCACCGCCACCCTTATTGCCACCCTTAGGCTTGCCACCCTTAGACTTACCCGCAACGCTCCAATGAGTGTCATTGCAAGGTGAATTAGGCTTACAAGTCCAAAGGGTGCTGTTGGTGGCACCCCAATCAATCCAAGACATGTCCATCTCCGTTTGTTTACGTGTTTTCCAATGTTTGGAACACAGAACCCAAAAGGTAGATGGCGGTTTAGGCCCGGGGTCGACGGTCTTCTTCGCCGGAGGTTAGGGTTACCAACGGCTTTGATGGAGGTGTTAGCAGGTTCGGAGGTGTTAGGGTCTGCCGTAGCATCCGCATTAACCGCATTCACCGCGGTTCCATTGTGAGAAGGGCGATGAGTGTACGTCAGCGTCAGCTTGTGTCTTTTTTTGAGGCGTTCAAGAGCTTCCCTCTCCAATACGCTTCTACGTGCAAGGGCGTAGATTTCCTCAGGCTTCAAGCGAGGCCTACGTTGCTCCACTTTCATAGTGTAGCCGCGTGTGTGAGGTGTGTTGTTGAGTTTCAAGATCCACTCCTGTAGAGCCGGGTCTTTGCAGTCAACTATCACCCCCGGCCCAGAATAGAAAACAATCTCAGGAACCGTCGTGCAACGTTGAGCGCTAAACTTCCTGAGTTCTTTTTCGAATGGGCCGCGACCCGGCGAAGGGTCAAGGCCACTAAAATCCACCACATAGCTGTCTGGGCTATTCTTAGCCTCTTGCTTCACAACCTTCTCCTTGATCCACAGGAGTTTGCTTAGGAGCTGCTCCCGGATCACGCGGGGACGAGTCTCATTGCTCAAGGGCAACAAACGTTGCCAACGAGCATAGAAATCTTCAAGGTCGAGGAGGGTCACTTGCCCTTTAATCACCCCGGGGGTGAGGGCGCGCCACCTTTCATCGGCCCTTGAGGGGTCATACTTGTGGAAACGTTGTTCCAAAAAGTCCCACAACTCTTTGAGGGTGGGGGCCGTTCGTGTGTGGTGGGTGGCCTCGGCAACCTGGGCGTTCATGATAACTTTTACTCATGGGGGCAAGGTACTCAAGGTCATTTTTGCCTCGTTGGCCTTTCGGTACATGAGATCACGCCCCTCAAACCATTGTTGAAGCTTCTCCCCCAACTCCTCGTAGCTCTCTAGCTGCCCATTATATTGCGGTTTAGGTATATCACTATCCTCCACCGCTTTGGTGTAACTATTTTGCACCATAGTCATTTGGTATGGGTGGTAAGCAGGGGGAGACATGGTTGGGGGTGCACCTCCACTTGCACTTGGTGCAACCTTCACTGGAGAGACTGTACACGTGTCCGTAGGATGAGAGGGCGTGTAGTAAGGTTGCCCAGGGGAAGTGAAAACATTTTCCGTGAGGAGATTAATGTTCGCCAACGAACAGGTGCCCTCCTCCTCATTGGCCCACGGGGCCGTAGGCTCCGTGGGGTGTTCTTTGCCCTTAGGCGCCGCCCTCCACTCGAGAATAGCAGGTTCCTTCTGCTTTTCGGCGATTCCCCTCCACGAAGTAGGTTCTTGGGGGTGGGGGTTTTGGTGGTGTTCTTCCCCCCCCCTAGGCAAGCCCGAAGCCGGACAAGCGTTCGAATGGTAGATGCAATCGTGGGACGGGTGGACGGAGAAAGGAAGGACACACCCACCACCGGATGAACTGGATGGCGGGCCCATGGGCGCCGTAGGCGCCGCCGGTTCAGGATCAGAAACAGGTAGAGGCGCCGATGGCGGGGGCAGGACCACCGTAATGGGTTCTGCAGGCGTGGAGTACCAGTGGTCCCACGCATCGATCCTAGATGCAACGGCGGCGTAACGCGTAGCGAGCAACTCCACTGCGCAAAAGCCCTTAGCAGTGTTGCTGTTGGACATTTTAAGATGATCCGCCACGCTAGCCTCCATCACCTTAGAATCCCGTTGGTAGCCCTGAACCGCCGCGTCAAACTTAGCCAATCTAGACAAGATTTGGGTCATCTGGTCCCCGTAGGACTGACTGATGCCCGCGGTAGAGGCTACTGCCTGAGAACGATCCTGATGGGATCGCTGCAATTCTAGATTCTGAGTTCGCAGGTCCTTCACCTGTGCCATCAGAGATGGGATGCACGTTTCATAGGGCACCACACACCGGGGACAGCCACAGGTGTGCTGTAGGTTGTCCCCCCCCCGTGTAGGAGCAGGGCCCCCAGAATGTCAAAACGATGGACCCTCCCCTCCACGAGGAGGAGATGACCCACCACCGCCCCCCCCAGCAGCCCCCCCTGCCACGGAGGGACCAGAGGGCACCCCCGCAGGGCAAGACGGGGTTGTGGGGCGCGCAGCAACAGGTGCTGGCACCCCCTCACTAGAGAAATGCCCCCCCCCCGATCCCCCACCACAAGATGGCCAAATCAGGTGCGGGATTCCTTGCACTTGCTCGATGTAAGCCAAGTGGCGGGGTCGGGGTGACGGCGGAGGGGGAAAAGGACCAACAGTATTCGGTTGCGGCGGTGGCGGTGGGGACTCGTCCACCACAATATATTGTGGTGACTCATGAACCACCATAGGTGATTGGGTTCTCGGATGGGAAGCAAAAACAGGCTCTGATCCCGTTGCAACCTCTGGATCCCCCCCCAAATTGGGCAGTACCCGCAGTTGGGGGTCCTCCGTAGGAGATGTAGTTGTGGGGGAAGAGACCAAGTTTATTGGGAGGGTTGCTGAACCTCCCTCCACCGGATTCCCTCCCCCCCAGCACAGATTGTTATCCTTCAGCATCGCCGAAGAATCATCACTCCGGATGGACGATCTTTCGTGCCACTCATAGGAACTGGAGATGTAGTACCGGCCCGGTCCCCTGTAGGCTCTGGAGATTCCACGACAAGACACGGGCGATCTTTGACGCCGCTCATAGGCACCGGGGATTCTTCCACAACAATGCACTGAGGGGCCGGAGAGTCCTCCACCATGACGTAGTGGGGAGCCGGGGATTCTTCCACAACCATGGGGCGATCCCTGGTCCCTGACATAGGTTCAGGAGGTGCAGGCGACGAGGCAACAGAAATAGGGGAATGATGGAGGGCGCGATGTTCCAGCACTCCAATCTCCTCCTCCTCATCGTCGTTCCCCTGTTCCAACGCCAGGGGGGACCACGTGTCACACTCATCCTCCTCGATTTGCGTGGGGGATTCCTCGATGATCGTAGGATTTAGCCTGGATCCGCTTGGGGGATTGGGATTTGCTCCCAAGGCAGGAGATTCCTCGACCAGGGAGGAAAACCGCCGCGATCCACTCATTTGAGTTGGCGACGATTCCACCATAGTGGGGTTCTGCCTAGTCCCCGATAGGGCTTGCTGGATCAGGGCCACGGCCTCTCGAGCCGGACCCAGATGGCCATGGGGATCAGGCGTGAGCGCGATGACTCGCGTTTTCAGCGTCGAGTTGGTCAACAATAGGGCTGATGGGCCCTGCCGCAAACAAGTCTTTTCTGACCTGAGGCTCTGGCAACCCCCCTAGCGACAGAGGAGTGCCAGAGTCGACCACGATTGGCCCCATTGGCGGAGCCATCGTACCCCAGTCAGCAGTGCGTGAAGGTGCAGCGTTCGTACGCTCGATCACCCCAGTAGATGAGTCAATTATTGCCCGATTCCCGAGCCCGTAATAGGCAATTGTGGTCCTCTTATTGCTCTCTGAGAGTTGCCGTCTGTTTCCCCCCCAACCATCCCAGGTACACCAGCTGGATCTCGAGGATGCAGGGCCCCGATGGGAACATTCGGGGATTTCGGAAACTTAGGATTTGTAGCCACTTGGGGCTTGGCCCGTTTTTGCAGCCCCTGCCCGGTCGATGGGGTCAGGGCCGAGGAGGTCCTGAGAGCGGGGACCTGAACACCCTCAGCTATCCCTCCCGGGGAAGAGATTTTGATTTGAATTTGGTCCACGATGTCTTGGACCGATCGCTTTCTGCGATGCCAAAGGCCCGACAGAGACGAAAGGTTTTCGCCCCTGCTACCATGAAACCAGACCGACTGGTCAGGAGCAGAGGTCGCAGTGGCATGCGCAGCAACATTGCTTGGCACAGAAGACATAACGATAGTGTTGACTGAATAGTATCCTGCAAACAGATATGGTACACATAGCCAATGAACTACCTGATATGCACATATGAGAAATCCACCCTATCATCCACTAATTGATGTAACTACTAAACATCCAAGATTGCCTTTTCTATCCCACATCCTATGTTCCTAACAAGGAAATGGAATATGATATACCCTATCCCATATATATCCAATATATAGGGCCATATAATGTTCCCTTAGGGGTAATATGCCAGGGTAGGGATGTGACCTGCTTCAGCATCTGGTGATAACCATGTTTGAGGTCTAACACTGTGAAGATGTGCTTTCGAGCCTGTTTTTGTCGGATAGTTTGGATTAAGGGAAGAGAGTACGAATCATGCTCCGTTTGCTCATTTAACCCTCGGTAATCCACCACTAACCGCCATTTGTCCTTCTCCTTCTTCGGCACGATAAAGTCTGGGCTTGCCCACTCACAGTCCGAAGGTTCTAGCCATCCGCGCTCGATGAATTCCTTCAACAGCTTTTTCATGGCCCCCGCCCGCTCACCTTGAAGCTGATATTCTCGATGCCAATATACTTTCGGTTTGATCTTCAATTTAATCCGTGCGGTGCCAAATCGACCTCGATCCGGTGGATTTTCGTTCACCACACCGCTGAACAACCGTGGATACTCCTTCACCAATCTCCCCCGCAGCTCATCCACTCTTGGATTTTCCCTTGCTTCTTGGGCCGCAGTTGTGGGCACGGTCAGCATTGACCGAATGGCCGTATAGCTTTCCTCCGGATCGCCCTCCGACATTTCCCCATCCGACATAACCCCTTCAACATCGTGGGTCTGCAGCCCCGCCGGTAATTTTCTGAATTCTTGGATATTGAATGGGGTGTCGGGCTTCGATCCGATACCTGAGCGTGGGAAATTCCACGTGGGTGGGTTGGAAGCCACAGGCTCATCTTGATCGGCCATGTGGTCCATCACCCTCGCCAAGAACTCGTTCTTGGTGAATTTCCGCGTAATCAAATTTTGACCCGGCTTCTTGCCTGCTTGGCTGCCACACGGTCATGCATCCCATCCTTCCTGTAGTGGACACACGATCCATCTTGTCAAACGACAAGGTCTTGACTTCCACTTTCGGGTCGTTGCTCTCCTCGAACATGACCCTCATGGGCACGGCTTGTATCCTCCGGATTAAAGCCTCATCGCCCGTGGGATGGCATTGTGCACCATCCACATAATACGCGTGGGTTGACCATGCCTGTCCCGGTGACGGCAAAGAGGTTCCCATAGTGTCCATAAATATCTCCTCATCCGGCGCAAACACAAATTCGTTCAAGGCGATGGAATAGATCTTGGATCTTAGAACTTCGCCACGGGCGTCCCCGGAGCCGAGGCCAGTCAACACCAAGACTCCTTTGGCTCTATCGGCGATAATTTTGTTCACGATCCGTTCGGAATCCCGTTCGGCTCCGTGTACATAGAGATGGCCCCACCTTTCTGCGCCCCAGTGTTTGTTGCACGACGAGTCACCCTTGTGCCAATACCTTGCGCACTTTTGCAACTTGGGAGCCTCTTTTGATGCGAAGACATCTGTCGACGGTTTGTCGATACCCAAGCCTTCCATTATGCGACAATAAGCATCCCCGGATAGACCATACTCCTGAAGGTGCTCTCCATCGCCACCTTTGGACTTCATTCCCGCTGCTTTCACCGCACAAACAATTTTCTCCTCCTCATCTCCGGTCCACTGGGATCCACCAGGGGCATAATGGGTTGATAGCCATGAAAGCCTCTCGTTTGCCTCACGAGTTAGTGTGGGACGATGTGGCAATGCTCCGGCTGAATTGCTGACCATGAAATCATATCCCGTTATGATATCCCAATGGGAGAGATTGGCCTCGTAGAATGTTCCATTGAGCATCAAGCGTTTTGCTTGGTCCGGTCGATTCAATCAGTCATGCTCCCCAAATTCCAGGCCAAGTTCGGCTTCAGGGGCTCCTCCACCCATGATCCCGCCGTTTGCAACCTTGAGGCGCACTGGTCCGTCACTGCTCTTCAGACATGTGTCCGGAAACAGTCCATTCAGCACCAAGCTTACCTGGGCCCGAGTATCCACCAAGACATCCGCGATCACTTCTTTCCGTCCACACATTACCCGAACCTTCAAGTGCAATTGCCGCTCATTGCCATGTGGTGTACGGACGACTCTCACAGGATGCAACTCTAGCACGGATGGGTGCATAAGGACTTCCAACGTGTGGTCACGTATCTCATGAATCTTGGGTTGGTCCTGCCCATCCACGGGACTCTCCGTGGTCTCTCCAACCTTCTTGTACCAGCTTGGAATCTCCACTTGTACTTCCCTTGGCAGGGCGTCCCATGGATTAGCACTGGTTGAACTCAGTGGCTTCGGATCCTTCGGAACCTTTTTCGGCACCGTAGATGCCTTCTTTGATTGGATACCACTGATTTTTGGAGGAGAGTCCTCTGGTCTCCCACTCCCGTGGGGGCTTCTCTAAGTTCGGGCGACCGCAGCCCCGTCTTGCTGCGAATCACCCAGCCATGGGGCACTTCTCTTGTTCTGCAAGGCCTTGAGCGCTTCCATGCCCCCGCATTAACGAATCGGCCACTTCCTCGATTTGTCGAAATCGGCGGTCACCTCCATGCCATTGTCCTCTGGAGCGTCCACCAGCACTTTGCCCACGCTTCCAAGCCTCTATACGCTTCTCTTTGGGCACCTTCTCGGGGTGGGCTTGGAAATAGGCCTTCTTGTCCTCCGCCTAGATCCTGCTAGTGTTACAATCGTGTTTTTGTGGGAGATTCTTCCCATAACAGATCCAGCATCCGTCATATTCCCGCCGGTATTCCTTGAAGGAGAGCGGCAGATTGCCGATCCTCCGCGGCGGTTTCCCCATTCCTCCACGGGGTGGTGCTCTCCTCCACTTCGACTTGTCTTGGCCATGCTCCTTCCTGTTGTGCGCCACAAACGCAAATAAATGCGCTTCCTCATGATCTTCCCGGGCCATACTCTCGCCCCCGGCATCTTCTCAGCTCCTGCCGCAATCATCCCGGACCTCTCGATGATGTCAATCTTCGCGGTGATCATGGTTCCCATGATTGTGACGGTCTTCAATATGCGCTTCATTTTTGGAGTTGAGCTTCAATTTGACGCTCACGTACTGGATGATTGAGTCCAGGCTCATTCGCGCTGGTATCATCTGCAACTTCAGCTTTTCCCCGCGTCTCCATTCGACGTTGTTTAGTCGAAGGAGACGTCCCCCCGCCGTCTCGCCAAACACCTTGACGTACACGGAATTCTTCAACGAGATCATGAAGCCGGTTCGGACCCCCGTGGCCATCTTTGGGTCACTTGGGGTGTGTATCTATGTGCCGGCAAGCCGCCATTGGCTGATATCATACTCTCCCATCCAGCTGACCTAACCCGATGTGATAGTGTGATAGTGACGCGTTCCCGTGGGGGGCCGGCCACGGGACGCTGCGGGACACGCGCAAGTGAGCAGGCAGGCAAAGCACTACGCTCACAGGGGCATCAATGCGCTCATGTCATGTGACAAAGCGTTTCAGAATCCTTGCCACTCTGAAATGAGGGAACGAAAGTATGTACAGCAACACATCAGGATATGTACACATGGGGTTAAGACTGGACTGGGGTAAGGGCATCCCAGGACAATAGACACTCTATCCTAACCCGTATCCCAATCCCAGGTCCGACCCTCCCAGTGGCTGGTGGGGGCGGGGGCTCAAACACAACCCATGCCCTGCTCAGTCCGGACCCTGAAACCCTGCCCATAAGGAAGGTGTCCCGCCCAGCCACAGGCGAGTTCCTGGTAACCAAGATGGGCTCCAAGGCCAACCGACGGTGGCTCCCTATGCTCCCTTAACGGCAGGTCCCAACTTCACTCTGAGCCAGAGATATGGCCCCGCCATTATCCCTCAGGAGTTGGTAGCTGAAAATGGGCTGTTTCAGCCCAAACTGAAATTAGCTTGAAAAACTCCAAAATTGACCCCTCGTCCGGACCCGCCAGAGGTAGGGACGAGGCAACTGACCCTATGCCCTTTGAGTGCGAACTCCCTGGAGCCCTCACCCAACCTGGTTCCCTCTGAGGTCCCGGCATCAGGGCAACACGGATGAGTCAAGTGGGGTCATGATGCCAAAATCACCAAAATTGGCGTCATTCCCACGCGTGGCTTGCCCGGCCAAGGTAAGGCCAATGGTTCACAGGGTAGGAGGCAGGACCTAGGACTTATATCTGAGTGTACAACTTTGATTTGGGTCCGGGCTCCCTATGGGCTTAGAGAAATGGGGCCCCCAATTGACCACACGGAAGGGGGAAATTGGGGTCTCAAAATGGGGTCATTTTGGCTGCTTGAAATGAGCCAATAGTCGGTGTGCTCCCAATAGTATATCTCCACGCCGGCTTGGAGATTGGATCCGCCATCCCATACGCGATCCACCGGGAGTCAAATGGAGACTCCCATGCCCTTGGCTCTCAAGGATCTCCATGCCACTCGGCGTGGTGACGATCCCAATTGGGTCCACAAATGTCAAAATTGCAAAATTGCCCACACTCACTTTGGGCTAGCGCCTCAACGAAGGTGGCTCCGCTTCGCCCACGTGGTGTGTGGACCATGGGGACCATTACCCATAACACCCATGTCATATATGGTCCATTGGTCCATGCGTTCGGCGTGCACGAGGGTTAGAACATAGTGCACGGCGGGCAGCAAAAGTGGAAAATTGCTCAAAATGGCCAAAAATGCGCACACTCATGGTTGGGGCAAATGAGGCACATGCCCGACTCGGACCGGAGTGTGCCATAGGATTGGTATCAAGTCATGTTGGTCCAACATATCTTTTGGGCGTCGCCCAACTCCTCCGATATTGGGAATGGCAGGGTCGCCAAGTGAGCCCATGATTTGGGATAGTCCCAAATCGCCAACATGGCGGCCACGGTATGCCAAGCCTGAGAGGAGTTATTCGCCGGGTCCAAGATATGTTGGGCACCGAAGTATGTACCCTCATATCATACTTGGGTCATGATGTCAATCGAGCGCAACGTTGAGATACACAGTCGCCACTTGACATCATGACGGGCCAAAAATGGCAAAATTGGCACAAGCACACACAAAGGTGCCTTGAAGGGTGCATAATTATATTATAATATCTTCGGCTTGGATCGTGCAATCACTTAATCCTTCTACACACAATGACTTGACACCAATGACCTTCGATCCCACATATGTGCTCCACTTGGGGCGCCTTGAAAGGTTGCGAGCGCTACTTCCCAAGTGGGCACATGAAAATATGGAAAATTGCAAAATACACACCTTGCTCCCAACGCATCGCTTTGCGATCGCCATACAAGCTTCCCTTCACGAAGGTTAGGCTTGCAATTGATCGTCGGGAGTATGGAGAAGGGGCTTACACAATATGAGGTCCATTGGCGGGTTCGGCTTGGAGCAATGGACCCGCCAAATGGGCACGCAACACAACACATGGCACATACCACATATTGCCCAAAAAGGTAGCTCCCACCACGATATGTCATGCCCCTCCAAGGGCATAACTTTGTGTCAATCGCTCATAGGAACTCATAGAGAGTTCCTATGCAACACCAACACTTGCGCGCTACACTCGAAAGTTATCTTAACGCACGCAATGTCATGGCCAAAGAGTTATAACGCAAACTCTACCCTCTTGACCATGATCCATTACACTAGCGCGCACGTGTGGAAACGCAAGGCATATAATGCTTCCTAAATTACGTCGGGAGTATTGTGAATACATCCCACGTTTCCTTATCGTCAATACTCGCAAGCGGCACGAGATATGACCCTTACAAGTGGCCTCACGAATCAACTTTGTCTTGCCCATATCTCTGAGTCAAGTGGAGGGCAAGATAAAAGGAAAGTTGATTCGTGCATAGGGAAGCACGTAGGTCGACTCGAAAGAGGTCGAATCAAGTGCGGGGATGTCGAAGTCGAAAATCCGATTTCGACATCCTGAAAAATTCGGATTAAGGTTGCGAGTGTAAGATGTGAAAATTGCGGAAGCGTCCATGCAGTTCCTGAAGGCTTTGGAGCCTTCGTGACGGATTGCGTTAATATTTTTATTATAAACAGTTAAACTGGCGGTTACGGTAAAGTCGCGATCCAACCGCCAGCAGTCAAAACAGTGAATATCAGAACGGAAGCGTAAAACTTGACGGAAACAATATGAAAATAAAACCCTGTTGATTCCTGATGTTCTGATATACAAATCTCCGCTGGCGGTGCATCGGTTGCCGATGCGGGGCTTTACGGCACGGAACGGAGCGTCAACGGGCGTCTTCCCTTCCGTACATGGGGTTAGTGGACCGGAGGCCGGTTGTATGCCGTAACCTAGCCATGGGGTTCTGGGTACCGCTTCACCCCCCTCCTTAGAGCAAACCCTGGGGGGGCTCGATAACACCCACGCATGGCAGCGGGTACCCAGGACCACTTCCTGAAAGGGGGGGGGGGTGTCACATCCTCACCTCAGTAAGTCACAGTAAGATAGGTATGATGTTGTATAAGCTCGTAGCACATGTATAGTATCAAGTATCAAGTATCAAGTCCCGGGTCCTGGCGGCGATTGTTCGGCATCCAAAGGACCCGTTAACCCATACCAGGCGCACCGGGTGCCGGCTGCTACGGTCACCACCACAGTGGCAGTGGCATACACGGCCAACATAGGCGACACGCGACGACCGAGGTGGTCCCACAAGTCGAGAGCGACCACAAAGATCCATCAGGCTACCCAAGCTTCCCAAGGCCCGCCGACTGGGGAGAGTCCCCACGGGTCCTTCCTCGGGCGCACCATGTCCATATCCATACGACGCGAGTCCAGAGTGCCATAGTCGAACTCCTTAAGAACCCCAGATCTTAAGGGAACTCCTCCTTAAGGGATCGGGCATCAAGGCCGTCTTTTCCCTCGCCCTACTGCCACGAAGGCCATACATGAGGGAGTCCTCATGCAGTGTGGGCGGAGGCGTCGACTCCTCAAACCACCAGTTTCCCAGGCAGACTGACCGAGGTCAGGAGCACCGGAGGCCGCCATCCGAATGCAAGTGCGTCTGCGAATCGGTAGGCTCACACTGGGACTGACAGTGGCGGACCGCTGGGAGTGTAGTCAGGCAACTGGGCTTCCCGCCTGGCGCCATCAGGATCTCCACACACACAGCGAATAGGGCAACACGGTATCACAGGCACTCAAACAGAAGAATATGTAATGCGGTACTGGTCCAGGCTGGACCAGGCTGTATGAACATGTACACGGCGACTCAAGGCGCCTCTGTATCCCGATTCGTGGTGAAAGACAGTCCATCCCTCAGCGATGGGCTGATGACACTTAATATACAGATGCACATATCCTGTAGGGCAGAAAAACAAGCAAGAATCTGGGTAAATAGGCGTGTAAACACGCTCTGTACGGAGCGCCAAACCACGCCACGGTCAGGATAAGGCAATGCAGGAGGGTGGACGGGAAAACGCCTGAGTTCAGGCCATATATAGTCAGCTGACACACGTCAACTGGTCTGGATTCCGCAAGTGCCATGGAACTAGACCACACACAAAAAATTCGCAATGCCGATGACAGCGGCATCCGTTGCGCAACGTCGTATGGGCTTCAAGGCCCCAAGAGCTCAGAAAAATGAAGGTCAGTCGCCCTACCTGGTTTCCCAAGGATTCAGCAGGGTGGGGGAGTGACAAATAGAATTGAAGAGAGGGGTCATCCTCCTCTGGATTCAGCAAGGGGGGGGTATACGGCCACTCTGTCACCGAAAGATGGAAGAGAGCAAGCAAGTAAGGGACGATTCGTCGGCCTCACAAGCGCTCAAAACGCATCAGGGGAGAGCTCAGGGCGCTGATCAGGCACCCCTGGCTGCAATCGCCCGGGTGAGTGCTGCCAAGTCCGAAACATGGATCTTGGTCTTGAGCTTGCGGATGTACTCCATGAAGGGAGTATTGACCCGCGGCACGAACGAGGAGACGGGTTCCCAGGTGTCGTGGGACGGCCCATAGCCTCGCCAACGAACCTTGAACTCCAGACTTCCGGGTGCCGAGGCTTTCGGACGCTGAGCCAGGATCTTCTCGACGGTGTAGTCGTCCTGTTCAGCATAATCGTCGTCCGAATCAGCCTCATGTGCGGCGTAGCTCAGGGACACATGTTGGCCACGGAGGTCGGGTTCCCGCACACGGAGCTGACTCTCGTGGCGCTCCCAGAACTGTCCGTGACCCACCTTGATGCGGTAGGTGTCCTCACCAATCCTGCGGACCACCTCGCCGGGTGTGAACCAGGTCTTGGTGCGGTGGGTGCCCATGGGGCGGGGTCTGATCACCCACACCGGGTCTCCCACCCTGAACTTCTGCGCTGTCGAGCTCGGGGCGGACTTCTGACGCTCAGCATGCTCCTTCTCAAGCTGCTGGCGGATGTCCCGCGCCGTTTGCTCTTGCCGCGCGAAGAACTCCTTGGCATCCATAGCCATGCCATCACCAGACAAGGGAAGTCCCCTACCCAGGGGGTCCCTGCCGAGGAGAATCTGGTGAGGGGACAAATCGCCCGGAGTGGGGGTGTCATGATGGGCCTTCAGAGCAGGCCACATCTCCTCAAACCAGTTCCGACGTGGATTGGTGATGTGGATCTTGCGCAGCTTCTCGAACAGCTGCCGTCCAGCCACTTCAGCACGGCCGTTAGACCGGCTGAGATAGGCGACGCTCTTGGCATGACGTATTCCCATGAGGGAACACATAGCCTTGAACCAGCCACCAGTAAACTGGGGCCCTCGGTCACTGCAAATGGTGCGGGGGATGTCAAAGACGGTCAGCCAATGACGAATCATCATGACTGCCACTTCTCTGGCAAGCAACCCCTTTTTGCGTGCCGGAACGGCTACAACGTAGCCGCTGTGGCGGTCCACACAGAGAACCACACAGTCAAAGGTCTCCTTGCCAATGTGCACTTCGGGCATGGAGAAGACGTCCATGGCCACGCTCTCCATGGGCTGGTCAGGAACCGGGGTTCATTGGGGTTCCCCCTTGACGTTCCGGTTATCGGGATTGCAGGCCTGACAGACCGAGCAACCCTTCCTGACCTTCTTGATGGCGGTGTAGAGAACGATATGGTCGATCTCGAACCGACGCTGCATGTCAAGAGCTTGCTTCTTGACCCCTGGGTGCAGCATGTGGTGGTGCCAAGCTTCACACAGCTCGAGCACCCGGGACTCTGGTACTAGCAGCTTACCATTTCGGTAGAGCTTGCCATCTTCCTCAGTCAGCCCCTTTGGCCACCTCTGCCCGTCGTCAGGGTCGGTCACAGCCCTATACTCGGCCGCAAGGGCCTCAGACTTGGCGTAGTCGTCGGTCCAGTCGTCCTGGAGGCAAGACTCCGGGAAGAGGTGCTTGTCGGACTCAGCTCCATCAGGGGCGAGCACTCTGACCGCTCTGCACACCCTCGACGCGAGTGGGGCATCCGCAGCCATGACGACGAAGCATTTAACATCCTCCTCCTCCATCAGGCGCTCCATTTCAATGATCCTCTTGGCTTCAGCGGTCTCAGCCTCATCGCCATGGGCAGAGATGTCCTGCATGCCCTTGCTGGCGGGATAGGCCCACCTACTGAGACAGTCCGCCACGGTGTTATCCTTTCCAGGAATGTAAACAACCGTAAGGTCGAACTTGGCCAAGGTCTCGTGCCATCTTGCCCGTCGGGAGGCGGGACCTGAGGGGGTGTCCACGTGCTCCTTGTGCCACGACTGCAGAATCTGATGGTCGGTGCAGACGGTGACGGGATGGAGGGCTATGTACCCAGCCCATTTCCTGAGAGCCATGACGATGGCATACGCCTCCTTTTCACGGGGCGTCCACGTCCGTCTCTGGCCTTCCGCCAGGACTCGGCTCCAGAAGGCCACGGGCACGTGCCTCCCGTCGTCAAGCACTTGCTCCAACACAGCGCCAATGGCGTAGTCGGAAGCGTCGGTGCGCAGGACGAACCCTCGGTCGGGATCCACGAGGTGCAGACCCACTGCGGATAGCAGCGCCTGCTTCATCCCCTCAAAGGCACGGTTGGACTCAGCTGTCCAGACCAGAGCCTTCTTGGACCCCTTCTTGGTCTCCTCTCGGTTGCCCTTGAGCATGGTCGTCATGGGGGCTGCATACTCGGCATACATCTTGATATACCCCGAGTAGTAGTTGCAGAACCCCAGGTACGCCCGTAGCTCAGAGACAGTATTTGGCTTTTCCCAGTGCTCAATCGCAGCCACCTTGCCAGGTATGGGCTTTCGCTGCCCGTTCCCAACTACGTGGCCAGCGAAGACCACCTCGCTTACCGCAATGGTGGCCTTGTCACTGCTGCCCGTGAGTTTGTGCCGAACCAGAAGGTCCAGCACTCGAGTGACGTCCCTTTCATGTGCCTCCAGGAGCTCGTCGTAGCTCATACCGGGGTCCCCGGACGCGATGATCACGTCATCCACGAAGGGGTCCGCACAGTCGCGCACCGGCTCAAGCAGGTTCTCCAGCATCCGCTGAAAAGCCGCATTGCCGTTGGTGACGCCCATGGGCATCACCTTCCACTGGAGAGGTCCAAGTGGGGTGCTCATGGCTGTGCAGGCACGGGACTCCTCGGAGAGAGGCATCTGATGATAACCATGTTTCAGGTCAATCACCGTGAAGATCCTCCGCCGGTGTTGCTTTTGCAGCATGTCCTCAATGAGGGGCAGCGTATAGCTGTCGTGCTGCGTTTGGGCGTTCAGGCCGCGGTAGTCGACCACGAGCCGCCACTCACCGGCAACCTTCTTGGGGACGACGAAGCACGGAGAGGCCCATTCGGAGTGGCACGGCTCAAGCCAGCCTCTCTGGATGAAGTCACGGAGGATCTTCTCCATGGCCTCTTTCCTCTCGCCCCTCAGGGCAAACTCCCGGTGCCGGTACACACGGGGGTCCTGCTTCAGTCGTATCTTGGCCTCGCCATACGGTCCACGTACCGGTGGTGGAAATACAGGCTTACCGCTGAAGAAGGTGTCACCATACTTGTGCTTCAGCCTGGCCCTCAATGCCTGGATCTTGGGGCAGTCATCGGACTCCGCCTTGGCTTTTCCGGGCACTTGAACCACGGAGCTTACTTGAGGGGTAGCTACTCCGCTCACTTTCGGCTCAGGTGGTCTTCCCAGGTGGCCCAAAGGGCCATCTCTGGTCTTGCCTCGGAACAGATCGCCGTAGGTGGGTGGGTTACCGCCAGGCGGCTCGTCTTGGCTGGACATGTGATCCAGCACCCTCTGTACGAAGGTATTCCCGTCATAGGAACCAGAGACGATTGAGTCCACTTCCCACCAGGCTTTGTCCTGGCCTTTGCCCTCACGCTGGTTTCCCCAGTCGTGAAAGGGCTGATCCATATACCCCTGAACCAGATCCCACTCCTCTTCAGTGAGGGGGTCTTCGGAGTCCGATTCTTCGATGTCAACAGGGGGAACAGCAAAGCATTGCCTCCAAGGCTCTGCTATGATACGGTTGACACACACGAAGTCCGTGGTGTCGGCCTGATCAAGGCCCCCATCCACAAAGTGGAATTCCGTTGGCCATCTCTGGGGTGGCATGGGCTGTCCCTTAGCGTCCTGATAGACACTCTCTCCAGCCGGTAGGACGACCTTGTTTAAGGTCATGTTGGTCAATGAGGCTACCCAATGTCGGGTACTTTCCTCCTCGGTGCATCCCATAGGAACAACCAGCACTGCCTTGGAGCGGTCCTTGCGAATCTTCGCTATCGCTCTTGGAATGTCCCAACGGGGGCAATGGATCCACATCAGTCCCTGATGCGGACCCCAGTGCTTCTTCCACGCGGAGTCCTGGGCGCTCCAGTACTTCTCACACACCCGCAGATGGGCGGAGGTTCCTGAAGAGAACGCATCCAGGGCCAGATCCGACGCTCCCAGATCCGCGACCACTCGGTTCGCCACTTCCGGCCTTACGCCGTACTCCTGGTTTGCTGGCCCAGTGGGCTCAGTGTCCAGCGCGGCCACTTCGAGCTGATTGCGTTCGGGGTGATCCATTGGCATTCCACATGGTGCTCAGGTGACGAAAGCCACGAGAGCTGGTCGTCCTGGTACAGCGTCATGGAGGCCTGGGCCGGGAGGACGCCAGAGTCCGTCTCCATCATGAAGTCGTACCCAACGATCATGTCCCAGTCCATCTCGGCCTCGTAGAAGCGACCGTGCAGGAGGATTTCCTTGCCGAGGTCTGAGCGGCTCAGCTCACGATGGTTCACGAACTGCAGCCCGATGGCCGCTTCCTTCGTGCCTCCCACCATGTACTGGCCGTTCGCCACCTTCAGCCTGACAGGCTTCCGACTGTCGGTCAGACACTCCGGTGGAAGTAGGCCAGCCTTGACCAAGCTGACTTGAGCTCCCGTGTCGACCAACACGTCGAAAACCTTTTCCACTTCCCCGCATAGGGCACGGACCTTAAGATGCAACTGCCGCTCGCGACCGACACGGCGCACGGCGTGCAAACTCAGGATCTCCGGCCGTTCCAGAAGCTCCACAAGCGACTGGTGCAGGTCGTGGACAATGGGCTCAGGCTGCCCATCTGCAGCATCCAGCTGCGGTCCGGGTGATCCTCCGATACTCTCGGATAGATCATGTAGTACATCAAACACATTCTTGGTCGCGAAGGACGGACGGGTGCAAGGGTTCGTGCCTTCACTTGCCCTCACCCCGCCTCCGCGACTGGGCGCCGGACCGGGCCTATCGCCCGCGGCAGTCCCCTTGTGCTTATCGACTCCCGACTGGGATGGTTCGGCGCTTCCCACGTCACCATCCTGCGACCGCCCTAGCTGGGGCCCTTGGCTGCAGGGGCTCCGCTAGGGGGCGTCGGTTGTGGAGGAAGGGGTGTTCTCCTCCGCATCAACCTCGTTGATGCCCTTCTTCCTTCCCCCTTTCTTACCCTTGTTCTTGTCCTTGTCCTTGTTCTGGTCATTCTGGTTGTTCTCCTTGTTCTTGTTGTCCGACCTGGGGACCCAGTTCCTCTTGATCTCCTGGATCTCCTTGGCCAACTCGGTCCCCACCGACGACATCAGCTTGGCCAGCTCGTCCTTGTCGACCTCCATTTTGGCTTCCCGGATACCCGCGGGCGCACGCTTCTTCGACCCGTGCGCCTTCTTGTAAGCCTCCGTGTCGGCCTTGTGGACGGGGCATGTTCGGTGGTCATGGTTGAAGCCTTTCTTCCTCCCATAACACACGAAACAGCCCTGCGGGTGAGCTCGTATGAACTCCTGAAAGGACAGCGGAGGGTCGCCAATGCGGCGAGGGTCCCTCTTCTCCTTCTTCCTCCAACCCTGCTGCAGGGGCTTCCAGTTTCCCGGTTTGCTCCCCGCGCTCAGGTTGTTGGCCACGAAGGCACAAACGGCCACCTCGGCGGGCTCATCGTCGTCGTCATCGTCGACGAGAGTCTCATCGCCGCCGGCTCCCGCTGGATCCATGGCGGCTTCCCCGCCAGGTCCCTCGCCAACATAGTTGACGTCGCGGTCGCCGGGCCTCAACCCGCGGGTGTGGTGGAGGTTTCAGTACTCTTTGAGTACTTCCTCGCCAACCCACTCCAGGATCTTGTCGCAGCTCATCCGCGCCGGGATGGGCTGCAGACGGATGGTCTGGCCGCTCAACTCCTACTCGTCAAGGCGCCACATCGCGGTCTTCTCGCGATCGCCCGAGACGGTGATGAGAAGAGCGTTCCGCAGGGAGTGCCGTTTGACATCCCGGGCCACGTTCTTCTTCGCCCAAGCCACCACGTTCGAGTGATACTCTTTGGGGAGCATCATCTTGACCGTGTGGTTGGACTTGGCCCGCTTGGATTCCTCCTTGGTGACCCTCTTGATCCATGCTTCCGGCAGCATGGAGAGCAGGCGAGCCTGCTCGTCACCCTCGTTCCAATCCTCCACGTTGCGGCGGAAGAGGGTGTATTTCCCTCGGAAGTCTCGCCACTCCCGTAGGCAGATCTCCCGTCCATCATGCTCAAGCTTGATGGACTTCCAGCGCTTGGCAGCCACCTGCGGAGCGTCCACCCGCTCCTGCTCGTTGAGCAACTTCTTGGCTTCCTTGAGGGTCTTGATTCTCCCCTCCTTGGTCGCCACGAAGTATAGCTCGCCGAGCACTTCCGGCAGGCGGTACCTGAACCGTTTGAAGACATACTTCTCCGCATCAGCGGGAGGCAGGTCTTCAGTGACGGTCAGCCCCGAATCGTCCAGCTTCTCCAAGAAGCGGTCGAGGTTGAGGGGGTTGCCATCGTACATGGGGGGCTTGATGTCCTTCAAGTCTTCCCACACGGCGGCGTCCGCGGCCTTAGAGACCATGAACGCCGGCCGCGAGGTCGACCGAGGTTCCCATGGGCCTCGCCCACGGACTCCCACGGCCGCCACGTCCATCTCCTCCATGGAATCCCTGTGGCTATGCCGCGCTTCCTCCACGTACGCTGAACCAAAATGTTCACGCCGTACTCTTTCCATGTACGCATCTTCATCACGGCGCCGGCGGCTGAGTTCAGCGGCCTCCCGTCGTACACCACGCGGCGGGCTGATGTCGAACTCCTCCAGGTCCAGGTCCAGGTCCTCACCTTCGCCGACATCCCACTCCACGTCTCCTCTGGGAACCTCATCCCTGAGTCCACCATAACGTCCTCCAGCCATTGAGATTGGCACCGGGCCAGGTGGTGGTCCAGGTGGTGGTGCGGGGCGCCGGGGGCGTACCGGTGTCCGCGGTGGAGCACAGCGGTTGCGGTACTCCGCGCTGAGCCACTCATCACGCCATTCCTCACTGCCACTGCCGGGCGGCACACGCTCGTTGCGGCGGCCCGCGCTGTGGTGAGAGGGGGCGGTGAGAGAGGGGGCACTGGCGCTGGGGCGACTCCTGGGGGCTCCGCCGGGGGCGTGGGGTCTGCCTGGACCTGGTCCGGGTCCCCAGCCGTCGTCCGACGAGCCAGACTCCAGGGGTGGGTGGTCGCTGCCGACGCTCCCACGGGCTTCCAGCGCGTCCAGCCTCTCCTGCAGGCCGCTGACGACGTTGGTCAGCGACTTGGTCTCGGCCCTGGCGATGTCCAGCTCCTTCTGCGCGCGCGCGGCGACCGTGGAGATGCGAGCCACCTCGCTCTTGCCCGTGTCTACCTCCAGCTCGAGCAACTGGACCCTCCTGCGGAGGTAGACAATTCACCGCCAGGTGGTATCCGGGTCGCCGTCCCCTGGTGGGTCGTCGGCGTCCCCAGGGGGTCCTCCAGGAGGGCCTCCGCCGGGTCCGCCCGGTCCAGGGGGTCCTCCCCCGCCCGGTGGTCCGCCTCCAGGGGGTCCACTTGGTGGGTGTCCTCCAGGGGGTCCTGATGGTCCTCCGCCAGGGGGTCCCGGTGGGTCTCCGCCGGGTCGCCTCGGTGGGTCCGAGGATGGGCGCTTCCTCGTGATGCCGAACTCCATGTCGTCATCCTCGTCCATGTCGCCCCACCTGGGCGTCTCGGTCACGGAGGACTCCGAGCTCCGGTAGGGAGGAGGGAGATCCTCATCCTCACCTTCCGGTTCCATGGGGACGTCTCCGCCGCCTCCGCCCGTTCAAGCCACCACTTGGCGATGTCGGCGGCCTCGTTCATCCCCGTCACTGGCGGTGAAGAAGGGGTCACTGTCATGGGGGTGTCCACCCGCTGGCCTCCGCGGCCTGTCGGGGGTCTTCCCCTTGCCCTTCCTCCGTCGATGGGCGGTGGTGCCACTGCTCCCACTGCTGCCCGTGTCCGCCTCATCCAGCGTCATCCTGGAGGAGGCGTCCCCTTCGAAAAGCTTTCGAAGGGTCTCCACTCGTGATCCTCCCGGGGGAGTCTCGCGGCGGAGTTTGGCCTCTGTCTCCTCCATTGCGGCGGCGGTGGTTGCGGCAGCTCGCGCTTCGGCTTCTTCCCGAGCACGAGCCGCCTCGGCTTCCCGGGCCTGCTGCAGCCGCGCCTTCTGCGCTTCCAACGCTGCCAGCTCCGCCTCCGTCTTGGCCTTCTCCTCAGCGACCTTCCGTCGCGCGGCCTCAATGGCTTCCTTCTTGGCGGCGTCCTCCTGGGCCTTAGCCGTTGCTTCGGCGTGGGCCCTTTCCTCCGCCTCCTTCTTTGCCCTCTCTTGGGCAAGCGCCTCTTCCAGCGCCTTCACCTCGGCCTCCTTGCAGGCAATGGCCTCCTGCGTCCGGCGGGCTTCCTCGTCGGTTGCCCTGATCCGGGCAGCCACTGCCTCATGGGCGGCCGCAGCCGTGAGACCGGCCGCGATGGCTGCCACTTTCGAGGCGTGGTAGTCCATGCCTCTGCCCCACTCGGTGGCCTCCTCATGGGCGATGCCGATGGCGCCCTCCACGGCAGCGTTCTGCTGCGTGGCCCGTTGCCGGGCAACCCGAAGGTTGCAGGGCGCCCCACAGACGCGCTCACAGGCGCGCGCCACGTCCCTTTGGGCGGGAGCGGCGCTGCTGCTGGAGCTGGCCTGGTCGGCCGGCATCCTCCCGCGGCGGGCCGACTCCACGTCGCTGCTGGGGCCTGCTAAGGCCTGCTGGGGCTTCAGGAGCAGCGGACGGGGCTTGGCCTTGGACTGCCTGGCGACTTTGATGTAGTCGCCAAGGGTGGTGGAGCCGGGGTGATGACCACCATTGGCCCGTTGGGGACTGGGGGCTGGGGTTCCGCCCTTGGCGCCTTGGGCAGCTTCGGCGGCCAGGACCTCCTGGTACTTCCGCCACCTCCGGTCCCGCTTCCTGTCCCCGGCGGACCGCTTCTCTGTCGCCGGAGACGCGCTGCTGCTGCCCTGCAGCCTGCGCTCGCTCCCCGGTTCCGGGAAGTTCTTCTCGATCACGTCCCACAGGGAGACGTTGATCGAGGCGCCCGACGGGTAGGCGTTGGGGTCCTCGTCCTCCTCAATCCCGTCGGGGCGCAGCCCTTCGCCGGGCCTGTCCGGCCGGGTCCACGTCCTCCAGCGCTTGCGGCGGAAGCGGTACTCGTACCCTTCCGCCCGCAGCCACTCCTCCACTGCCCGCAGGCGGTCCTCCCCCATGTCCTCGCGGAGCTCGAAGCTCCCGGGCATGCCGCCTTCGCACTGGGGATTGCTGTAGCGGTACTGCTGGTCCCACAGCAATCCGCGCAGCAGGCGCGCCACATGGGGGTGGGGCTGCGGCCACCTCCTACCCGCTTCTTGCCAATTCACCATGGCAGCGGGGGCGTAGTTGGTCTTGAAGTCCTTGATGTGCACTCGTTCAACTCAACGAACTGGTTGTGGTAGTTGAGGAGGGTGCTGCAGCACTGGATTGGAAGTGCGGCTGGTGCTGGTCAGCCGGTGGTTGTGGAGGTGGTTGACGCGGCCTTGCTGGTCGGCCGATGGGACTCCGGGTCGGCCGATGGGGCTGATGCAGGAGTCCTGGTCTGTGCACCTCTTTCACGGTTGCTGCGCGGTCAGGGCGATGCTCTGGACGGCGCTGCTGGCTCCGTGACGAACTCGGCGCTGTCGCTGGGCGGCGCTACGAGCTGCTGCGCTGCGCTGCGAGTTGCTGCGCTGCGCTGCGAGCTGCGGGCTGCGCCGCGCTGCTCGGGGTGGGTGGCCCCGAGTGGCACGCGAGGGCTGGGTAACCCCGCGGCGGTGAAACGCTTTTGACGCGTTCCCGTGGGGGGCCGGCCACGGGACGCTGCGGGACACGCGCAAGTGAGCAGGCAGGCAAAGCACTACGCTCACAGGGGCATCAATGCGCTCATGTCATGTGACAAAGCGTTTCAGAATCCTTGCCACTCTGAAATGAGGGAACGAAAGTATGTACAGCAACACATCAGGATATGTACACATGGGGTTAAGACTGGACTGGGGTAAGGGCATCCCAGGACAATAGACACTCTATCCTAACCCGTATCCCAATCCCAGGTCCGACCCTCTCAGTGGCTGGTGGGGGCGGGGGCTCAAACACAACCCATGCCCTGCTCAGTCCGGACCCTGAAACCCTGCCCATAAGGAAGGTGTCCCGCCCAGCCACAGGCGAGTTCCTGGTAACCAAGAGGGCTCCAAGGCCAACCGACGGTGGCTCCCTATGCTCCCTTAACGGCAGGTCCCAACTTCACTCTGAGCCAGAGATATGGCCCCGCCATTATCCCTCAGGAGTTGGTAGCTGAAAATGGGCTGTTTCAGCCCAAACTGAAATTAGCTTGAAAAACTCCAAAATTGACCCCTCGTCTGGACCCGCCAGAGGTAGGGACGAGGCAACTGACCCTATGCCCTTAGAGTGCGAACTCCCTGGAGCCCTCACCCAACCTGGTTCCCTCTGAGGTCCCGGCATCAGGGCAACACGGATGAGTCAAGTGGGGTCATGATGCCAAAATCACCAAAATTGGCGTCATTCCCACGCGTGGCTCGCCCGGCCAAGGTAAGGCCAATGGCTCACAGGGTAGGAGGCAGGACCTAGGACTTATATCTGAGTGTACAATGTTGATTTGAGTCCGGGCTCCCTATGGGCTTAGAGAAATGGGGCCCCCAATTGACCACACGGAAGGGGGAAATTGGGGTCCCAAAATGGGGTCATTTTGGCTGCTTGAAATGAGCCAATAGTCGGTGTGCTCCCAATAGTATATCTCCACGCCGGCTTGGAGATTGGATCCGCCATCCCATACGCGATCCACCGGGAGTCAAATGGAGACTCCCATGCCCTTGGCTCTCAAGGATCTCCATGCCACTCGGCGTGGTGACGATCCCAATTGGGTCCACAAATGTCAAAATTGCAAAATTGCCCACACTCACTTTGGGCTAGCGCCTTAACGAAGGTGGCTCCGCTTCGCGCACGTGGTGTGTGGACCATGGGGACCAATGTCCATATCACCCATGTCATATGTGGTCCATTGGTCCATGCGTCCGGCGTGCACGAGGGTTAGAACATAGTGCACGGCGGGCAGCAAAAGTGGAAAATTGCTCAAAATGGCCAAAAATGCGCACACTCATGGTTGGGGCAAATGAGGCACATGCCCGACTCGGACCGGAGTGTGCCATAGGATTGGTATCAAGTCATGTTGGTCCAACATATCTTTTGGGCGTCGCCCAACTCCTCCGATATTGGGAATGGCAGGGTCGCCAAGTGAGCCCATGATTTGGGATAGTCCCAAATCGCCAACATGGCGGCCACGGTCTGCCAAGCCTAAGAGGAGTTATTCGCCGGGTCCAAGATATGTTGGGCACCGAAGTATGTAGCCTCATATCATACTTGGGTCATGATGTCAATCGAGCGCAACGTTGAGATACACGGTCGCCACTTGACATCATGACGGGCCAAAAATGGCGAAATTGGCACAAGCACACACAAAAGTGCCTTGAAGGGTGCATAATTATATTATAATATCTTCGGCTTGGATCGTGCAATCACCTAATCCTTCTACACACAATGACTTGACACCAATGACCTTCGATCCCACATATGTGCTCCACTTGGGGCGCCTTGAAAGGTTAAGAGCGCTACTTCCCAAGTGGGCACATGAAAATATGGAAAATTGCAAAATACACACCTTGCTCCCAACGCATCGCTTTGGGATCGCCATACAAGCTTCCCTTCACGAAGGTTAGGCTTGCAATTGATCGTGGGGAGTATGGAGAAGGGGCTTACACAATATGAGGTCCATTGGCGGGTTCGGCTTGGAGCAATGGACCCGCCAAATGGGCACGCAACACAACACATGGCACATACCACATATTGCCCAAAAAGGTAGCTCCCACCACGATATATCATGCCCCTCCAAGGGCATAACTTTGTGTCAATCGCTCATAGGAACTCAAGGAGAGTTCCTATGCAACACCAACACTTGCGCGCTACACTCGAAAGTTATCTTAACGCACGCAATGTCATGGCCAAAGAGTTATAACGCAAACTCTACCCTCTTGACCATGATCCATTACACTAGCGCGCACGTGTGGAAACGCAAGACATATAATGCTTCCTAAATTACGTCGGGAGTATTGTGAATACATCGAACGTTTCCTTATCGTCAATACTCGCAAGCGGCACGAGATATGACCCTTACAAGTGGCCTCACGAATCAACTTTGTTTTGCCCATATCTCTGAGTCAAGTGGAGGGCAAGATAAAAGGAAAGTTGATTCGTGCATAGGGAAGCACGTAGGTCCACTCGAAAGAGGTCGAATCAAGTGCGGGGATGTCGAAGTCGAAAATCCGATTTCGACATCCTGAAAAATTCGGATTAAGGTTGCGAGTGTAAGATGTGAAAATTACAGAAGCGTCCATGCAGTTCCTGAAGGCTTTGGAGCCTTCGTGACGGATTGCGTTAAAATTTCCATTATAAACAGTTAAACTGGCGGTTACGGTAAAGTCGCGATCCAACCGCCAGCAGTCAAAACAGTGAATATCAGAACGGAAGCGTAAAACTTGACGGAAACAATATGAAAATAAAACCCTGTTGATTCCTGATGTTCTGATATACAAATCTCCGCTGGCGGTGCATCGGTTGCCGATGCGGGGCTTTACGGCACGGAACGGAGCGTCAACGGGCGTCTTCCCTTCCGTACATGGGGTTAGTGGACCGGAGGCCGGTTGTATGCCGTAACCTAGCCATGGGGTTCTGGGTACCGCTTCAATAGGTTTGGCCATTCAGGCTATGAGCGGCCATATTCAGTACTGAGGCGCCGCCAGCGGAGATCTATATATCAGAATATCAGGAATCAACAGGGTTTTTTTATCATAATGTTTCCGTAATTTTTGGGCCTTCCGTTCTGAGGGTCAATGTATCGGCGACTGTCAGTTGGCTCGCGATTTTGCGGTAACCGAATGGTTACCTGTTATTTACAGATATTTTGGCGGAAACCCCGATGAAGGGTCAGATTTCATCAGTAAAGGGTTCGTTGCTTCCGCAATTTTCATATTATACACTCGCAAAATTAATCCGCTTTTTTCAGACTTTCAGAATCGGATTTTCGACTTCGACATTGCCGCACTCAAGATGACGAATCTCGAGTGGTCCGACATTTTTCCCCGATCACGAATCAACCTTCCTTTTGTTATGCCCTTCGTTTTGATTAGAGATATAGGCGAAACAAAGTTGATTCGTGAGGCCACTTTGAAAGGTCATATCACCGCGAGTAGTCTCAATTTCGAGAATTGGGTTGGACCCGCATCGGTCTCAACTGAATTTAGGGAGCATCAAACGCTTTTGGTGTGTACACATGTGTGGTATATCAAGGGATAATGATAAAGAGGGTAGAAAGTGATATATAACTCTTGAACCGTGCAACCGAATATTTTAATGCGACTTTCGAGTGTACTGCATGAGTGTTGGGGTTGCATAGCAATTTTATTTGGGTTCCTACGTATTTTTGACGTGAAGTTATGTCCATGGAGGGTCATGGCATATCATGGTCGGAGCCACTTTTGAGGGTATGTGTTATATGCATGGTATGTGCTTCGATATGCTCACGCCCATGTTATATATCTCCGTTTGTAGGAAGATATATGGAGTCATACGTGGCAAGGGTTTCGCCCATGTCCCAATGGTGAACTCCATAGCGCTAGACTAAGTCTACCGCTCATATAGTGCATGTGGGAGGGCTTACGGAGCGACCCACAAGCGACAATATCAGTTTTCCCATTTTCATGGTGCGTGCTGGGAGGAGGTTCGAAGGTGTCCTTATGCGTCCATATGGGGATCCAAGTGGGGGGATTGTTTGCAAATGGGCCCAAGCAATTGCGTTTGGAGTCATAAGTTGACACCATGGGTGAGCGAAGTTATATACTATTGTAATTATCTTGAATTTGGCATTATTTGCATGTTTTTGGCCTCATTTTATGCTCATTTTTGTGTTTTATGTGCTCAACTGGTCGGCTAACAGCAAAGTGCCTAGAGATTCGTGAACTATGGTATGTTGCTTTTATGTTGGCAGATGCTTCGGTGTTGTACCTCACCATATGCCAGACCACATGGTCACTTTGGCTTGGCACACGAGGCCTCACAAAACTAGGTCTCAAACTCATGAGCTGACTTGTGAAGCATGTCATGTACATAACCGGAGGGGTTTCGGAGCCAATGATGGGATATTCTTGGGCATGGACCTTTGGTCTATATCACCCTTGTATACTACTTTCCGGTTTGACACATGCATGGAGCATTTGAATATTTGCCGTATGCATTTTTGAGTAAATTATTGAATTTTGGGCATAATGGTGTGATTTGCCTGATTTTGACATGTTGTTAGTTCATCTTCATGGGGCAGTTCTCCAAGCCCATTCGACTGCAAGTCCAACCAAGGTTATGGCAGGGTAGGGCATGGTCCTGAGTGCCACTCTAGGCCATGACACGCCACCTTCCCTATTGGGCTAGGATTTAGAGGCTTGGGAGTGAACACATTTTTGGGGTTTATGTAGTGACTTGTGACACATGTAACTTAGCCATGCACTTGGACCTGGTTCAAGGCATCACAGTGGTGAGTCAAGGGGAGGTCTTGAGGCCAAGGAACGAAGGGTACATGGCAGTGATTGTGCATGTTACTATCCTTCCTCACATTTGTTCATATTGTGTTCATATGCCAATTTCAGGGCTTTCTTCCTTGGTGCAATTCTTGTACATGCCCGCCACCGTGAGACAACCGGTGTGCTGAACGGAAGCCCGCAGCCCGTATTGGATTGTGAATTAGGCTATTGCTGTATTTGTGGGATCTGGTTGCTGTTCAGGGTTGAAGGAGGATTTTGTTTTCTATATTTTTGGATTTGGACCCTGGATATTGAGGATTTTGAGAAATGCAATCGTTGATCCTGAGCAAGTCAGCAGGGGTGACAGGCGGAAGGGGCACAGCAGGGGCCGGTCCTGGTAGGGACCTTCTTTATGGTAGCAGAGGCGTACCTGCTGCCCCTACCTACCGCCGACCCGGGGACTTGGGCCCTTATGAGCCCTGCCCAAGTACGCCCCGGGTGCGTATTGTGGACTCCGTGGAGACCACGCCGGAGACTGGAGCCAGAGAAGAGCCGAGACGCTCAAGAGCATGGCGAACTCCGGAAGTTCAAGCCCGAAGAGAAGTACGACATTCGGGAAGAGGAGGACTTGACATGGAGGACCTGGTCTGCATGTGCGAGCGTCGCTGCCGCAAGGCATGCAACCTCCGCTATGCCGCGGAGGACTCTGACGAGGCCTGCCATTCAGGCAGCAGTGGAGGACGGGCCCGGCGCTACCAGAAGCGCGGGTCACCCAAGCCCGCGGCAGGGGAAGCCGGGACTATGAATACAGACCCCAGCCCGGTCAGGCTGTGGGACTCCCAGCACTCCGAGGGCTATCGGACAGCTTATGAGCAACCCTCGGAGTCGGAGGAGACGGCCAGACCGCCCACAAGGGCGAACACCGCCCCAGAACCCAGCCTGGAGCATGATGCCGAGGCGTTGGAGAGGCCCGCCAGAGCCAGGACGGCGCCCGTGGCCCGGCACACGGAGCCAACGCGGGATAGCATGGGCGACACACCCATGGCGGAGGACTCCGAGGCGCCGGGAACCGCGGGATGCGCCGGATCGGATGGAAAGCACGCTGAGTGCCACTGCGAGCACGTGTCATTCCTCATGGGCAAGTACCCAAAGATGGGGATGGACGCCATCGTGCATCGCCTAGACCGCCTGGACAACGCGAAGGACGGTCTAGAGGAGGACGTCGCGGGGATCCTGGATGACCAGTCGGCCGCGGAGAAAGACATTGAGGAGCTGGCCCTGGAGAAGCAGCAGCGAGTGGTGGACAGCCTCCTCCACCTGGTGGAGGACATGTCGGGACGCCTGAAAAGGCTAGAGGAGCTACAGCCCCTCGCCTCGGGTCCGGAGCTCCCGGCAAAGCCGGCAGCGGCAGAGCTGGTGGAGCGGGTTAAGACCCTCCGGGGCGCCATGGATAAACCCATAGGCGGTCCGGCAGAGGCACCCTACGCGCCTCCGCGTGTTGACCTGGTTGCGCTGCCGTTTGTTCCCATGTTCAGCGAATTCACAATGCTCGGGGAACACACGGCACCGGCTGGGTCCATGCGGGAAGGGCACGTGACCACGGACCCGAGGAGCCTGACGGTACAGATGTCCCACGCCGCCCAGGATCTACCGATCACTACGACTGCCGATGCAGTTTATGCGGAAGAGGAGATCCAGAGCCAGACCATGCAGGGGCGAACCATGGGAAGCGCCGACGGACATGGTCGAGGTCATCCAGGCGGAAACCTGTGGGCGAAGGACCCCAATACGGGGATATGGACGGCCGATGGAGCAAGTCCTTCCCGCATTCCAAACCCTATGGGTTCAGGCCCAACTGGACCGCACTCCATGGAGGAGAAGGATGTACAGGGAGTGTACTCACACCCCCCGGCCACAGGTGGTATCCGTCTCGGTGGAGTGGTTGCTGGGGACGTCGGAGACGCCATCAGGATTGACGACCTCAGGGGAAGCAAAATCCCCTACTACGATGGCAACCCCTCCAACCTGGATGATTTCATCCTGGATTGGGAGGACGTTGCCGAGGAGGTCGTCGGTGAGATGCGGGGAGCGCCGCGGGACAAGTGGGTATGCCGGACATTCCCACACCGGCTGGCGCAGGACCTGAAGGAGGAGCTGCGGGATCAGATCCGGGAAGGACTGATCCGTACGGAGCAGGCCTGCCTCCAGTGGTTGGAGGATGAGGAGCGGGTGGACGCTCCGAACCAGAAGCTGGAGGACTTGTGGTCCATCCCGCTGCCGCTGGACCGCGGTGAGTTGCGGGTCCGGGAGTGGAACCGGTACCTGCGAAAGTACCGAAGATGCCTCAAGCTGGTGGAGGACTGGAATGAGGCCAGCGAGATCCGCCACTTGCTGAAGGACGTCCTCCCCGGCAACTGGAAGAGGAGAGTGAAGGACAAGGAGAAGAAGCGAGCCAAGAAGCGGGTGGCGGTGAGGATCATGGCGGCGGAGGATACCCATGCGGGTATCATGGAGTTCTTCAGGAGGAACCTGGGCGAGCCCAACGGGGTGTTGGGACTGAAGAACGCCGTGTACGTGGAGGTATTTTTTTTGGACTGTGCATCCCCGCGTTACCCCTGGGGTGCTAGGGGCGTGGAGGTATTTGGAGACTCCATGGGGCAAAGGTTGCTGCGCCTCAACAACGTGGAGTGGAGGCGCGGGCAGCCGCTGAGGATGCAGGTCATCTTCACCCGCATGAGCCTGGACGAGATCGTGAAGTACATCACGGTGGAGTTGAAGCTCAATGCGAAGAACGAGGCCCACGTGCAGGATCGACATGGTCATGGACAACGAGGCCACCGAGAAGACCGCCATCATCGGGAGATCCAGGAGGACACGGCCAACTCTGCGGAGGATGGTAGTGGAAGTGGCCAAGACCACTGGTCCCGGGAGGATCAGGAGGAGGCCCATTTCTTTGCGTTTGTGGCGCACAACGTGAGGGAACAGGGGCAGGATCGGTCCAGATGGAGCCGCGTGGGACCCAAGAAGGGCAAAGAGCCAAGGAGGATCGGGAACCCACCGCTCTCGTTCCGGGAGTACAGGTCTCAGCACGACGGGTGCTGGGTCTGTTATGGGAAGGGAAACAACCATGCACACGACCACCCTCAGTGCAAGGTGTATGAGGCGGACAAGAAAGCCTACTTCGCCGCCCACCCCGAGAAGAAGCCCAAGGAGCAGCGGATTTCCGATTGGAAGGCGAAGGGCGGAGACGGGGGAAAAGGCCAAGGCAAAGGCCAAGGAAAAGGCGGAGGAAGAGGCTATGGTGGTGGACCTGGCCAAGACCGACGAGTGAGGTCGATCGAGGAGGTTGCTGAGGACATGTTGAGGACGTTGGAGGAACTCAAAGCCCAGCAACGTGGTGGACAAAGTCCTGGCGGAGCGCAGCCGGAAGGGGCTGCGGGAAGCCAAGTCTAGAGGAGCCCCCACCGGAGTGGGACCTCGGAGGTCTCTCCTCCGAAAATCAGTGGAATCCCAGAGAAAGCAAAGGCACATCGGGTGCCGAAGAAGGCTCCGGAAGAGCCAAAACCACTGAGTTTCGCCATTCCCAACCCCTGGAGCGCCCTGCCAAGGGAAGTACATGTGGGTACGGGACATGGCAAGAAGGAATGAGCGACCACGGAGAGCCCCGTGGACGGGCAGGACCAACCCAAGATCTACACCATCCGTGACAATACCCTTGAAGTCCTGATGCACCCGGACGTGCTAGAGTTGCATGCCGTGAGAGTCGTCCATACACCTCATGGCGACGAGCGGCAGTTGCACTTGAAAGTGCGAGTACGGTGCGGACGAGAGGAGAAGGTGGTGGATGTGTTAGTGGATACGGGTGCCCAGGGGAGCCTGGTCCGGAGAGGGTTGTTCAAGGAGGAACTCCTGCAGCCCAGCCGGAGACCGGTCCGCCTGAAGGTCGCCAACGGAGAGATTATGGGTGGCGGCAGCCATGAGGCCACCATCAGTATGGAATTCTGGGAGCATGAGCGCTTGAACCGCCCTGATCAGGCGAAGGGAAGCACTCTATCCGGGAACTTCTATGTGGCCGACATTACAGATTGGGATATGATCATGGGGTATGACTTCATGGTGGCAAACGCCATTGGAGCCCTTCCCCATCGTGCAACGCTGGTCCGGCAGGATGATGAATGCCTCACATGGCTGTCCACGGACTATGCATGCGGATCATCCCAATGGACTGCTGAGGAAGAGGATCGGATCGTCCAAGCGGTGCAAGCTGTGGGTGCCAGGTCCAGAGGAGACCGCGGAGTTCAGCTCACGGAATATGGAATGGCGCCACAGGTGTACGACAGGATGATCCAGACGCTGGGAGCCGAAGCGCCCGAGACGGACGTCTTCGCTTCCCGGGATGCCCCACTTTTGCGGAAATGTAGGAGGCATTGGCATCGAGGAGACTAAGCCTGGCATAGGCATTGGGGTTCGAAGGAGTGGGGGCCCATGTATTGGCATGGCCCCCTGGACAATACCAGACGTACGGTGGAGAAGATCGTCACGGATAGGGCGAAGGGGATCCTGGTCATAACCGGCATAGGATCCACCCCATGTCCGCTGGAAGGTTTCAAGTCGACGCTGGACTCCATCACCCTGAACGAGATGTCATTCAGGCCAGAGGAAGAGTTGTTCATCGACGCCAAGGGTGTATCAATGCCCTCCCCGGGTCAAGCGTGGGATACCAAGGCTTTCCTGGTGGATGGGGCGCAAGCCCAGCCCACGGGTGATGAAGCATTCATCCGTAGGGTGGAGGCGGTGCCCATGAAGGTCATGTTTGAGCCCAAGGAGGGGACGGATCAGCCTATTGATGGCATTGACGTCCTGTCCCACGCCGAGATCGACGGCGTCGTCAACTACATGTGGATGGGGATGCACGACCGTGTGGCAGCCAAGAAGAGGCGGGCCATGGTCACATCTCCGCATTGGTGGGATGACAAGATGTTGGTCACCGGCAAGTATGAGAAGGACGAGTTCGTGGCGAGGGTCATGGATCAGATCGCGGACCAATACGATGGTCCGGTTGGGTCGGACCCACCAACATTGGATTTTCCAAGAATGGGTGCCGATAGCGACAGTCACCAGCCCGAGGCCGCAAACTTCGGAAGATTATCGGTGGGAAGCATGCCCCAAGACGATGAAGACGGCATATCGGACAAGGAGAAGTCGGAATCGGACCCGGAAGAGGCCTATACCGCAGTGCGGTCGGTTGTATCGATACCGAAGCAAGCGGCTGAAGAGGCCCAGGAGAACCCGAAGGTCGCCGAGCTGAGGTGGCCGGACGGCAGATGTTCGAGAAGTTCCGCCAGCTGCACATCGACGAACCGGGCCGGAATTGGTATAATTCGCTGTGGAGAGTACTCCAAGCGTATCACGACCTTCCGGGACCCACTGGACTATCGCCCCATCGCATCCTGTTCCTACGGGATCGAGTGTCACGCACTCTCCCGTGGTTGAACCATGGCATAGTGGCCCGGAATGCGCACGCTATGATGGCTAAGGCGGACAACACGGCGGCCAAGGTGTGCAAGGCACTTCAGGACGAGCATGACAAGAGGGCCAAGTACTTCAAGCAGGGAAAGGTCCAAAAGTATGCTGTCCAAGACACCGTGTGGGTGGAGCGGCACCACAAGGATGTCCTGTCCAGGCATCGGCAGGCATCTTGGTATGTGCCGGGGGTAATCGTGCGGAAGGTCGGGCAGGATGTGTATGCGGTTCGTGTGGGGGATAACAAGATCCTGGACCGCGACCATACCCAGCTTTGTCCCCGAGCACCAGACCCCAGCGGACGTCCCGTCACCTTCGAGTTCACGGCCGGCGATGTGGACTCGGACGACGAGGGTGAGGACGACGACTTCACCGCCGAGAGGATCCTGGCGGACAAGCCGGACCCGGGGACGCCCGGGGGTAGGCTTTAGAAAGTCCGCTGGAAGGGATTCACCGCATCCAGGGATTCGTGGGAGCCTCTGAGCGGATTCGTGCCGAGGTACACCACGGTCTGGATGGACTACCTGAAGAAAAAGAGCATTTCTTTGGATGTCAAGGACGTGTTGGTCCATTTGGTGGCTGCAGTAGCACCGTAATGGATCCCCCCTGGCATCTTTGTTTGTTTCTGTGCTTGGGAGACGGGTGAGGGCGTTCATCCGGGGATTTTTGGGCCTTGATTGGCCATATACCCCCTTCACTCGATCTCCACGTATATATTTCATCGTGGTATACGTATTTAGATCGATCGACGACGTTTCTCTATCTTTTATCCCCTTGGTCCATGTTTTAGATCCAGTGGAGACCGGATATGGCGTAGGGCACCGATTATCAGTGTCCTCACCCCTCCCTTGGGGCGTGGGGGACGCCTACGACGTGTGTGGGGCCTCCATGTGTCCTTGGGACATGGGGGGGGGGGGTTGGAGCCCATTGGGGACCTCCCGTCCTCTCTTCAATCACTTCCGAGCGGTAACAACGCTCTGAGAAGGGGGGTGAAGCCGGTTTGGACCCCCGTGGCCATCTTTGGGTCACTTGGGGTGTGTATTTATGTGCCGGCAAGCCGCCATTGGCTGATATCATACTCTCCCATCCACCTGACCTAACCCGATGTGATAGTGTGATAGGTTTGGCCATTCCGGCTATGAGCGGCCATATTCAGTACTGAGGCGCCGCCAGCGGAGATCTATATATCAGAATATCAGGAATCAACAGGGTTTTTTTATCATAATGTTTCCGTAATTTTTCAGCCTTCTGTTCTGAGGGTCAATGTATCGGCGACTGTCAGTTGGCTCGCGATTTTGCGGTAACCGAATGGTTAACTGTTGTTTACAGATATTTTGGCGGAAACCCCGATGAAGGGTCAGATTTCATCAGTAAAGGGTTCGTTGCTTCCGCAATTTTCATATTATACACTCGCAAAATTAATCCGGTTTTTTCAGACTTTCAGAATCGGATTTTCGACTTCGACATCGCCGCACTCGATATGACGAATCTCGAGTGGTCCAACATTTTTCCCTGATCACGAATCAAGCTTCCTTTTGTTATGCCCTTCGTTTTGATTACAGATATAGGCGAAACAAAGTTGATTCCTGAGGCCACTTTGAAAGGTCATATCTCTGGCTCACCGCGAGTAGTCCCAATTTCGAGAATTGGGTTGGAACCGCATCGGTCTCAACTTAATTTGAAAAGCATCAAACGCCTTTGGTGTGTACACATGTCTGGTATAGCAAGGGATAATGATCAAGAGGGCCGAAAGTGATATATAACTCTTCGACCGTGCAACCGAATATTTTAATGCGACTTTCGAGTGTACCGCATGAGTGTTGGGGTTGCATAGCAATTTTATTTGGGTTCCTACGTATTTTTAACGTGAAGTTATGTCCGTGGAGGGTCATGGCATATCATGGTGGGAGCCACTTTTGAGGGTATGTGTTATATGCATGGTATGTGCTTCAATATGCTCACGCCCATGTTATATATCTCCGTTTGTAGGAAGATATATGGAGTCATACGTGGCAAGGGTTTTGCCCATGTCCCAATGGTGAACTCCATAGCGCTAGACTAAGTCTACCGCTCATATAGTGCATGTGGGAGGGCTTACGGAGCGACCCACAAGCGACAATATCAATTTTCCCATTTTCATGGTGCGTGTTGGGAGGAGGTTCGAAGGTGTCCTTATGCGTCCATATGGGGATCCAAGTGGGGGGATTGTTTGCAAATGGTCCCAAGCAATTGCGTTTGGAGTCATAAGTTGACACCATGGGTGAGCGAAGTTATATACTATTGTAATTATCTTGAACTTGGCATTATTTGCATGTTTTTGACCTCATTTTATGCTCATTTTTGTGTTTTATGTGCTCAACTGGTCGGCTAACAGTAAAGTGCCTAGAGATCCGTGAACTATGGTATGTTGCTTATATGTTGGCATATGCTCGGTGTTGTACCTCACCATATGCCGGACCACATGGCCACTTGGGCTCGGCACACGAGGCCTCACAAAATCAGGTCTGAAACTCATGAGCTGACTTGTGAAGCATGTCATGTACATAACCGGAGGGGTTTCGGAGCCAATGATGGGATATTCTTGGGCATGGACCTTTGGTCTATATCACCCTTGTATACTACTCTCCGGTTTGACACATGCATGGAGCATTTGAATATTTGCCGTATGCATTTTTGAGTATATTATTGAATTTTGGGCATAATGGTGTGATTTGCCTGATTTTGACATGTTGTGAGGTCATCTTCATGGGGCAGTTCTCCAAGCTCATTCGACTCCAAGTCCAACCAAGGTTATGGCAGGGTAGGGCATGGTCCTGAGTGCCACTCTAGGCCATGACACGCCACCTCCCCCATTGGGCTAGGATTTAGAGGCTTGGGAGTGAACACATTTTTGGGGTTTATGTAGTGACTTGTGACACATGTAACTTAGCCATGCACTTGGACCTTGTTCAAGGCATCACAGTGGTGAGTCAAGGGGAGGTCTTGAGGCCAAGGAACGAAGGGTACATGGCAGTGATTGTGCATGTTACTATCCTTCCTCACATTTGTTCATATTGTGTTCATATGCCCATTTCAGGGCTTTCTTCCTTGGTGCAATTCTTGTACATGCCCGCCACCGTGAGGCAACCGGTGTGCTGAACGGAAGCCCGCAGCCCGTATTGGATTGTGAATTGGGCTATTGCTGTATTTGTGGGATCTGGTTGCCGTTCAGGGTTGAAGGAGGATTTTATTTTCTATATTTTCGGATTTGGACCCTGGATATTGAGGATTTTGAGAAATGCAATCGTTGATCCGGAGCAAGTCAGCAGGGGTGACAGGCGGAAGGGGCACAGCAGGGGCCGGTCCTGGTAGGGACCTTCTTTAATCATCCGCTCCGGCGCTCCGAGGTTCCGTCGCAAATATTCCATGTTGCCCGGCTGCTGCTCCTCCGGCGACATGATGCGTACTGCCATACGTTTCTTCACCCGCTTCTTCTCCTCGTCTTCCACCCGTTTGTTCCAATAGGCTCGAAGGACATCCCGCAAGAGGTGGGGAATCTCACCCGATTCCGACCAATCCTCAACTTGCTTTAGAAGTCGGCGGTACCTTCGAAGATAACTCGTCCACTCCCTCAACCGCAGCTCGGTATGCCTTGGGACTCTTGTTGTTGCCGACCTTCGCGGCAACACTTCCCGTTTCGCATCATGATCAAGTTCAGGATTTGGGGTGGTGTGTGATCGCCCCGCCGGGAAATCTGGCTCTGCATCGGCACCATCCGAAGGGCAACAAGTATGATATCCCTCGGAGTCCGACGGAGCACTGAACATCCGGCGGACAGGGCTCGGCGTCATTTCCATTGCCGATTCCTAATCCTTCGTGGACGGTTTTGACGAACCGCGTTTGCGGCAGCGCCGGGCCTTTGAGCCACTGCCGCAGCTCGTGACCTCCTCGTCCGATTCTTCCGCGGGTACTCGGAGATGGCATCGTTTTCGGCATACGCCTTCACAAGAAGAGACGATGTCCTCCATGTCGTCGACGGTACCCACTTCTCTTCTCGAATGCCTTCCTTCTTCTCAGTGTTCAACCACCCACTCCCGGATGGTGTCATTGATGGTTACCCGGGGTCCACTTGGACAAGGCTAATGATGGTCCAAGCTCCCCGGGTGGCGGTAGGCGGCAGGTAAACCTCTGCTACTATAATGAAGGTCCGTAGGACCGGCCCCTGCCATTGTGCAGGCTCTACCGCCTATTCCCGATCTTTCCACCTTCTCCCCCGTGACACCCATTGTCCTAGATCTCACCAATGCTTCCATGCTTACCAATCACCAATTTCCCAATTGCAAAAGTGTCCCACAAACACACCCCTTGGCAACCCTTGGCAATGGAAATCCAAATACGTGATCCGCCAATTCAAATTGAGGGAAGTGTTGAGGACGGGGGCACTTGGGTCCGTTAATACATGAAAGTCATTGAGAAGGGAAGAAACAATGACAATGTCGGGCAAAGGAGTTGAGAGGTAGAAATGGAGATGAAGCCCTCGAATAAGATATGCGATTATCGAAGACTATGTTGCATCCCTACTCCAAGAATCAATTTATAGACCATGCACAGTCGAACTATGCGTTCTGTTATGGACGTATGGCGCCATGCCCACACAATCCGGATACAACGGTTTGAGAAGACTCATTGGTTCACGAATGATCATGCATGACACAATGACATCGATACGGTCCATTAAGTGTATGGCGACGAACAAAGAAAAGCATATAAAACACAATGGCCTCATTGGATTCCTCGCGAAGCTTGGGCACACATGGCCCATCCTTACCCTTGCCCACAAGACGATAAAATGGAGTAAGCAACATAGGTCCCAAACATAAGGAATGTTCTCACCGTTGATCAACCATGACACCATGGCCTCCATGAACACAAAGTACGGTATGGCCACATACATGACTTGCCCACCCTCGTGAGTAACCAATGTGCAAATGTGGAGAACGTGCAATGAGGATCACTAAATATGAGTCGGGAGAGTGACCTCACGGCAATGGCAAACAGTACCTGTCACCCGGCATGTGTGACATATATATTGTCATGATGGCAGTGCTTCGGTACTGCACACCGGACGCCGGGTGCCCGTCACTCAGCAATGTCATACATCATGGCCAGCATGTGAATGGGCTTGACGGGTTTACTTGCTGCTTGCAAAGAAGACATCAAGAAGGGCCAGCCGGCCAAACCTCACATGTTTAGTGTATGGTACATACCATTTGCTGGACTCTTCACAGTTAGAGTGTCGCGAACCAAAGAGATGATTGAAGAAGCCAACACACAACATATGTCTCATGCCCTCACATCCTTGGACATGCCACTCGGTCCCATCACTTGCTGCCTAATTGCTTGGGACCCGATGGCATAGGCAACCACAATCATCATGTGCATTAGCAACCATCCACACATGAATGAGTGAAATCAATATCGCCTATTTGCATGTTCGTGTGACACCGAACCAATTCCATGCATGCTACTTGGAGAGAGATTGGGTGAGAACATTGGATAAGCACATGCTCCGGGTCACATGTAGAGACCTAGATCCGGCTCGCAGAGTGAGTGCACAAAGAGAGGTATCCCGTGTCCAATGAGAGCATATCCATGTTAGATTGTCCCTTCCCAAAGAGAAGTAGTCCTGCTTCGAAGAGAGATGGTCCCGCCCCAATCCAAGCCGTGAGAGAGATGGTCCCAACCCAATCCATGCCCGGAGAGAGACCCTAACCAATCCATGGCCCAGGAGGGAGAACCTAACCGATCCATGGTTCAGGAGTGGAGAGTCTTGCGTAGCCATGACTCAGCAGAGCATTCATGCACTTGGAGTGAGCATCCCCAACCTTGACCGACAATTGTTCCTATATCCAATTGCCAAATTAAGTTAACTCATGCCCTATTGCTTGCTGCCAAGAGAAGGATAATGGATCACCAACCATGTTTGACCAATGATATCAGTTCACTGAAGGTCACCGGAGTAAGACGGCAAATGAGAGGTTAACAACCAGGGCATAAGTGCAATTCTGCACCTTTAGCATGTTCACCCATTGCAAGTGCACACAACATGTTCAAAACACACAATCACCAAAGATTCACCCTCTTTGATTCCATTGAAGATCAAGGTGTCATGACACATGCAAAGCAAACAAATAAAGAACCAAGGAATGAGGAATTGCATTGCCTTACGGAGCAACGACCGAGTGACTTTCTTCCCTTCCGGTGCGCCTACCTCAGCCACATCCACTTCCACTTCACTTCCAATAGGGCTCCTCCAGCTTCAAGGGACTCTTGGTCCCCCATGCACGTAGGCGTGGCATTGCGAAAGCAGATGCGCCCATTAACGTACACCGGTCTGCTCCGAAGTGCGGTGATGCACCCAAGGTCGACAGCCGGTGTGGGCGGAGGCACCACACCAGAGTTTAGCCAGATCCTTAACTCCGGGCCTTCTATCATTCACTGGAGTTGCAGTAGCTTCCGATTCCTTTCCATTTCCGTAACAGGATACAACTAACACTATTAGCACCGATTGGGGTGAAATTTCAAACGATCGGCCCGCATTACAGAACACAGAGCACGCGCATGCCAACAGGAACACGAGAAGCGCGCACGCACACACAGCAGGCCTGGTCAGAACTAAAAATGTGAAATTCGCCACCTCAAGACTTATGAATAATATAAATTCCGAATTCCCCTGAATCGCTGAAATCGGTGAAGTGTCGGATAGAGTGCAGCCAAATAGGATCCGAACCGGCTTCACCGTACCAAGGCCCCTAGCGCGAGGTTGGTCTCCTCGTCTTGTACTGCGGCTCCGATCTCTTTCTGCAGTTCGGGGGTCCTTGCCAAGACTCCTGTTTCCGGTCCGGCTCCAAATCTTGTTCCAATCTTGACTGTTTGCCCGACCACGGTGCTTGGGGTCCGCATTGGTTGAGAGGTTTCGACTATTACTCCGCTCCCTATTTCCATCCCAACGACTTCCGTTCGGAGTTCGTGGGCGATCATTACGCCGGCTAGGACTCTTGGACCTCTCTCTTTCACAACTATGGCTCCCAGATCGGTGCTCACCGGATCCATAGCGGTAGCTCTCGCTATCTCTACGCTGGCGGGATCTTGCATTACTCACGTTGAGCCGTCGCTCCTTGCTGTTATCCCTACGGGGGGTTGTTCTCCCCTGATATGGTGAAGTTCGTCGCTCCCTAGGGTCATCATACATTGCGGTTACGCGAGCTTCAGGTGTTCCATCTCGAGCCTCTTGTCGGTCCACATCCTCCAATTTGAGACGATGCGGCATTACGACACAATAAAGCTCAAGATACGTGTACCTCTTTCCATGCTCAGCATGGCAGGTATTGATGCGGGACATCACCTTGTCAACCCTCTTGGTACGCCCCGTCTTATTCTGAGCCCACAGAACATGCATGAATTGCTGATGTTGCCTGAATTTGGAAACACCTCCGGTAACTCTCTGACCTGCGGCACACCATAATGTACACAAATCAGCAACCTTCTGAGGGGTTAACACCTCTGGCTTTTGCATGACCATCCATTCACCTCAGGGGTCTTCGGGATCGGTATGTTGCCGTCCATCACGAGAAAAATGCCACAACAACTCGAAAAATGTGATCTTTTGGCCTCGTTTTAACTTAAGCCATTTGGCCTGTTCTTCCTGTGGTTCGGCGGTAATCACATTTTCCAATTGGGCTTGCTCACTTTGATGCTGCCCATAATTGTCATACCATTCCAAAACACTGAGCTCATAATCACACCAAGAAGTTCCCTTTTTGTACTTTGGAAACCTTGCACGTGTGCGCACCATTTCGAGCGTTTCCGGGTCATAGTGGGGATGGCCTTCTTTGGACCAAAGGTTTCCTGGATCCTCGGTTTGAGGTCTTTGCTCATAAATCAACTGAAGCTAATCCTCTGCCGGACGGACTTCCCTGAAAGCCCGTCCTTCCTCTATCCCTGATGGATTGAGCTTCGTGTTTCGTTTATCCTCAGGCGGATACAATGCATAGGTCGGGTCAAAATAATACTTCGAATCATAACACCACGCTAAGTGTTTCCACTCTGCCTCTTGTACTGGAGTCACTGTGGTGTTACCTACGAATGTATCCCGCTGTGGTGGTGGCGGCGGCGGTGCCTGTACTGGTACTGCATTTGAAGATTCAGAGTGGACCGCAGTTCTTATTGGCGGCTGTATGGGTGACAGAGACATGTGTTGCACTGGCAATGTCCTTCGCAATTTGAGCGGGAAGTCACCTAACCTGGCTGTGGTGCCTATTTCCAACAATTGTTTGGCTGCCTCCGGTAATTCCTTGGCACTTAAGTGTGAAGGGAGCTGGGGTTCTGGCAGGTTGATGTGTCCCGCTTTGCTGGAGTAAAAAGAAAATGGTGACACATTTCCCGTGGAAGCAGGTTTTTGTATAGCTTCCGTCCAGTTGTCGGCTGTTTCAGCCATTTCATTATACAAACGGGTGATTTTTCGACCTGCCTCAAGAGCCTCGGCAATTTCCTCTTTGTCGGAATTTTCCTTGTTTATGGGCTCTGGGCGGCAAGCTGTGAATCTTATGCCTGGTACTTCACCTTTCCATGTGGAATCCTGTTCTTTCCCTTTGGGACCTTCCTTTTCATGGGCGAGGGGTTCATGGGCGAGGGGTGCAACCTTTTCAACCATTCCCTCTAAGTAAGTAAGTAAGTAAGGGCGGCCGCGTCCGATGACTCATCTGACATCTCCTTGCTTGTTTTACATGGCGGCCGCCTCTGGCGGGAAGGAGAGCTCTCCACCATCAGTTCCTCAGGCGACCCCTTTCTCGCCTCACGGCCGAGAATTTCAACCAGGTTCCCTTGGGGCATGACCGGCGGTAGGTGTCCTTCAGTCGCTGCCCTCACGGTCTCAGCTCCTTCCGGTCACCCATCGAAGGATCCTCCGGCCTTCCCCCCCTAGCACAGCCTTTTGGGCGCTTGCAGGCGGCTTTCCTGTGGATAGCCCTCGCCGACAGCGGAGCATTTCTCTCTGTCAACCACATTCCACCACTCCCCATCCCTCACCAGTTGGAGTACCCACTCGGCTCCCAGATGCACTTGAATGTCGTCCATCCGCGGCTGGAGGCCAGGGGGCGACCCTTTCCACGTTCCCCCAGGTCCCGCTCACGCGTGAACCTACCTGTACTTAGGCCATTGACTCGGGGACCTCAGGGTCAACCCTCACCCCTGCGGACACCTCACGGCCGTCCCGGAGTTCAGGGCAATTTCCCGACTTCCGGTGGCCAGGCTCCCCATGGTTGGCCCATGGTTCACCACTCCATGGCGACTGGCTTCTCAAACCCACGGGGCTGTTGCTTGGCGCTTTCGGCCTCCCATCCCATCCCTTGTTCCCCTTTGCCACATCCCGTCACCGGCGCAATCACCTAGGCTTTTAGGGCAGGTATGTTTCCTTAAATGGTCCTGTTTTTTATCCCCGGGTGCCCCAATGCTTTTTTGGTTCGTATGCCTCTCACTATGTGTACTACATACAATGAAGAGGATGATCCAAATTAAGCTTAGGTAGTCCTCCATACTATGTCTGATAATTTTGAGCCAAACTAATTGTCCCGTGTGGTGGCTCCACATTGTGTTGCCATGCGACGGGCCATTTCGGATTTGGAGAACACCAAAGAGTCATAGTTTGGAAGGCATGGATGATCACCCATATGAAAAAGAGACAATCGACCTTGATTTGCCATTCTTTTACGCCTGCCTGGGTCCTGCAAATTCATTTGTGATTTCCAAAAACATTTTTTGGCCCGTTCCATGGCTCAACAATGTGGGACCATGGGACGAGCGGCAAGAAACAAGTGAGGGCAACACTGATACGGAAGCAAAGCACACATGGGGGCATGTGAGTGTTCACTGAGGTCGTACTTGTGTAACCATGTGCCAGTACATGCTTGGCACCAACGGCTGCTGCTGTGCGTTCTGGCTTTTTGTTTGAGACTCCTCAAACGCTTTGTTAAATTTCTCTATGAACTCGACAACCTTTTTCATATGTTTTCGGAGGTCCTGAAACTGGCCGCTCAGTCTCACGAGTTTCTGATGCACGGCGCGCGTAAACTGACTTGAACAGCCACCCATTGCTGTGTCTGGACCTTTATCACCAACCAACTCCAGCATAATAGAGCCACGAGCCTTGTTGCTGCAAAGAAGCTTGAAGGCAAAGGTTCGGGCATTGCCTTTTAAATACATTGAATACCCGTTGTGTAATTTGATGACTGGCTTGCGCAAAGGAAGTTCTGTTCACATACCATTGCCTGCGTTGACTGAAATACGCCTTTCAATACCAATTGGCATGCAAAACACGGTGGCACTGGGTGGATCACATTCAACAACGACATTATACTCTCCCTTCAAACCGTAATGAAGCCGGCAAATTACAGCACTCTTCAAATCACCCTCAGCAAACTCAGAGGTCACCATCGGGCGTGCAAAGTCTTTTGTTGTCTCTGAAAGGCCCTCGGACAGACAGAACCCATCATCGGCTTCGTACCAGCGGCTGCTTTTGGTGCGCCGCAGGTTGTCGAGGAAGAGGGCCTCACGTGCCAATGTTTCTTTATACCGCTTTGACGTCAGTGATAGACACAAGGGCAGGGCTCCTCCTTCCTCAGAATCTGGCACAGTGTGCATGCAGCAGATAGGAAGTGAAAAAATGCCAGCGTCCATGCAGAGAATGTTCCCAAGCAATGCAAACCGTAGTGCAGCAGCAGTGGCACAACATCACCTGCGTCTGACTCCTCTTCATCTGCATTGTCATCATCAGTTTCTCCATCTTGGGACTCTTATCTATTGCTTTCTACATTGCTCGACTCGCTTTCAGAGTGGCGCTGCAGCTGCATACACAGTAAGTGTAGTGAAGCAACAGGTAGCGCAGCGCAATGAGCATTTTTTGGTTGTGCCCACGCATGGCATGTAGCGACGTGCGCATTTACGAGCCACTGGACGATCCAATTTTTACGTGCCTCCTCACCGACGCCGCATTGCTGATTACAACTACCTGTGCATCCGTATCGGCATTAGAACCAGCTTCTTCCTCTTCCCTGGCGCCCTTTGAGGCTTTGCTGGCGACCTGAAGCATGCACGTCGTCACGTGCGCATTCACGAGCCATGGAACGATCCAACTTTTACGTGCCCCCTCACCGACGCTGCATTGCTAATTACAACTACCTCTGCATCCGTATTGGCATTAGAACCACTCTCGTCACCTTCTGCATCTTCCCTGGTGCGCTTCGAGGCTTCTCGGACGTCCTGCAACAGGCACGTTCTGTGTTGCGCATTTCTGTGCATGGAGACGGGCCAGGACCAAGAACAGGCTGAAAAAATTGTCAAAATCATATGAAATACCTTTTTAGTTCGTGCCATGTTGATTTTTGTTTTCAGCAGCCTCCGATCGTCGCTGAAGCAGTGCGCGCACGTGATCGCTGGCCCGCATTGTGGTGCGCTTTTGTTGAGCCACAGGACGGGACAAATCTAAGCTAGTGATTTCCTCTGTCCTTACAGCAAATTGTTGCTAATCTTGGACGCATCCTGCTACCTAGAGATAGAACCCTCAGTGATCATAGATCAGACACAATATGAACTTCATGTGTGCCGAGTTCTGGATGTGTTGCATCATGGTGCATGAATGTGGACTCAAAAGACGAGCAAGTAGGCATTTGGGGCAATGCCAACACAATGGGGACCATCAAGTCATCAAAATCACGCTTTTGAAGAGTTCGTGTATTGTTCCACATGGAATAGCTATAAACCCTATGAACGAAGGTGAATCACTGTTTAGGACATGGCGTTTTGGTATTGGCACATCCCATGGTGCCACATTGTTGAGCCATGAAACGGGCCAAAATATATTTTTGGAACTTCAAGTCACTTTGCAGAATCCAGGTAGGAAAATCATGGTTTTCCGGAGCCATGGATGATTGCCAACATGAAAAAAAGGCAATCAACCTTGATTAGTGTTGTGGATGCCGTTTTTTCGGAAATTTCGAAATGGCCCGTCGCATGGCACCACAGTGTGGAGCCACCACACGGGACAATTGGTTTGGCTCAAAATTATCAGACATAGGATGGAACATTACCAAAGATTAATTTGGAGAATCCTTTTCATTGTATGTAGTGCACAAAGTGAGAGGCATACAAACCAAAAAAAGCATTGAGGCGCCCGGGAATGTAATATGGTACCATTTAGGGAAACGTACCTGCCCTAAAAGCCTAGATGCTCCCAGCGTCCTGTGGATTCCCTATCCCCCGGGGCTGTTGTGCGGCCCCATTCCATCGCTCATCCCGTGTTTATACCCCACCGGGCTGCCAGCAACCCTGTGGCGCGGGCCCTCTGGATCCTCATCCACCCGGGGACTGTTTCGTGCGCCTAGCACTGGTCGCTGCCTTCCCCTCCGAGCCCCTTCCCCCTGCGCCGCGTCCCGTCACCCACCTCGGTCTTTCCCCGGCGTCCTGCGTCTTCCCAGTCTCCCTGGGGCCGTCGTGTGACCCTAGCCACACGCCCCTTTCTGCCCCGTCCCCTTATCCCAGCATCCCGTGTTTTTACCCCACCGGGCCGCCGGCAACCCTTTGGCGCGGGCCCACTGGATCCGCATCCTGCCTGGGACCGGCTCGTGCAACTAGCACTGTTCGCTCCCTTCCCGTCCCCTTCCGCTTGGGTGGTGTGCTCTCTTCAGGACCTGTGGTGGTTCCTTCTTCCTGGCCCCCGCGCCCCCCGTTACCTGTGCTTTTTCCCAACCTGGTCACCTGTTGTTGTTGTTTTTGCACTTTTTCTTCGCGCGCCACCCGCGGTCTCTCGTCTGCCCGTTTGCTCCACCCCGGTCCCCCGCCGCCCGCTCGCTCTGCGCTTCTTGCCCTCCTGTGTCGCTGCGGGGTTTTGTTTGGTTTTTTTTTGCCCCCCCCTTCCCCGCCGTGCCTCCTGCCTTGTGGTTCCCTCCTCCCTGCATGCACGCACAACAACTCGGCACAGGCCATCTGTCACTGCTCCCCTCGGTGTTCTTGTCCCGTCCCATCGCCCTCCTGGAGCGTGGCCCTTGGCGGTTTCCGGCCATGCCAGGTGGGCGCCCCTCCCTCGCGTCTCACTAATTTCTCTGCTCTCCACCCTCCCCTCTCTTCTGTCTCCTGTCCGCCCTCTTACTGTTGTTCTCCTGCTCCGTGTGCTCACCGGTTGTCGTCCCTGCGCCATGGTTGTATATCACGCGCTTTCACGCGCCTCAGGGCCTCCGCCCTGTCCTCCGACCTGTAGGCCAACTTGGGCGGCCTCCCCAGATACCCCTTTGGGGGGACTCCCCCATCGTCCTCCCCCGCCGGCCTCCCCTCAATCAGTTCCCTGATTGTGGGGCGGGTTCGCCGGTACGGCTCAATGCGGGTCATCGGCATGGCTTTTTTCTGAGCGAGACGATTTGTACCTTTGCTCCTTTGTTGGCTCCCTGCTTCCCCCTCCTCCCGCGCGGCCCCACCCCCTCTGTTTGTCCTTGTTTGGTGCCTTGTCTGACTTTAATTTCGTTTTTTTTCGGGTGCCCCCCTGGTCCCGCCCTTCGTTGCTCACGCGCACCCTGCGTGTGCCCCCTGCTCTTCTCCGTGCTACCCCTGTCTCGCCGCCCTGTGCCCCCTCCCACGCCTGTTTCCCCTCCCATCCGCCGTCTTTCTGCGGGTCCTGCCGGTTTTTCTCCAACCGCCCTCTCTGCCCTTGCTGCGCTGACACTCGTGTGTGCCACGCGCGCGCTCTACCCCTGCCCCTCTCTGTCGTCCCTACCCTGTCCCCTGGTGGCTCACCTATCCTTGTGTTTTTCCCTCGGTCCCTGTCTCTCTCCTCTTCCAGGACGCCATGGTTCACTGTGTGGGGGGGGGGGGCGTTTACTTGCGGACCGGTCTGTGGCCCTGCTCGTGGACGGGTTAGACACTGGCCGTTGGGATTCGACAACCGCGATGTCCCTCACGCTGTCCGCACGAGTGAAAAGTAATCCACAGTAGCCGCCGCGGCACTCTTAGGCCCGTCTCCCCGAGCAGCTACAATGGCGCTCCACATCACCTCCGGCCGTCCGCGATGGTCACGGCCCTATGTTCAGGATCCCCGCCGGTGCTCCTGGCAATGCTGCCCGGCTCCGTGCCGCCGCCCGTCGTAGTCCACCAGCACTCCAGAACTGTACCCCATTCCACCTGTACTTCAGCATCGTGTCAGTCTTCTCGTTCTGCCCCACACTGTCTGCGGTACCGATGACACGTCCCGTGTCCCGCTGTCCGGCCGCTCCGTCCGCATCTGTCTGCGCTCCCGTACTCCGCCGCTCCATCTGCTCCCGCCGCGGGCCCTGTTCCCTCCGCTGGGGGTTCTCGCCTGTGTCCGCCATCCCCACATCCCCCTCTACCGCCGACCATGTCCCTGCCCGTCCCTGCGCATCTGTGCCCCTCCGCGCCCTTCCTCCTCTTCTTGTGTCCTGCACACCCTCTCCTGCACCTCCCTCACCTTCGCCGGCTCCCCGTGTCCTCCTATCCTGCAGCCCTCCTCGCTTCTCGTCTGCCCGTCCCTCCTGCACTCCCCTGGCCCCTGGCCCCTGGGGCTTCTCGGTCCTGGTCCTGCCCCGTCCTACGCCTCGCCCCCGTACCACCCCTCCCGCTGCAACAGCTCCCGCAGCATCCGAACCCTGGGCTTACTCACCTTCTCCTGGGGACAGTCCAGGTTCACCCCCGGGGGCGCATCTCCCAGCATCCTCCTCCACCGGCCCTCCTCCATCTCTGGCCCCCTTTCCCCGGGCCTCCCTGCCCTACCGACCAGGTCGCTGAAGGGCAGGGTCCCCCTCCTCTCCCGCCTTCCCCTCTTCCTCCCCGCCCACTTCACGTAGCGGACCAGCTCCGCCACGTCCGCCGCCGTCAAGCCCGCGACTGTCCCGGGCCCCCTCCTTACCAGCGGCAGCGCATACCGCCGCGGCGATGGCGACTCCGAGTCCAAGTCTGTCGGCGTTGGCTCTGGGCTGGGGCTGGCTGGCTGCGGCGCCCCCTCCGCTCCCCCTGCTCCCCGCTCCTCAACCCGGCGCCGCTTCCCCCTCTCCTGCCCCACCTCCTCTTCCTCCTCCCTGCATGGCCCTTTTCCCGGAAGGTGACCGCCCCTCTACATCCGTGGAGGGGGTGTCCCCTTCCGGATCGGGGAGGACCCGGTGTACCCCCCGGGCCACCGCCTCCTCCTCCTTCCGCACCCTGGGATCCCGCGCCACCACCTCCCTGTCCCTCTCCGTCAGCCCCGCTGCCTCCCCCCTGATGCGCCTCCATGCCCTCTCCTGCATCTCACTCTCCTGCTCCGGCGGGACAGCCGGCTGCCTGAATGGCATCAGTGGGGGGCGACCATCCTGCCCCCCTCCCTCTTCATGTTGTCCGCCTTCCCGTTCCGCCCTCTCCACCCTCTCCCGCCTTCTCCGAAGGTCCGCCCACGCCCACTGCAGCTCCTCCAATGCCTGCGCCTCCCGTCCCTGCGGCCTGCCTGTCCCCTCAGTCCTCCCCTCTGCCACCCTGCCCGCCCCACCCATGACCCTGGCCTCTCTCTCCCTCGGGCTCCTCTCTGCTTCGCCTATCCTCTCCCATGCCCTCCTGTGCTCTTCCCCCTTCCCTCACTGCGCCCCCCACGTCGTCTCACTGGCCTAAGGGCGCTGCTGCACGGGTGCCTGTGCCTGCATGCCCTGGTACGCTGGCGGGGGTGGCTACATCATCCCCATCGCTGGGTAAGGTGGCGGTGGGAATGGTGGGATGACTGGTGGGATGGCTGGCGGGATTACACCACCCCACCATCCCAATCCCTCCCCCGGGAACACCGGTGAGCCCATGTACCCACGGCCACCCTCCTTCTCTTGCCCTTTGCCTTTTCGCCGCGCTGCTCCGTGCCCCTTGCTGCCCACTCCCTGGAGTCCCGCATGCCCGTGTCCCTTCCCCTGGAGCCCTGCTTGTCCTGCTCCTTTCCCTTGCGTACCGTGCCCACTATACTCGCCCTTACCGCCTTCTACTTGTCCTGCACCCCTGCCCTGCACCGCGGTGCCCGTGTGTCCACTTCGCTGGCTCCAACTCTCTTGCTCTCCCTCCCGCTGGCCGCGGCACCCCTGCGCCACTGCGCTGCTCTGTTCTGCCTGCCCTCCCTCTCTCCGCTCCCCGCCACTGGGCTGCCCGCTGTGCTCCCCTCCCTACCTCTCCAGCCCCCCCTGGCGCCCCGACCCCGTCCTCCCTGACTCCATCTCCAACCGGTAGATGGTGTCCGGTCCCGGCACCGGGGGCTGATGGCGACGGCGCTGGTGCTCCACGTGCGCCAGCGCCTCGTAACGTGCCGCCTGCTGGCGGCGGGATTCCCTCTCCTCCTCCGCCCGCACCGCTGCACTGACCTGTGGAGGCGACCCTGGCGGCGGCTGCTTGAACAAGTGTTGGGGCTGCGGCCACTGATGCCCCTTTCCAACCCCTTTTCCCCCTTTCCCTTCCTGGTGTCCCTTCACATGCGTAGCCCCCGACGTCCCCACCTGCCCTTTCCCTCCCTTGCCCGTCCGTCCTCTCCCTCCAGTGCGTACACTGCTGTCCCCGCTCCCCGCCGCGCTCGCTGTCTGTTGTCCTCGTCCACCCTTGCCGTCCTCCTGCCTCCTCACTTCGGGGAGGATGGACTTCATGGCAGGCGCCGGCACATTGGGCGCCGTCGGCTGCCCTGGGCCTCCCTCAACTGGCATCCTCCTCGCCCCCTCCCCCTCATCCTCCGATCCCACGAGAATGTCGTCGACTACCGACTCCCCCCTCCAACCATCCACACCCGCCATCACATCCGCGATGTTGAACGGGTCCGCCCGCCGCCTCCCCACCGCTCGCTGCCCCTTCCCCTCGCCCTTCCCCTCAGCTTCCGCTGCCACCCCCTCCGTCCTGCCTCCACTCGCCTCTGCCTGTCCCCCCTTGTCTCCTCCCTCCCCTGTCCCTGCCGCGGCTCCTTCTCCCCTCTGCCGCCCTGCTGCCTGAGGCCCTTCGAGCCGGACCGTCTCCAGACTCTCCGGAGACGAGGGCGACGACACCTCCGCTGATGTCACCGAGAACGCCGATGAGGGGGGCTGCAGGGCTGCGTCCGCCTGCATGCGGGCCACCTCGACCCTCACGCCTGCCAGCCCCGGCCCCCCGTACCCCCTCACTGCCCGCGGCGGCGGCGCGACCTCTGCTGCCGGCGGCTGGCTGGGCTTCGGCTCAGGCTTGTGAGACATCTTTCTGCACACGTGGCTTCGCGCCTGAGCCCTGAGCCTTGCCGCTGTTTCCCCCGCTGCCCGCACCCTCCACTTCCACTGTTCGGGCGCCCTACGTGTATTGTGTTCTTGACGCACCGCGGTTCCTCTCCCTCGTCTACGCCTCCGTGTACTGTTGACGATTCCAGGCGGTCGTTGGCCTCGTACTGGTCCTTCTCGTCGTCCTCCGTGCACCACTTGCACCATTGCCTCTACCTGATACCGATGTCTTCGGGTTTCACTCACGCTGGAATTGCTTTGAGCATTGTACCTTTTAGCTTCCTCAACGTAATCCTTCACTCTCAATGCCGTCTCCTTCACCATGTTACTCTCATCGGCGGCGATTGCTGCATCCCGGGATGCAGCCTTTGCCGCCGTACTGGCTTCGCCAGCGCTTACCTGTGCTGACCGGGTTGCCTCTGTCCATTCAGCTTCATACTTGGCCTTAATATCCTTGATTTCGGCCAAGTGGTCATTCACAGGAGCAGGAAGACGGGGAGTAGGAGGTGGTGGAGTAATTGATGTTTCAATCTGTGAGCGGATACCACGGACTTCTGTGACCTCAAGCTTTGCTTCTGTAGCCAATGCTCTTGCTTCTGCCACTTGTTGCACCACCTCGGCTGCTTTTGCTTCGAGAGCCGAGTTTATGGCTTTTTGACTTGTCATGATGCCCTGATTCTCAATGACCTCCAATTTTGCCTCTGCAAGTATTGCCTTGGCTTCTCCCACTTGTTGCAGAACCTGATTTTCCTCAACTTGCAGGTTTCCTTGGAACGTTGCGACTAATGTGTGCGTCTGTTCATTGATGACCTTGTTCACTGTTTCCAGTGTGACACATGATTGCATGCCCCTTCCCAGCTTGTCAACCGCTTCCTCTATTATTGAAACCTCCGAAGGCAGTGGGGAGAGGGGTTGAATCTCTTCTCGCATGACTTGATATTGATGGTATGACACATACTTAGCCATACCCTCCATCATTTTGTCACGAAACTGTTGGTATTCCACATGCAGCAGGCAAGTACTGACTTTCCGTTCTGTTTCAACCATTTTTGCCTCTAACCGTTCAACCCCTGCCATTGAAGATGTTGTCACCATGGTGGATCTCATTTCTTCACGATGCTGGTTGTATTCACCATGTGTCACACACTCATTCAGCACACGATCTCTCAATTGTTCATGACGAGCGCTCTATTGTTGTATGTTGGCAACTATTTCATTACCCCGTCGTGTTAATTCAGCATGCGGTTTGAACAATGAGGCAGGAGTGGAGGGCAAGGAAGGCAATGGAGACACACGAGGCACAGCACGATTCCGTTGTTCGAATTGTGCAATCCTACGTTGTAGCTCTTGGATATCCGACCTGTTTTTAGGAATTTGTTGAGCTACTTGTCCCTCATGTTGTATGGAACTTTTCTCCAATTCGGTGATTCGATGTTGGAGTGCCTCTATGTTCGACTCCAATCTTTCGAGATCACCTGTGCAACCCTTGTGTTCAATGGCCTGCAATCTGGTGTCCATGTCTTGTTGCATCTTTTGCACTATTTTTTTTGTGTGGAACCTTGCAACCTTTCAATTTGCCCTAGCCTTTGAGACACTTTTTCATATTGGCTAGAAGGTTGGGTGTTTTATAATTCAAAGGCACGGACCTTTTGGGGCAACAAAGAGTCCTCAAGCATGGCAGTGGGTGTTACAAACGACCTTTTAACCTCATCCATCCTGACATCCATTTCTTGTCAGAGCCCTTTGATGGACACCCTTCCTCGTCGGTCAGCCTCGTTTGGCGAGGCCTCATGCTTCGTCCGTAGCCTCTGCATGTTCCGTTGGATGTCAACGGCCGTGCCCTTGGTTGCTGTGTTGTTTTCAAGTTCCTCAAGGTGTCCCTGAATTGCACCAATTTTTGTTTGGCATATTTATCTACGATGCTATCCGGAACTTGTTGTACCCTTTCCTCTAGATCTTGTAGATCTTTCAAAGGGGCATATCCCTTATCCTTGAAAGGCACGGGCCAAGGGATGGGCAAGGAAAGCAATTTGACCGTTTGGCGAGACTGTCGTCTCCGTTTTTTCTCTTTGTATGTACTCGGATCCACGCGTTGGTCAATGAATTCCGTGAAGGAATCATTGCTCGTTTCTGAGCCCGACCTGTCCGATTGATCAATTGTTCAAACAATTTTAGATTTCCGGCTACTCGGTTGCCTGATTTTTTTTGCGATATTGTGATTTTTCCTTATGATGGTGGTGATGCTCATTCAACTCACTATCCTCGTTTTGGTGTGTTTCATCAATTAATGCGCCTTGTTCTTCGAATTCCATGTTCTAAAAGGCCAATCATACGCCGATTTTGTATTTCGTTTATTGACTCTTGCTTGGTTGTTTGGTGTCTACCTTTTTAGCCCTAACACGGAACGAAACAAGTTTGGGCAAGGAGAAAGACAATGCAGCAAAGCACAGGGACGGGAATAGCTGAGATCCATGAAGTCAATGAGCCAATATTGAAATAGTCCTCGAACGGAATAAAATCGGCATACTACAAACAACGCAATGTATGCAAGAACATATAAATCACCAAACATGCACTAAATGTTGCGATGGTATTTGTTATGCCGAATCTAATTCTATTCCCACAATTCCAACACCGGCTGTATACACGCCTGCAGTGCGCGCGACCAAACGGGCGCTCCAACGCATCCCGTACACGCCGATCTGGTGTGCACCACAATTGATCACGTGAAACATTTCTGTGACTGCAATTGAAATGAGATTGCAATTGAGATGTCGATCTTATTACACTCAATGGGTGCGGTGGACTGATGGTGCCAACGCTGCAGGTGGCTGGGCGTCGTGGATTGAGGGAGTGGATGCTGCAAATGCCACCCCCTGGTGGACTTGTGGACCGGATGGTGCCGCTGGCTGGCCGTAGTGGATTGATGGGGAGGGTGCTGCAAATCCACACCGTGGTGGACTTGGTGGACTGGAGCTGGGCGTGATTGCGGTTCATCTTCCCTGTCGCACATCATGGTCTCGACGTACTTAGGGGCACGGAACCGGCGGAGGGTGCCGTCGTCCACCTGCATGGGGTCTTAAGCCGTGGCTGGCTGTGGTTGCACACCCTGCGGTGCTTCACTAGCCGATGCTGTCAGCCTTGCGGGCTCCGGGCCGAGCCGGCCCACCTGCTGCCTCCGATGGCAGGTGGGGCTTCGGCCTTGTGCGTTCTTGCATGCTGACTCGCAGGCGGCAATCCTGCAGACGACCTCCTCAATGAAATCCAGGGACTTGGCCTCCTTCACCATCTGGTTGTGATCGCCATGTGTCTCGATGAACTCCAGTGTCTCCTTCAGCTGGGCTTCCAGGCGGATCCTCAAGGCCTCCTCCTCTTCGCGCGGAACACCCTCGGCGACGATGAACCTCTGCATTTCCTGGACCCTGTCCTCCTCGTCGTCTCTGGGGTCCCCTACTACGACGAGGGCGCTCTCGGGCTTGGGTCGCTCGTGGTCGGTGGCCGCCGAGGGTGACAGCACTGACCCAAGGTTATCAGATCCCAACAGGGATCGGCGCAAGATGTCCACGTTCACCTCGGGGTCAAGCAAAGGCGGCGCAATGTTGGCCAGGGCCTGTGAGGAGACCGCCTGTTGCAGGAAATCCAGCTGGTTGTGGCGCCTCAGCGCCTTGGGTAAGGACAGTGGTTCCAGAGCCTCCTCTGCTACCATGACGCAGGTTTGGCTGGATCGGTCTCTGGTCGGCCACATCCCCGGTTGCTCGATTGCACTTTGGCATGTTGTTGACTTTTGCTGGGGCTCCCCTGGGTTTTCCTCACCGCATCAAAAAAGGGCAACCCTGTCCTGAAAATCCTGCACACCCTTGGACAGTCACGAGCAGGCTGCAACAAGTCGATGAGGATCACTTGGCTGTTTGGAGGATACTCAGTGGCGGATGTACAAGGCAATAATGGGGATGGTGATGGAGGCAATCAACCTGATAAAAGCAACAAAAGTAGGGGACCCTATGTGAACAATGAATCACACTGGATCGTCAAGCACACATGGCAAGAGAGGTTCAGCATAGGGATGTCCGGCAGGGGGGAGGTTGTTTGAGACCCTGTACCCATTCCCACTCTGACCCTCAAGCCGTTTCAAGGGTTGATGGCACGCAAATCTGGGTGCAGAAATGGCAAAAACAGGCAGGATTGGAGTAACTACCATGGGTGGCTTGGTCACCCAAGGGTGAAACCATGGCTCATTAGATAGGAGGTCCCACCTACGACTCATATCTAAGTGGAAGACTTGAAATTAGGGCCGGGCTCCCCATGGGCATACAGATATGGGGCCGCCAATTGACCACATGGGGGGCTGAAATTGGGGTCCAAAAGGGGTGTTTTGGCATACCCAAAAATGAGCCAAAAATGAAAGTATCCCCAAGGGTGTATCTCCATGGTGGCTTGGAAATGGGACTCAGGGTTTGGTGTGTGACCGCATAGGAGTTTCACGGGTGCTTGCACGTACTTGGTTCTCTGAGATCTCCATGGGGCATAGCATGGTTTAGGCTTTAATTGGGCCCAAAAGTGCCAAAATGGCAAAATTGACCATACTCATGCTGGGCTAGCTCCTCGTGAGTGTGGGCATTGGTCCACCCATGTGGTATGTGAGTCATGGTGACCAATATGCATAAGCCACATACCATATACAGTCCATTGGTCCCTGCCTCCAGCGTGTACGGGGGGGCTGAACATGGTGCACGTCGGGCCAAAAATATGGAGAACGGCAGAAAATGGCCAAAAATGGGCACACTCATGGTGGGGCAAATAGGGTACATGGCCGACCTAGACCGAGGCATGCCCTGAAATTGGTGTCAAGTCCTATGTGTCCTCCATATTTTTTGGGCGTCGCCCAAACCCCCCTGGATTTGGGAATGGCAGGGCCGCCAAGTGAGCCCATGATTTGCAATTGGCCCAAATTGCCCACAAGATGTCCGTGATGTGCCAAGACCAAGAGGAGTTATTGGCTGGACTCAAGATATGTGGGCCAACAAAGTATGTACTCCCAAGACATACTTGAATCATAATGTCAATAAAGCGCAATGTTGAGATACAAGGTGGCCACTTGACATCATAACGGTCCAAAAATGGTACAATTGATGAAAAAACACGAAAAATGGACTTGGAATCCCCACAAATATATAATAATGTCTCCGGGTCGAGGTGAGCAGCCGGTAATTCTGTTCACACACTACGTCTCCGCACCATGGACCTTTGATTCCACGCTGGGGTCCCACTTGGTGGGGCATGGGAGGTTACTTGCGCTGCTCTCCAATTGGGCACGTGGGAAAATGCAAAAATGCAAAAAACACACCTTGCTTCCATCGCATCCCTTCGGGTGTGCTCTCCATAGGCCATTGCGTGAAGGTTAGACTTTCAAGTGTTGATTTGGGTCAGCAAGATGGGCTCCCCTTAATATGGGGTCCATTCGCGGGTTTCTCTTGGAATGGTACACCAGCCAACTGGGCACAAGAAATGACCCATATTTGCCCAACAACCCTACCCAAGCCTTATATACCCAACCTAGTGGCCTAGGACCAAAGTATGCCTATTTTCTTATGTGACATTGGTCCTTGAACGCATAGGCAAGTGCGTGGGTTGGAAATCGACCTCATTTCGGAAAGTCGATTTTTGGCATGCAAGCACAGAACGTGGTCAAGTGAGAAGTAGTGGACATATATGCGCGCTCCAGGGAAGTCAAGTGATATGCCCCGGGTGTTAGGGCGTGCAAAGCGGGAGAGTATACCACCTCGACGTATTTCCACATGTAGTTGGTCACCAAGTACATGAGGTTGCCCAATTTTTTGGAAAGCCCATAAACTGTGTAACCCTTTGGGCATGTTGAGTTGGATTCCAATAGCCCCAATATGAGGTTGACCGGGGCAGACCCTCATCAACAGTGCCTATGAGGCACATTAGGCCGCCCATGGGAGCTTGTACGTGCGAGTCCCTTGTTATTAAGCTTGAAGGATGAAAGCGCGTTTTGAGAATTTTCCTTATGGGAAAAATCGGCGACTTATGTCAAAAAATAAAGAAAAAGATTGCGGAACACTCGTAGTGTGTTGCGCCGTTAAGTTCTCAAAAAACGACCTGATAAACTTGGCTTATCAGAGCCATCGCACAGGCAACGCTGTCATTTGCAACCTCGACAACGGGCGCCTGTGGTAAAATAATAGAAAGGAATCGCCGCAAGTGCAGGCCGATTCGCAATCAATGCATCGATGAAATGCCTTCGCCAATCTGTACAAATACATGTTTCAGCGGCCTAGGCGGGCCTGGTTCGGCGCCAGTACCTGATCCAGGCCAAGCCCCCCCTCAACCTTGGGAAGTTATGAGGACTAACACTTAATCATTTTGATCAGTCTTTTTGAGGTTTTTAGTAGATTTATCAAAGTAACTAGGGTTATTACCCCTAGCCCCCCATGACGTTCAGCCCTACTGCTCAGGTGAACGGAGGTATCTTCCTTCATGGAGGTAATACCGAAACAAAATAGGCACTTCATTCCTTGCGTCTTGTTGGTTAAGCCTAGTGGTCTCCCACCTCAGAAGCCCTGTACTCAATTGTTTTTCCTACTTATTGTTGGCCCACTTTTGAACTGATTCTGAATTCAGTTGCTTGGCCATGATAGCCAAGCCATATCCTGTGTCTGGCCTAACATACATGCTTCAGACTCCTCACTTACTCCATTGCCTATCAAAAGGTGCGCTTGAGGTGCTTGGGACTGTTTCTGAGGTAAGACTTATGTCAGTTTTCCATACAAAAATCATTTGTTTTGTCCATTTGTGATTGAATCTTTGTACATAATCGTGCATTGTCTATCTGTAGCCGGTCTGTGATACATTTAACTTCAAAACTATTCATTGATTCGATCCACATCATTTTCATGCTCTACTTGCTGCTGTGGTCTTGTTTTCCAACTCCAAAACCTGTAGTATTTCATCAAAACCTTTAGGGCACTAATTAAGGATATTTTTTCTAAAGCAACTGTAGGGACCGGGTACTGTATCTCTGGTTTGCCTATCTCCTACTGTGCTAACTCCTTGTTGGTCATGGATTTCATCACCCCTGAACCTTGGGAACTTATGAAGACTAACACTTAATCATTTTAATCACTCTGTTTGAGGTTTTTGGTAGATCTTTCGAAGTAACTAGGGTTATAACCCTAGCCCCCGATGAAGTTCATCGCTACAACTCAGGTGAACGGAGGTATCTTCCTTCATGGAGGTAATACCGAAATGAAAGAGGCACTTCATTCCTTGGCTCTTGTTGGTTAAGCCTAGTGGTCTCCCACCTCAGAACACCTATACTCAATCATTTTTCCTACTTATTGTGGGCCGACCTTTTAAATGATTCTGAATTCAGTTGCTTGGCCAGGCTAGCCAAGCCATATCCTGTGTCTGGCCCAACCTACATTCCCCAGATTCCTAACGTACTCCATTGCATATCAAAAGGTCCGCTTGAGGTGCTTGGGACTGTTTCTGAGGCAAGACCTATGTCAGTTTTCCATATAAAAATCATTTGTTTTGTCCATTTGTGATTGAATCTTTGTACTTAATGTTGCATCGTCTATCCGTAGCCCTTCTGTGATACATCTTATTTCAAAACTAATCATTTATTCGGTCCACATCCAGTTCATGCTCTACTTGCTGCTGTGGTCCTGTTTTCCAACTCCAAAACATGTAGGATTTTGTCAAAATCTTAAGGGCACTAATTAAGGATATTCTTTCTAAAGCAACTCTAGGGACCGGGTACTGATCTCTAGTTTGCCTATCCCCTACTGTGCTAACTCCTTGTTGCTGATGGATTTCATTCCACGGTCCGGCTAGGTTCCGCCGGCAATGATAGCCGTCTTGTCATCACCTGTCGTTTGAGTCCTTTCACTCGTGCGTTCCCCTGCAGCAAAAAGATCACACGAGAACATACTCTCAGAATCGTTGGTTGAAGAATGGTTTAAATCCTAGGGGGCACCTAAGGAGGTGCGCTCGGCCGAAGATGTACGATCCGGAGTGATACCAGGTGGTACAAGAGAGTGTTGGACACCCTTAACATCCACATAACCACAGGTGTGCACTACACTGACACTTGTAGCCCCATGTGTGAGAGAGAGAATCCTATGGTGGAGCGAAAGCTGAGAGTCTTGATGCAACACGAAGGTACTAAAGACTGGGTACGCTTGTTACTCTGGGCTGTCCTAACCATGAACTCTCGGTGGAGTTCCGCAATTGGTTACTCCCCAAGAACTGTTTCATGCGGGGCGGTCTGCCTGGTTCTTAAAAAACGGCTTCCCTGAAGACTGTAAGAGCCTTGTACGACATTGGCTGGAACACAAGCAAGACTGGCCTACCTGATGCATATGGGGTCCTACCCTCATATTCAGGCACGTTTTAAGTAGGTAAAGGTATCTCTTCGGAAGCCTTGTTAGCACCAAGAGATCTCCGACGCTCCAGTCTGAGTGCCAGCTGCTGTTGACTATCAAGAAATAGCTCCAGCTTCGCTTGGAAATAGCTATTTTGGTCAATTTTAGAGTTTTTTTGAAGTTTCTAATGTATTTGAAGGTTCATTGAACATTCTAAGTAATTAGAATGGACGGCGCAGCAGGGGGCGCCAGTCGCCTCAAAATGTTTTACGAAATGATTTTCTTGATGAACAGTGTCGTGAATGTTGTGAATAGCTATGGAAAAGCTGTTTTTATCTTGAATTTTATTGAATTAGGGTGGATTTTCAGGGTACAATATTGCATTTTTCATGCAAATACACTAACTTGTCCATTTTCACTCGCCCTGTTCTGCCATGTTATGGGTTGCGTTTGTTCAAGCACCCGCCCTCTTCTGCCCTGTTGTGGGGTACCTGTGCCCAGGCACGCGCCCTCTTCCGCCTTGTTCTGGGGTGCCTGTGCAACAATGAAATTGGAACTCGATGCCATCAGTCTTGCTCCTGAATTTCAAAAGGTGCGGACAACGAAAGGTGCCGTGAATGATCATCCGATGCCTCGCTGGTTCGTTATGGCAAATATGTACTTGACCCCAAGGCTTTCTTTTCGACATAAATGAGGCCAGCTAGTTGCTTGAAAGACCCAAAGCAGCTTTGTGAAGCTGAATTGAAGATCCCTCTTCAAAAGCCCGATTCTTTTTGGACTTATGCAAAAGGGCTCCGGCAAGTGTATAGTCAAGAGCCGGAAACCACTGTAATCGGACCTTCAAGTTAACGTGTATTGTCTCAAGACAACCAATTAATCAATGCAGGTATTAGGAGGGGTAGTGTCCTTGATACCAAAGAGCAAGTGCAACGTGAGGAGGTAAAATTTGTTTGTAGGCGACTTTGAAAAGCTATACAAGGATGTGAATTTGGAAAATCGTCATGAAGTGCCGAAGCTATAACATCATGGTCTTTGGGTGCCAGATGGGACACACCTTTGAAAAATTGTTGTTAGATTGTTTCAAGCTTAGCACTTACGCCAATGGAGACAAAGTGTTCATGCGTATGATTGTTGACATAAAACATTTGCACGCCCCCCATAACGGAATGGATAAGGCATTGATCAAGCAGCAACTTTATGAATGCACTAACCACCGCTTTTTGGGGAATGAGGCTGTCAAGTAAGACTGTTAAATGCTGGCAGAAGCCGGGAAGAAAGGGGAACGAAACTGTTGCCTTGGTACTCCCAACTGTTGGTCCTAAAAATTGGGCACCAACAGGAGCAGCCAAGAAATTTTTTGTTCTACTACACGATGGGTGGCAAGGGTCAATGCCCAGCAGAATACTTCTAGCGACATCTTAAGGAGGTCTATAACGACCCAATTCGCTACTGACCAGCTTCTACAGATTATGGAAAAATTGGATCAAACGTGTAACAACTTATCGTGTAGAAATGCAATAATCCATACCAGCACTTCCAAGTATTCGGCAGTAGACGGAGCTAAATAAGTCACACCTACGAAGACCACATGACTGATGTAATCGCTGAAAATATAGAAATGGAACCCTTGGCATATTGTAGCTATATTGGTTTTATTGAGGCCTTCAATAGCAACCTTCCCGCTGCTAGTCTTTCCCCTCCACCATGGAAAAGTCATTTATGTTTCATGTGCCCACACCTATTGCACCCACATAGGCGTTAAGATTCCCATTTGTTCGTCAATTTGAAAATCCCCCTTATTCAGAATGAAATCAATGCTCCCGACATGTTTCTCAACGAATTTCACAAATTGATCGTTAACTTTTTTATGCTTGTTTTAATGTAGTGTGCTGTGGATTGGGGAGCACTGGAATGTACCCCTATCTAGCTACCACGGCGCTCATTGCCGCCGAAATGCAAGTCAAAGAAATGTGATTTGCCCAAACTCTGCCAATGAAAGAGAAGCAAAGAGTAGGTATACACTATTGACACGGGGGCAATTCTGGGTATGACTCTCTAGATACCCCCCGCACAGCTTGCCAGTAGCGTTTTGGCCGAAACAAACCATTTTTGAACCTTATCCAGCTTTTTGTTTGCACAAAAAGATCACATTACGCCACCTCACACCCTAGAAAGAGTAGCGGGAGCCCCCACCTGGATAGCTGGGAACCACAGTGAAAAGAAAAAGGAGCCACTTCGTCCCTTGTATAACACATTAAAGAAGATGACTTTGTCACCCCTCTTGGCTCAACATTCGACGAAACAACACCCCACAGAAAGGGTTGTATTAGGCACAAAATGACTACTTTTGCACCTTAATTCTCTAAAATTCTCCAACCAGAAAGTGTTACTCGTCTTAACTCTATCTGTTGACACTCTTTCATTTCAATTCAAAAGTTCCAACACGGGAGAGGCTTTGGTGGACAATAATATGCATCCCAAGGCTGCCAAGTTGCATTCATCACGACAATGAGGTGCAGCAAAGGTTGTTGCTCCCAGTCGTAGAATACTGAACCCAGATTGGGGTGTCTTGGCAATATCTCGAAAGAATTTGTAGGGGAATCACAACTCCTCAAGGCCCCCAGAGCCCAAGTGAAAGACGGGATAATGATGATGACAGGGGGGTAGACCAAAATAGGTGCACAACCTGCACATCTTCCATCATTTATTGCATTTGGAACAGCCCACTTTTGGTTATTACCTTTCCATGGCCATCTTTGGAGCCTTGACATTGAAAAACCATGAAGTATGATGCTAAGGTACTGGTGTCAACCCGATATGGTGATACTCTTTGATTATAACTTAACAAATGCAATACAAACGGGATTTAGGTGCAAAAAAATGTGTATCCCAAAAGTGTCCATTAGCATTCATCACCGCTGTGCACTGAAGCAACCTAGGGCGAGCTGGTGGTGACGCACGGCCATGGCAGCACTTTTTCTTCGACCGTGGTGTGTGCCTCTTTGTATGGCACAGAACGCCCTCCTCCAAGCGTGGGCGCTCGTTACTACTCATAAACCAGTGATGCTGCAGAATGTGTGCCGATGGAATGGCACATTGACAACAATGCATGGAGGAGACTCTATTCTTTGGCCCATGTTTGTGGATGTCATTTGCCTTCGCCGCACCAGTGCCTGACATTGCACGTGTCATATGTTCCAAATTATCGGTGTTCATGAGGAGATGCTGTTGCGGATGATCCTCAACGAACCCCAATTCAAGGTTCTGCATTCGTATTCTTAGCGACATTTGGTTTAACGACTTTATAAGCTTGCACAGGTCAGGCGGGATATGATGGAGTGGGGTGGCGCTTGCAAGGTTACATGCCTGTCACGCTACCTGTGTGTTAAGTGTCCTAACTCTAGCCCCAATTATATTCTCAGCTAGGGAAGTTTCCCAAGTAGACCGCCCTGAACCACAAACCTTCCGTGCAAAGTGCCTTGCATAAGCCGAAATATGAGATCTCAGCAACACAAAATGTCACTCCCACCACTTCCAACCAACACCCTTGCAATCAACATCAACTGGTTCCAAAGGATGGGACAGATTCTTAGAGACAGCGAGAAGGTTCTCCAGATTGTTTGGTGAGGCAAAAACAGTCACTGGTGGGGAATGGCAAAAAAAAGAGTGCCCGGCATACTAATACTCTCCCATTGACCCAGCCCCAGCAGGTAGGTGGGCCAGCGTGTCAGCCGCCAGAGCCCCCTGCAAAAGAGGGGGGGTTGGGGCTACCCCAACATACTTTTTGTTTTTTTGATCAAAAAGGCCAGTTCAAAAGTTTCAGGGGCCACAGTGGACCAAGTTCGAAGTAAGATACAGATTTCGGCGAAGCCAGGGTATGCATACGGGCTGCAGCTCGTGACTGTGCCCCCATGGTTTCCCATTGAGGTTGGTGTAGTCATGTCATTGGTACTTCCCACTCATTTGGATCCCAGTGCGTTTTGTGGCGTTTCGGTAGCGGTTGTAACGGGACTTCCCACAAGGTGGGGTCCCAGTGCTCTTGTGGCCGCTTCCGTATCAGGTACATTGTCTGTCGGGCTGGTCGGGTTGTTTGCCAGTATTGTGTTGTCTTGTGTTTGCAGGCGTCTTGGTAGTACTGTGCCATGGCAGTCAGGTGTGTCTGCTGCTGCCACATGTAGGTCGCTTGTTGTTGGTGCAGGTCAAGTAGCTTGTTAGTGCTTGCGCTCAGCCTCCAGTATCGGTCGTTGACCATCAGCAGCAGTTTTGCGTTAGCGGAACATCCTTGTGTCGTCCTCCGCTTGTTCGTACCATTGCCTACGTATTTGGTATAGGTGTGCATGTGTGTCATGCAGTCGTTGTGCTTGTCTCTGTTCGTCGACTAGTTTTGTGACAAGCCTGTGGTAGTCTTTTTGAGCCGTCAGTGCGTTGGTGTAGCCCATGTGTAGGGTGTGCAGGTGTTGTCTCGCCACCGCCTCTATGTGAGCTTTGTGGTATATGTCCCGTGCTTGCTGTGCGTGTTCATTTGCCAGCCTGTCTGTGGTCGTCTTGTAATGTTCCCACCGCTGTGTGTCAACGTTGAGGCGCTGACGTTTCTTTATGTGGTCTTCTTCCCCTGTGTTGGTTGCTCGTGCGACGAACCATGCCACTGCCCCACTATCACCCGCGTTGGGTGCATCTTGTAACCATTGGCCGGGGTCGATTGGGTCAGCCGTTGCAACCTCGGCCTTACGTTCGTGTTTCACGCCGCACCACGTGGGCGCCCCGACGTGGTTCCGTAGGTTTTGGGGCGTTTCTCGCGGCGGAAGTGCCTGTGCCACGTATTTGGTGAGCCACAGGGGCAACGGTGGTTGTTGTGTTGTTGGGTCGGCGTACTTTCGTCTTAGTGTTTGGACGGACTGTATCATGCGAAACTGGAACCTCCGTTCGCAGTTTGTGTCGTTCCGCAGTGGGTATGGCGTCGACGAGGGATAGTGGTATGAGCAGCCCGACACAGAGCCATACTTCTTGGTTGTCGGCTGCTTGCAGCCATTGGTGCGTGTATGGGGCCCAATCAGTCGAGCTCTTGCGCCACAGGTCCGGGAAGTCGCCCCAGGCAGGACAGTAAGCTAGTTTTGACTGTACTGATGCTCCGTGTTGGTGGCCACACTGGGAGCAGAGGCGGGTGTCCGTTCCGAGGGGGCGCCCATTTCCCACCACCGCACTTGCCCCCACAGCCAGGGTGTCCACGCGTTCCGTCTGTAGTGCTTCATGGGGAGCCAGCTCACCCAGTGTACGTCTGGTGTTTGTTTTTGTCTACGCACTTGCATGATCCATGCCTTGGCAGGCGTGGGCATGATCTGTCCTGTGATGACAATATCATGGGGTTGTGGTTGTTGGGTATCCATGTGCAGGTTGTCGCCCATATTGGCGAGGACGTCGGAATGGTTGTTCCCCTGTATGTCCTGGTAGTCTTTTTACGTGGTGGCTTGTTCTAGATTGCGGTGCCCTGGTGTCCATCGGATCGTCACGCGTTTCGTGGTGGAGTTGAGGTACGCTATGTCGCGGTAGTCCTGGTCCTTGACCACTCCTTTGCGTTTTATAGGTGTGGCTTTCACCACACTCTGGTTGTCTAGTATAATGTCGTCTCCTGGCTTGGCCAGCTCTGAAGCTAAGGCGCAAGCGATCGTCTCGGCCCGATACACCTGTTGTGGCCCGTGCACCCCGAAGGCCGCACCGTATGTTCCGTTGTAGATGCCCCATCCCGCTCGTCCGTGTTGTTTCGACCCGTCCGTGTACCACCGGGTGGTGGTGGGTTCTCCCGTGTAGTGTATGGTGATTCCGTGGAGTTTTTACTGGTGGGGGAGTGCCTGACATACCCCGTGGGTTTCCTCAGGGGTTGGCTCATCTGGAGGGTTCCTTAAGCTGTAGTCTAAGCGGTTGGTAGCTGGCCGTGTCTTCCCTGCATGCATCTCCTGGTCCTCCTCTGAGCTCTCCGAGTCGTAGAGTCCCACGGACAAGGGTCGGTGTTGACGGGGTTGGGATATACGCTGACCCACCATGTCCCCTAGGGCTCGGACGGCGTCTATGTATTTATATTGGGTTGCGGTGAGGTGTTGTGTAGGGCCGGTGTGCTGCAGTTCCTGTTGGTCAATTGTGATCCACCGGGTGATGTAGGACCACCACAGCTGGCGTAGGCCAAGTCTCCCGTGACTGAGGTTGGTAGTCAGCCGGTGTTTGTTCATTTGTTGTTCTACCCCGGGTGTATCCCTGATGAACTGCAGCAGTATGTCGTCCCAGTGCGCCATTCGTGTCCTATTTCCGAGGAACGGTCCCCTGTACGTCCAATGGGGGATAAGGACGGCGTTGATGATAGCTACCTTTTCGTAGGCGTTGAGCGGCAGGGTCCTGTACGCCGCTACGTCGTGGTGTAGTTGTGTAGTGACCATGTCCCATGCTGTGTCTTCTTGTGTGGGGTGGGCAAGCACATGCCCCAGGTAAGTCATTATAGGTGGCCGCACGGGGATGAGCTCATGCCGCCCCGTGATGGGCGTTAGGTCGTAGTCCTTCGCGGTGGCTGCGTCGTCTAGACTGTCATACCGTCGATTGGTGTTGACCACCAGGTGTTGAGCATACTCCTCAATGTCAAGCAACAGTATGGGGGGTCCCTGCACATCCCGGCATCCCTGCCGGAGCTGATATATCCTACGGTGCCCCGGGTTGGGGTGCACATCTCCGCATTGGAGGACCCAGTTGGTGTTATACCGCGTGTTATATGGGCTGGTTACCGTGGTGATCGTGACAGGTGCATGGTAGCGGCATGGCGCTGCCGTGATAGGGGCGGTCGGGGTGTGGTAGAAACAGACGATATAGAGGAGGAGTAGGCCTGGCTGCCATATACGGTAACTATGGGGGTTGGGGCCCCGAGCGTAACCGTGCCGGTGCCGTAACGGCGGGGTATATTGTCTGCGGACTCTCCGGTTCACGGGGAGTAGATATACCGGCCCCTCAGTATGCGTGGGGGCCAGGAGTAGGAGGAGGGCCATAATGGCGATGGAGGGCATGAGGAACAGGCACCTCACTTTTTCCCTTTGCCCTGCGGGTTTTTTGGCGGCCCCTTTCCTTTCCCCTTGTGTTTGTTGTCCACGGTGAAGGCAGCCGTACTGTCTGCTTGTTGTGTGGATTTGGGCGATGCAGGTGCTGCCTTCTAATTTTTTGGTGGTGGCGTTGTTTTTGTGGGCGTTTTCTGTGGTGTCTTGTTGTGGGCCTTGGTTTTCGGTGCTGGGTGTGACTGCCGTGCGTGTGTTGTGGTTAATTTTGCCAGGTCGTCTGGTTGCTGGACGGGGGTTTCATCCGTGTACATGGTGGCCATATTTGGGTGGGTGTCTGATGGGGTGTCGTCGTTAGTGGTATGGCCGAGTTCGTTCAGGATGGCCTCGTCCCAGTCTGCCACGTTGAGGGGTTCCGGCTCTGCGAGCAGCTGCGTTTCCCTGTTGATTTCCTTGATGACGCGTTCAGTCATCATGTCTGAGCCCAGTTGTTTCCCTGCCTTCATTCGTCTCCTGAAGGCCGCGTCGTCGCCCGTTTCTTGCGGCATTTTGTGTGCGAGCATCTGGTCGATGCGCTCTGCCGCCTGTGTGTCCGTGTTGTCGTCTCCTAGCGTGATGTGGACGTATTCACCGGGTGCCACTCCTATGTATTGTCCGGCACTGAGGGCCACTGCTGTGGCGTGCTGGTATTGGAGGGAGGCGTAGGTGCAGCCCGCGTCGCTCCACGTGTTGGGTTCCGGCTTGCAGCTGGTCAGGCATCCAAAGCATCCAGCATCCCCTGGGGCTACCCCAACATACATACTTGGAAATGAGCCCCATTACACACTGATCAATTTGAACATGCACAAGTGGGGTAAAAAAAGATTTCAAAAAAAATTGCCCATCAACCCAGGCTCGCATCAGCCAAGCTCCGACCTGGAGGTTGGGTCGTTTGTCATAAATTTTTTGGTGTGTTTCACCATTGAATTCTCCATAAAATTCTGAGTGTTTTGAGTATAAACACATGTGGTGCAAATAAAAATTCGGCCCCGGCCGTATGCCCAAAACAAAATCTCTTGCGCCTCCAGCGCCCACAAAAACCATTGACCCATGCAACCATTTCGGGCGCTATAGAGGGGGGGTTCCCCCCTCCCCTCGGGTCCTGGCTGGCAACGGCCCTCTTGGGGGCAATTTTTTCCACTGTCTGGGCCACTGTACGGATTGGACCGTGTGTGGTACAAAGCCCTGAGCCCCTCAGCGCTTGGCCTCCGAAAAAAAAGATGACATGCATTACACAATTAGAAACACAAACCAAGAACTGGGCACCACAAATCTTTGCATCCAGCCAATTAACTGCTTGGTAATGTCCACAGAGGCACAAAGTGCAGCGTTGCACGAGGGTCAATTGTGGGATGCAGGTGGTACCATTGCAAAGAGGTATCCAATCTGCCTGAGACATGCTCCTGCGGTCAGCTGTCAGGAGCCCCTTCATGATGCGGAACGAGCATCTGCAACCATGCTGGTCAACGGCAAAGTAAAAGCAGTAAAGGCTCATTTAGCCAAATCAGGCATACCCATATAGAGGGTGGCATTCTCCCACCAAGACGGCAAGTTAAAGTCAGCACCAGCAAAAATATTCAACTTCCATTTGATGGTCCACTGTCCAGAGCATTGGAACAGCTACCGGGTGCTGGAAGAAAATAGGTCCAGTACCACACCAGTAACATACGTTTTAGATAACCCTGCATCTCTGCCATATCAGGTACAACAAGAGTAGGCGAGGAAGAAATTCAGCACATGGTATTGATGTCTAAAACAGTGATTGATTGATGAAATAAATGAATAATCATGAATTACGGAACAGACAAGAGTGCGATTGCACACGCATTTGCCAGTCTGGTTCCACCCCTCCACCAAGACAAGGGCCGGGGTTGATGGCACATGGCTGCATGGCTGAAAGCCACCAGACAGACAGATTGCACAGAAACAGGATGAATAAAACACATGCATAAAGACTGCTACCAGGCACCTGAGCTCCAGGGCCACGGGCACTCACTGAGCATGACCCCTGGTCTATCCAATTCAACATCATATACTCATGTGGGAAGTGGTAGGGGGCTTTTCATTTCCCAGTAGTGCAGCCAGCCAAAAATATCCCATCCCAAAAAATACTGACATCCACTGTGTTGGTGCACTTCTGTACAAAATAACACAACACAAGGGCACACACTGGCCGGTGCCACCATGGGTGGGTTTCACACCCAGCGCACACAGTTGCCCTTTGCATACGCAGTGCAACAGAGTTTAGCAGCACTAAACAGCAAGCAAACACCATAGACGTGCACAGGGCAGGAGCAGCCAAGGGCTTGAGGCAGGCAGTGGGGTGCAGATCACTGAGATCAGCACCAAATGATCTCAAAATCTGCAAAAACCTGAAAAATGGCCTTAAAAACACCAGAAGGAACCGACTTTGAACCAAAAAAGGGGTTTGGACGGGCTTGGCAGACACACAGTTCACAAACAGCCCAATCTTCTGCACAGGATGCTTCTGTCGAAGGGTACAAAGATCAATCTCAACCAAAGCCAAAAAATCAACAGTTTCAGCATTCTTGGAGTGGCATACCATGCAAGGCATGGTCTGGTCAAGGACACACAGGAAAGCAGAAAAAAGAGACAAATGGGTGCCTAATATTGCCGATGTCTGTGTTATGATTTCGAGAACCTCCTGTACGCGCCACTGAACGGGGCAAAACGGGGAATCCAGGATTCCCGTACTGGGGGGGGCTTGTACGCCCCACCCTCAGTCCCTCCATGCATGCCACGCGAATGACCACGGCAAAGCCCAGCAGGGCAAACAGCAGATGTAGCGATGACCCGAACCTGCCCCCTGCACGCTCCACTGTGGGGCTGCTGAAGGGCTCTTGGTGCAGCGGCAAAGCACTATCCCGAAGTGCAGTGTGGATGACCAGATCATAAAGCTGCCGAACCACCTGCTCAGCCCTGTAGGGCTCGTACTGCGCCTGTGCCCATGTAGATCCCTCGCGCCCATAGCGCTCCCGAAAGTGGACTGCGATGTCCACAAACTGCGCCCAGGCCGTGAAGGTGATAGCGCGGCCGTTCGCGAGTGTTTGTCGGTGAAAGCCCTCGGTCATGTGCCGCCCCGGGTGCAGGATGATGGGCTTTGAGGCCAGGGAGAATTCCGCAATGGAAAGACCAAACGTCTCGCCTTGCTGGCGGCCGTACACCATCGCGTCGCATGTGTTGATGAAGCGCCACACGGTTTCACCAGAGGCCGACGGCAAAAAGATCTTGCGCGGGTGCATGGGAAGCCAAGCCCGCGTGCCCATGAACACAAAGTACAGCCCCGGGCTGAGGGTCAGCGCCTGATCAATATAGGTGTTATATTCTGTGTCCCATGTGTCATAGCCCCCGTGTCGACAGAGCACGACCACATTGTCTCCAACAGGGATACCCAACTGCTGCCGAAGGTCCCCTAGCGCCGGGTCTGGTCCAAGCACTGCATTCGGGAGGACTGGGACCGGCCAACCTGGCACTGCTGTGGAGATGCGCATGACCGTCGCTCGCTTGCACCCCCGCAACGGCCACCACCATCGCGCACTGAAGATTGCGTGCACTGCAGTCGAGGCCAGGAGCTTGTCTGCAAATTGTGAGCCACACACACGGTCCCCAAGACCCGAGATGCACAGCAGCAACACGACAACTCCCTCGCCATCTACTCGTGCCACGAAATCCGAAGCATTGTTACGCTGCACCTCGACAACTCGAAACCGATCCTTGAACCATCGCTCAGACTCAGCAGTGCAGTCGGCCCTGCAATGAGTCATAGCATCTGCATACGTGAAGATGACCGTGTGCATGCATAGTACCGTCTCCACAGCTTGCGCCATCGCGTACACGTTGCGCCCCGTCCCCCGGTAGTCTAACTGGTTGGTCCAGAATCCCATCCTCAGTCCTGCTGCATCCCCGATGCACCGACTGGAGTTGCGAGGGCCATAGGCACCAAAGACGCATTGCAACAACAACAACCCCGTAAGAGACACGAAGTAGGCCTTGGATGGCATTCACAGTCACATGCACAGAAAGGAGTGACCCAAATGATGGCTAGCAATACAAATGAAATGGGGAATGGGGCACGTCCATTTGCACGACATGGATCACCAAGAACGATCGGGGGACATTGAACACATGCAAACAATCCGCATCATGCACAGCGACCTCTTTTGATGATCAAATTGACGAACAAATCATGAGGTGCAACATCTCACCTCCATTCAGAGGTGGAGGGTGAGCATGCTGTTGTGTGGAGACTGTACCACGGGTGTTGCCCATGATGGGCCCTTGCACCATCTAGCCCCATTCCTGGTCCAAACACAAGACATATTGCGTGTACATTTTTCATTGCATTATGGTTCTTCGGTGCAAACAACATTAGAAATTTTATTGCCTTTGGCAAATCCACCTTGCAGAGAATTTTGCCCCTACCAGGACTCAGCATTGGGACCAAGCTTGTGGCGAAAGAACACTGCACAATGCACACATTGCACCTTGCGCTAAGCACACTGCAAATTGCGTACTTTGCAGCATGCACCACAGTGGGACACATGTATTGTTCCGGGCTATCAGTGGGTCACAACGCACCCACCATGGACGCGTGTCCATGGGGGATGGACGCGCGTCCATGCTGCGGCAACAGGCGGTAATTTGCACGAACGAGAAAATCAAATTTCGAGGACGTTACACTATTAAAGGAAATTACGCTATTTCATTGCAGTGACCGCACGCATCAATTGTTTAACATGGTCGGCACGATTCACCTTGAAGATTGCACACACGCACCCATAGACGCATAAATTTGTGGCACACCCATGTGTCAGTGGCAGCGGTGTGTAGTGTGTGGTGTGTGGTTTGTTGGGGAGTGTGGGTGCGTGCGTGGGTGTGCTTGTGTTGCGTGGGCACGCGGGCAACGGGTTGGTAGGAGGCTGCTGGGTTGGAGAAGAAAGTTATAGGCAAACACCCAGAGATGCACACATGCACACACATATATGTATGGCATTGTGAAAAAGTGGATAAATGTGTCTGTGTTGTGTTTGTTTGCGTACATATATGTACATACAACCATACACGTTGTGTACATGCATTCAGAGGTGCACATATGTCTAGATATATTTACTTGTATACGCACATATCCATGTAACCGTGTAGGTTTGTGCGTTCATGGGGTCCTTGCATGTTGAGGTGTTTGGCTACTATGCCGCAGAAGGTTCACCCAAGTCACGCATCGGCCGCCTCCGTAAAACGCCTTCGAAGGCTGGTGCTCTCCGGTTGCCACAAGTGGAAGGGTGGTACATGGGGCATCTTGTCCCACACGGATGAACGTGTCGTGGTGTGGGCCTCCCTGACGCAACCGTGGTGCCCGCGATGCACACCGCCGCCCATCACCCTACGGTGTGTCACTCTACCACCGCGCCGGCGCACGTGAGTAGTATGCTCCCCCTACAACCACGGCCGACACCACCACTGCACCTGAGCAGAATGCTCCCCCACACCCCCCGGATTCCATGGACCTGATTCCCATGGACACACATTCGGGGGCCTCTAGTAACAATGATGCTCTTGACCACTTGGAACGTGACCATTATCAAGACCATCCTCCGGCGCGGCGCACCAGTGACCCCCTCCCCTGTTCAATCACAAAGGAAGGCGACAATGCATGGGCTCCTGCGATCGGTGATGAAGGAGTATGTTGGCATAGCAACTTTCCGGTGCAACATGGGTGGATCAAAAGTCTTCAACCGTGACTGCGTGCCAACAACAGTCCCGTGGGACTGTGTGGCGCCATTGTGGAAGGTGATGAAGAAGGGTTGCATGACGTCCAGCAAGCACACAGGAGCGGGGAGGAAAAGGATGGCGTGCGTGTCATTCAAGGCGAAGGTGAACCACATGCTGGGTGCCAGGAACACGCCAACATCTTCGACAAGGTGGACTACCCTACGGAGGGGGAACTCTGGCTTTCATCAGGTTTTGATAGGTGCCCATCTGGAACATGAAGAACACGTACCTCACCCCGGCTGTGGGCACAATGAGCAAGCTATACAACTGGCCGATGCATTCATTCCAGAGGTTTGGGGGTGTGGCGTTGATGCAGTCCAAGGACTGCTGCATGGCAGTGAAGCACATGTTGGAGGCGTGCGGCATCGCACATGAGCTTGGCGCCTTGAAAGGCGTCAAGGTGTGCGTCGCCGGGAAGGTGGTGACGCTACGGAAATTTATCGTCTTCGACGAGCAAAGCGGGTGGAAGACAACTAGGGGCGATGGGCCAACGTGTACCGCCGCCGGCCGCGAGCCCTGCCCTTATTGCAATGCACCCCCGGAGGAGGTGTACGACTATGTTGTTGTTCCGCAACCCATCAACCCCTTGGCCCGACCATCAGCCGTGGTCCGTGGCATTTCCCCCAGATTAGCTCTTTGCGGGGCAGATGCATGGGCACACCCGGGTAACCCACACCGTAGTGTTGGACTACCCTAGGTACACGCTACAACACCCAATCTTGTTCTAGCCTAGAACATCTAGACTAGATGTTCTAGCCTAGAATGGTTGTAGCCTAGAACACAAATCGTTCTAGCCTGGAGTGGTAGAATACGTAGAACATAAAAAAAATTATCACAGTCGGTTGGGGGGAGCATGAGACACACACTCATAGCAACCAACACACTTGACGCAAGCATACGCACATGCCGGCCCCCAAGCATACACACAGTTTTGCAAAAGCATATGCACAACACAACACACAACATACAATGTCAAGGGTGGGGAGGTTGGGTAAGAGGCCAAACACAAGCACCGCACAAACACCCCTTGAGTGTCGAGCTATCAGCCCCCCCCCCCCCCCTTTCCATGTTGTGGTCTGGGTCGTGGGGCCCCTGCTTGTTTTGCCTAAGGTTAGGGAGGGCATCCATTTCACCTTTGCAAGTGTGCTGGTTTTTTTGATTGGAATGTGGATGTGAAGGAGTGGGTACACAGCGACACCAAGAGGTAGGTGTGTTACTCCTTCCCTCCTCCTTGCCATGTTTGTCTGTGGCATGGGGTTGCCTAGTGTACAGGTCCCCCCTTCCCACCATCCTTCCTCCCTTGCCCCCCCCCCCCCCCAAGCTGGGTTATGCACTGTGCTGCTGTGCGGGTTAGTGGTATGCTTTGTCCCCCCTCCTCCCACACACACCTGCACAGTGTGTCTGTGTGTAAGCATGCCTGTGCGGCCATTGCAAGGGTCTTTGGGGGGGTTGTGCACATGTCATTTCGGCGTTCTAGCGGCGTTGTAGCGAGGTGTTCCAGCGGCGTTCTACGGAGCGAAGCGGCGCCGCTAGAGCGCCGCTATAAGGCCGCTAGAACACCTCGCTAGAACACCGCGAGAACGCCAAAATGAAATGTGCACAGCCCCCCCCCCCCCCCCCCCGAGGACCTTTGCAATCGGTGCACATACATGCTTACACACACACGCACTATGCAACAACACCACACAAACGTGTCCAGGCAACAGACACAGGTACACCCCACCGAACACCATCTACAAGCCTAAAGCACCTGTGCACACACCCCAGCAACCAGTCAACAAACAACGAACCATGCAGCCAACCAGGTTGGTCCAGGTTGAAACGCCCAAAACCCCCATCCCTACCTCTACGGGGAGGGACTAACCACCTGTTTGCTTCGTTCTAGCCACTCTAGCGGCGTCTAGGCTAGAACGAGATTGGGTCTTCTAGCATGTACCAAGGGTAGTGCCACCAATGGGTGGTTGAGGAGACGGGCAACAACGCGGAGGCATTCCGTATCACCTCCTTGGACTTCATCAACAGCAGCACCGGAGATGACCCCGACGTCCCCGGCCTGCATCCAAAAGATAAAGAGGCATCCCGAGATATGAACGAGTGCCGGCAAGGTCGAGAACAAGGGGTACAGTCTGACGTTCGAGGCCATGCGGCGCACCCTAGCCGTCCGAAAATCCCCCCCTCCCTAGGACTACTGCATTGTGGCGCTATTGGGGGCCACGTTCTCTGCCCCCTCCGCCATGGTGGACATTGCGTACGAGGTGGGGCCATCGACTGGTGGATTCAGGCGCTTCTGCAGCGCTACGAAGAATCTGCAGCGTGCATTGCACCGCAGCTTCTGCAAGGGAAAGCTTTGGGGCCATATCTGGACTGTGCACTTCCCATAGTTGATGGAGCGCTGGGATACCCTAGGCCTTTTCCATGCGCGGATGGTTGAGGGTAAGCATAGGCATGTAAAGGTACTTCTCCGGCTCACACCGAGGAATCCCTGGATGGGGCGGGTGGGGTTTTCACAGGTGCTGGTGCTGGACTGGATCACATGGAATGTGCTTGCCCATTCGGATCGCCGCAAGGCGCAGGCAAGTAGGTACCAAGCTTGCCGCACAGAGGCCACCTCCCGGGCCTACAAGTGTTTCCGTAAGTGGTGTACGGACCAAATGTCCTGCGGCATGCAATGGCCGGATGTGTTGGTGTACCTGCCGGATGTTGAACCGCTAGAGGATAGGCAATTGTTCGAATGTGAGTGACTTGCTTCAATGTGTGGGCGCCCCCGAAATGTGTCCGCTCGCGTGCATGTGGTGTGGGGTTGGCGTCACCGTGCACATTTGCATTTGTGTGGTTTGGGTTTGGTGTCACCGTGCACCAACAACATTTGTGGATGGACCCCAAATGTTGTTGATTGCTTGGTTGTGTGGCGCAGTGTGGCATCTGTATCTGTAGGTGCTGACCCTCAATTTGCCCCTTCCTATGTACTCCGTGTGCAGTATACATAGATTGAGTCACATTGCTTGATTGTGAAGTGGGTGGAGGGATAGCCGTGTCTAAGTGCAAAACATCCCCTCTGCATGGATTGCTCCTTTTCGTTATAGAGATCGCACGGGTTCCCACTCGCCGGTGGCACACTATCTCGAAGGGCATGGTGGACGTACCTGTGGCCTCCGACGTGGCGGGGAACGCGGGCATCCACATTTTGCTCGGCGGGTTCCCCCCGTCCCTTGGGGCATCACTGTACCAAGACGGCCATCCCTTACAGGTCCGCATGGAACGTCCCGTGATGGAGGAGGGCACTCCGTCCCGCAATTTGCAACCTGTGAGCACCGCCGAGACTGAGGGGGGTGTTGTGCCTGGACCCAACACCCATGGGGGCACAGGCGGTGGTGCACCGTTCCGAACCGGGCGAGCTGGTCTTCATAGTCGTGTGGTGTCCAACGTTGAGTGAAGACCGGACTAAGGGTGATTGGCGCATCCCTTGGAAGCATTCTATATTATGATGTTATCCATCACCACTGGTGGCGCACATGTGTGTCATGGACAATGTGGTGCGAGGAGCTGTCCCAGGGTGATCAATGTGCTTAACGGCGCAGGTGGCCATGCGGCGTTGCAAACTTCTACACGTTTCCAGGGCCGTTGCATTGTCTGGTTGACAGTGGAGACAATTGCGGGTAAGTTATGACATGCTTTTTGGGTGGCGTACCTTGCTCTTATCAATCGCAACTTGTGGCGCACGTGTGTGTGTCATGGACAACGTGGTGCATGCCATTGTAACTCGAAAATGCATCACGCAGAGTATTACGCACGCTCGTCCTCTGTCGCGGCAACTGTTTCCATGAAAGCTACAATCCTGTGTTGCCCTTCTGTTACCCCCGCGTGACGTGTGACGGTGGTGCATGGTTGTGGGGGTTTGGGTTGGGTGCGGGGTTGTCGAGCAAGCGGTCGCACATGTCTCAGACGTGGAGGGGTGTTGTGTACTGTATTGTTGTGCTTGGGGGTCGGGTTTGGATGCAACCAAGGGCAGAAGGGGGTCGGACGGTTCGTTGCGATGCACGTGTGATGCACGTGGAGACATGGCATGGCCCGTCGAAGTCAGCACCTGGCCATGAGTGGAGTATGAAGCCGGCTATTGTAGGCGGGCTTTGATGCAGGGGGACGGAATGTGACACATCTTGGACAATTGGTGGACCCTTGCGCGCGCCCCCCCCCCCCGCCACCCACGTACGATAGGTGCAAAGGGGGCTTGTTTGTGTTGCCCTTATTCTCCCACCAAGGAAGGAGGAATTGCAGGGTAAAATAGGACCCCAATAGGTATTGTTGAGAAAGCAACAAAAAGGGGCGAGCCCGCAGTCGAACATCCGACTGCCAGGATTCAGAGGGGGGTCACAACTGCGTTGTTGTTCAATGATCAAAAATTGGATCGGTACCATCCAACGCCCCACCATGTATGCACGCCCCTTGTCCACCATGTCCGGGGGGAAAGCAGGAAAGGTTGCTGGTGCACGCGCCCCTGCCGGCCTGCTAGAGGGACATCACTCAGTCATGGATCGTTTGATGGGCACCGCGCAACCTAAGCACTTGTATCGTATCGACTTGAATGGTGAACCCAAACATTCCCTGCCGCGAACAACATGAGATGATGTGCGAACCCCGTGGGGTGATGGGAAACGTGAAACTGATTGACGGCGATAAGATGCCCCGGCATGATGGCAATGCCCATTTGTACTTGCAGCAACAGTGCACCCGAATGCTCCCAGCCGCAAAACCTATTAGATGATGTGTGAACCTCAGGAGATAATGCGAAATGCGGAACCCATTGACAGGGAAAACATGGCCTAGCGTGATGGCAGTGTCCATTTGTATCCGCTTGTAGGGTGAACCCAACTGTTTGCAGCCGCGGACCCCGTGGCATGATGTGGATTGTGGGCCCGATTGACAGAGATAGGATGCTGTCTTGTGATGCAATTGCCCATTTGTGTCCTCTTGAATGGCGAGTGGTGAATGTTCCCAGCCTCTGCTGTTGACCATGCAGGCCTCTCAACTAGCCTCACCACATTGGCAGACATGCCCGCACCGCTATCACAAGACTTACTGTACGGCAAGGAGGATATTGTAGAGGGGCGGGGGACTGTAAAGAAGGGCCAAACCGTTGGCACACAACTTTCCCAGGTGGGCTACATGGTGGACAAGTCCTAGATGTACCAGGGCACTATAAACCTGAAGCTGCGCTCCGGAGATCTGCACAAGCAAATTCTCGTGCCCGTTGTGCAAGTCCGGAGCGGGCGCAAGCGGGCAGAACAGGCTTCACGGTTCGCGGGGTACAGCTGCGACGTGGAGTCCATCCCCTCCGCCGTGGAAGATGAGCCAGAAAGGTCACCCATGCCATTGGCGTAGCCAATCACGCAGGCCAGGACCTCCTCTCCCACGGCCGCATGTGTTGCGGCTGTTGCGGTTGCGATTGATAGGCCTCCACTCCCCGGGCAGCACGTCAGCCCGACCCGCCAACCTGAGTGCTATGGGGCAGCACGTCAGCCCCGCGGACTTGTGCATTGCGGAGTCGCTGCGGCTGCCTTAGTAGCAGGTGCAGGTGCACTCTAAGATGACACCACATGGATGCCATCGTTTGCGCTGCCGCTCATGGGTCTCAACGCTAGTCCCTCCTCCGATGGGTCTGTAGCGTTTCATGCCCCCGATGGCGTGGTGGAGGATACCATGCCAACCGACACTGGCGACACTGGCGAGGCCTTGAAGAACACCACCACGATCCTCGCCAAATGCTGCAGTTGCTACTGCAATGGCCTGGAGGCACACTTCGAGAGTGCAGGCCGCATCGGAGTGCAGCTCAAGCACTAACTATCAACGCACGCAATGCATAGCACAACGCAATGGCACACAGGGAAGCAGGAGTGGAATGTGATATCTTGTTGCGGTTGGAATCAGGCATGGGGGGAAACCAGTACCAACACTTGACTCAAGAATGAAACTTCTTTCGGTGCCTGCTATCCATGCTTGCTTTGCTATGCTAATACCGAACTCACCACTGGGCGTGGTGGGCCCAATGACAATGGTTGCCGCAATGAAGGCCGTGACAAGGGCTCCATCTCTCGGCGCAACGTTACCGTCGGGCATACCAGCATAAGGGAGCTAACCGGTGGGCGCGGGCGAAGCATCCCCCCTAGGCACCACACCCTCATCGGTGTCCATGCCCACCCCAGCACCAGCGACCTCGGTTGTGCACAATTGGATTGCATATGTGTAATCCAAATGTCCGCTACAGCTCTTAGCAGTGTCATGCATGTAGTAGGTTTCACTAGCTGGTTGTTAAGCACTGCCCATGATGCCCGCACGTCTGCTTGCACGTACTTAGCCTTATGTAGCGCGCCCATGGACACCAATGAGAGCGCGACGCGGGATGCTGCCGCCGTCGCTACCGTCACTACGCCCACCGCGCCAAGTGGTGAGCCCCCCGGTGCTAGTGTGCCCCTCGTTGACGTTGCGCCCCGGGCTCTTGCCCCTATCACAGTCGTCAATGCCTGCACCGCGCCCACCGGTGAGTCCCCTAGTGTGCCCATGGACACGGATGAGAGCGCCATGCGGGATGCTACCGCCGTCACAGGTGCGCCCACGGACATTGACCAAAGCGTGACCGCCGTTGCGCCGCAAAGCAAGTATGCCGCACATGTCATGGATGCCGCCGTGGACACACACGCGGATCGGGATGGCGGGGCAGAAGGACGTTCAGAGGGCGACCGTTGGGGCATTGGGGGCTAGTGGAGTTGATCACAAAGCTGCTCGTCTGCCCATGCTTGAGATGGGGAGTTCTAGTGGAGCCGTCTCTCCACCGCGACCACTACCTAGTGCGTTCACGGGTTTGTCCTTGTCTCCAGGCTCTCCTTGGGGGCGATGTTCCATAGGCCAATTGCGCCTCCGCCACATGTACGGGAACCGACTCAGACTCCCCAACAATCATAGGCGGTGACGGACTCACGGGCTGCCGCCTTCTGTCCCATCGGTTCGGCGTGTCTGCCTGCTCGCCCCACCACTGGTGTTCTTGCTGCAAAGGACCTGTTCACTTGTTCCCCCGTTCGGACACTAGTTATGCGGTCGTTGTGCCGGCCCCAAGGATTGCCGCATATGTCACCGCCAAACCCACAGATATCGCCAATACCAACGGGCTCTCAGCCTCAGCCGTCGGTGCCTGCTACCTCCCCCCCCCCACGCACGTGCCACAGCGTAGTCTACATGATGCCTAGTGGAACGCAACTCAGGTCCGTGTTCTACAGGCTTTGACCATGCATGGGAAGAACACGGTTGGAACGGTGCGGCACCAAGCGTGACCGGGTCTAGATGGTGCTATCGGAGGGACGAGATGTTGTTAAGCATGCGGTGAACGCGGCACGATACCCTGACGCGCCCGTGGTTGCCTGAGTCCATGCACAAGGATGGACCAACTGAGTGATTCAGAAGTTGTCTGTACAATTGCTGCTCCTAGATTCAAGGCGTGGGGCCGCTTGGAGCATACACGCACTGGTGTGCACTATTGGGCGGTGGACGCCCTGCCCGCTCTGCTAGCCCTATTTGCCAAAGGTTGCCGCGACCAAGCTCAGCCCCAAACGTGCCAAACGTACATGCTCGCAATGCTGCAGTACGCTGTGGACTCCTCGTCCATGACCGGCGACAGTGCAGTTCTTTGCATGAAGTGGCAGCCATGGTGGTGACCGGTGCCATGAAGCAAGAGTTGATTCATCACTAGGCAACTTGTCATGATGCGGAAGACGTGCAATGACCCGGGTGCCGGATTCGCGGCGCAATGCTGCACGTTCATGGTGCGTTGTGTGTGAAGCGTGGACAAATGAACAAAGGAGGAGGTGCAAGAGTTGGAGACGTGATCCGTGCAGGACGGCAACCACACACTGTTCGTGCGGCTGGACGTGGTGGAGCACTGACTGAGTGTGACGGTGGCGTACCTTTTCCCCTGAGACGCGATGCGGTGCGAGCATGCGCACAGAAAGTTGTAGCCGTGGCTGCTAAAGTTCAACCACGACGTTCATTTCTCTAGTTGGCAAAACATGGCGGGGAACGTGGCCGACTTGGGGACGGAGGTCGTGTGCACCCTGAAAGACCTAGGCATCGGGGCGTACACGGTCTTGGCGCCAGGCATGAAGGCGTCCAAGGTGCAGAAGTCTCTGAGAAGCACCATCCATTGGGTAGTGGCCATTATGGGAAGATATCTACACTTCGCGCTGCAGGTCACCAACGTTGTTGTCGCACAGAGATTTCCGCACTAGACACTGGTGATGTACACCCGCTTGGTGGCCTGGAGTGAGCAGTTGCCGTACTCGCTCTTGACGCCCATGCTGCATCCGCTTGAGCGGTCGTTCGCCATGCTCCAGGTGAGCGGCTTGAGCCGCAAGGAGCTGCCCAAGCCGATGTACGGGCAGACGTACCGTGTGCCTTCAGGCCGGCACCATGCCGGCGCTGCAGGGTGGCTTGTGCTGCAAGATGCGCAATGTGACCTGGTGCGGCCGATGATGGGATACAACGCGTAGTTGGCATCTCGTGAAGTAAGAACAACAGGAGCCGCCGCTCAGTCAAATCCGCCTGCAAGTGCAAGAGGAAGCTGCCGGAAGGCAGATGCTCCTAGCCTCGTGGGATCCGGATTGCGAGGGTTCCATGTCTTGAGCCCGGCCAATACGCAATATTGCCCTGCCTCGCCTACCGCATCTGAAGTGCCACGGCCCCACAAACAAAGAGGGGTGCATAACCTCGTCGGCGGATCGGACGTTTCTGGTGGGGGGGTGCATCATTTCCAAGTCCACTGTGACCAAGGTGCGGAAAGCGCTAGAGACCGGCCTGCCGGCGTATAGCCGTGTGTCACCCAAGGTGTCAAACAAGGTTCCCACGTCCAACACCTGGGCTCTGGTTGGGTTGCTCCAGAGGTCGCATTGGTGAGTAATGCCTATTGTGATTTGTTTCGATGCCGTTGACTGCAAGTCCCGGAACCACACCTGCAAAGCGGCCCGTACCGTGCAGGCCATCACGGCGGTACCTAGAAGTGCAGTGTACCACACCACAAACCCGGGGATGTGGAAGGTGTTTGCTGGTCCATTCCGCCATTTCCATTGGCCCGCAAAGCAACCTGCCAAGCAGCAGAGAACACCCACTGGAAAAGCAAGCAGCCACGGACCCAACACTAGGGTTAGTGCAACCCGGGCATTCCAGCATCCGGAGGCCGCTGCAGCGTACACTGCAGCCAGTCCAGGAGCTGAAGCCAAAGGGCCCGAAGGCGGCAATCACATGGCGAACCGTAGGCAATCCCGTAGTCCAAGACTTCTCAAGAGTCCCAATAGGTCAGCATCTCCAACAGCAGACGCAGACACGCAACCCCCGGATGTGGAGACGGAGACCCGCAGCCCGGCTGCGGAGACACACGCCCCCGCGTGGTCTCAACGGGCGTCTGGAGCGTCTCGTGTGCGGGCATTGGGTGGCAAAGTGCCCCGCAAGGATGATGGAATGCCGACTGCACTGCGAGGGGCGATGCATGCTCTTTTTGTCGCGGCAAAGGGCTCGCAAACAGCGGGCGAGGGTGTGTTGGCAACAGTCTCCTCCCAAGACAGCCTGCAACAGGGCTATGGCGAGTGTGGCTAAGATCGCTAGCAGCGAAAATGCTTTGCGCCCTCTAGTTGAGGCAATGGCAGCCCTGCCGCCCCCTTTGCTACAGGGTGGCGTCCGTCGGGAGAGCCTAGGGGACGCCCTAACGCAGCTCGCTAATAAGCTAGTTGCGGTCACGAGGACAGCCACGGGATAGCTCGTGGCCACCGTGGAAGGTTTGCGCTCACTGTTGGAGCAGTCACAAGGCTCCTGGTGCCAAGGCTCTGGCACAAGGAAAGCCCTGCGCGAAAGGATTGAAGAGCGATCCATGGATATTATTGAGCTGCGGCGCAAGCTTGCTGCCGGCTGAATCCGCGGGCTCATGACGTTGTTCCTCGTGACCCAGACACCGGACACGGACAACGTGGCCATGATCCGGACCTTGGGGGCCAACATGCGGGAGCCGCCAGGCGCCCCTTGCACCATGGAGGAGTGGCAAGAGTGGGTGAAGCTGGTCCCGGAGAGGGACAATGGCAGACTGCAGGCCCCCGGTTAAGTGACCGGGTCAAACCGGTGCAGCTGGCAACTATGGTAGTCCGTGTTGTGCCAGCATGTGCACTATTGGTGACGTGGTGATGGCGCGGCTCTTACATTGTAGCCCATGAAGTATAGCTATGGCGCCAACCCGTGTCAGCGGCCCTGAACAAAGGCCGCCTTCCAAAGCGTGCATTCGCCCATTATAGGGTGTTTTTTTCTTTTTGCTCCCTGGTGGCTCCCACCTATCCGGGTGGCGCCTTCCCGACTAATTCCGAGGGTGAGGGGGGTGAAGCAGTATACCTTGGCCGGTGTAACCACATCCTGTACGCAACTTTTCTTGACCTTGGGATTGGCTTAAGCTTCTGCGACACGGCGTTCCAAATGCTATAGTGTGTGACACACGCAACATGACCCCTCCTCCAACCCGCGTTGTCATGTCCCCTTGGTGATGGTGGGTGGTTTGTGTCACTTGGGGTCAATAATGACCAACGACCATGATGTCGTGGTGGTCAACGCTCGTTGTTCGCTTAAACCATCCCTTCTTCTAATTACACCGTGACCGGAGATTTTTCGCTTGTGTATGCCCTCTCGGCCCACTTCCAGTGGACGGGCCGAACAACCACCTTGATCAGCCATAGTTCCATTAGCATGTGCTAAAATTGTACGAAGACATATCCCCTCCTCCAACCCGCCCTGTTGTCAGTGAGGAACACGCAGTCGCACAACGTCAGGTGCTCGTACCCCCATGGCACCTGAAGCACGAAGTCGGCGGGGGTTGTCGCGGGGGGTGCAGTCAATTCCATGTGGATGGGCACTAAGGAAGATGAGGACGCGGCAACGTCGGTTCCATGGAGATGGGCACCGAGGTCGACGAGGGGGATGCGCAGTCGCCGAACCCTGCAAACAACGGTACACCTTGGCCTTCGCTCTCCACATCGCTGGAGGGATAACAAGCAGGAGAGGGTGCACTGCGGAGTAGTGCTACCCCTTCGTCATTGTCTTCACTGTGCGTCAGGTTGCCCTCCTGACAGCATCCCACGCAGAAGGCGACCACACACCAATACGTACCAGAGAAATGCGACCGCACGTGTTTAACGGGTAACGCTGCGCCCAAATGCACGCTGCTGCAGCACGAGGACCTCTACGCCATTTGCATCGCACCGGTGGGATGGAGGGCCAAAGAATTGCCGAACAGGGGTTGGGTGTGCACACGGAGTGTTGGCCACCCTCCTATATATGTTACTCGTTTGTGGAGAACTTTGTAGCAGAGGCACTTCATCAAACCGGGAGGGGAGGGGGTGATGGTGCATAGACAGCGCTGCCTTCCGAGCACCAGATACGCTCATTCTCGGGGTTGGCGCATGCTCTTGTGGGTGCACGAGGATGACGGGGATGAAATACTATGCCCCTGAGCACCCCGATGCACCTTGGTCCGTCGAACAGCCTCCGCTGAGCAAAGGTTCTTGACCTTGGGACTCGCCAACGGTGGAAGACACCACATTCCGAAAAGTACAGGGTGTGACACACGTAACATACCCCCCCCTCCATCCCGCCCACCCCTATCCCCTTGGTGGTGGTTCGTGTCTCTTGTTAGTGGGGCTGGGTAGTTTTATAACAAGACACATCATGCAACGGTTGAGAGAGAAGGGGTTTGGGCTTCACTATGGGGATGAAAAAGGGAAAGACACACGAGTGTAGTTTGTGTGTGTGTCTTGGGGCGCACACGAGCTCATGCGGAACTAACCCACCATCTTTGTTACCACGGGTATGGTGCAATGATCCGGGGCAATGACCACGTTGGGACAGTGGGATGGACCAGAAGACCAGTTGCGTTGTAGGAAGAGGGACGACACGGATAAGTAGCTATAGCTCGCATGCGCTTCTTCTTGTCGTTGCGCCTCTGAGCTCGAAGTTATGTCACAAAAGCAGAATAAGCATCGCAGTGACCTTCAATCAATCACTGCGTGTTGTGTGCCGGTAAGGGAGCTTGAACCCTGAACACAGTTGGATTCAGGAGTATAGATAGATCTAACCCACATTGTAAGTGGGCCGGAACCTTGCTCTCGGCCCATAAGTACTGGTTGCAACGGACCAAGGAAACCGCATTGGCAAATTGCTACATGTATTGGAGCCGGCATGGGTAGAGGCAAGCGCGGATGCGACATGTGTAGAGCCTCTGCATGCAGCCCCGGGAGCGACGAGCTCCGTGCGGTCCCCCAAAGGGGGGTATATACCAAGGCACGCCCCCTCCCCACGTATCTACCACGCCACGCCCCCTACTTCCACCCTCAGCCCTAGCCCTAGGTACCTGTATGAAAAGTAGTATTGTTCATAATTCATTTTTCATATATGAACGATTCATATATGTACCATGAATTATGAACAACTTTTATGAACGCTTCGTTGTCCATAGATGTTGTTATGTCTTACACTCCCTCCGTCTTCACGGAGCTGAACATGATGCTTGTTCGGCTCAGTGGTGGCACCAGTCTTCGGGACAGCAGGTGTTCCGACCTGTTGGCCACATGGATGTCGTCGTCCCCCCTCGTCCGGGCCCATTTCACGGAGGCAATAGACAACGCTCCCCTCCCAGCGGTCCACAAAACCAAGGTGTAGGCCATCTGTACATATGCAGAGGCCCTCTTTCGCGCACCCTATTTGATAGGGCTCCTTTTGGAGTTGGATGCACCCCGGTCCGGCTTCCGGGTGTTGTCTGAGTACATCACCCCCCGGGGCAACACCTACACCCCTCGCACCGGGCTGCCCTTCCCAGGGCCCATCGCCACACAGGACCAATTTGACGCAACATGGAAGTCATTGACCGCTCCGCTTGCGTTGTGCCCCCCGGTGGAATGTGCCGACCCCCCATCGTTAGGTTGCTGCTAGCCCCTGCGGTCGTGGGCACAATACGTGCAATCCTGGCAAGCCCCGTGCCAGTCTATTGACTGGACCCGCCCCCTCACCCTTGTGGTGCGGGGTGACGGGTATACTTGCGCCGGTGGCAGTTGGTCGCGGCTATGGGTGGGGCTATTGCACCATGGGGAAAAGGCGTGCACACCCGCCTTCCTATGGGTCATCGGCATGGCCGTCACGGGGGACAAGGATATGGTTGCCCTGGGCCAAATTTGGGCTGAGGTGCTACAGGTTTGTGGTCTGCATTTTCGTGTTCATAAGTTGTTCATAACTCGCGCGTTCATAATTAGTAAATTGCCGTCATAAAACGCCGTGCTGCCAATGTATGAATTATGAACGCGTTTTATGAATACGAATTATGAACACCTTTTATGAGCACAGGGGTCCTGCGGTCCATTATTGACTGCAATAATGTTTACTAGTGCGACAGCTTGGTGCCGGCAGCGGTCCTCCTTGGTGGGGACGAGCCATTGGCTCTGGAGGCTGCTGGGCATCAGCATGGCTCCCCAAGCGGGGAGCATTTTCAACGAGGCCGTGCGTGACAACACGGCCAAGCGGTGGAATGCCCTCGCTACTCGGAGGACAACCGAATCGGATACCACCAATCAGCGTTGGTATGAGGTGACCGGCAAACATTTGGATGCGGCAGGATGCATGCACCGGCGAGCCGCTGCTGGTCATAGCCAGAAACTAGGTATTTTTGTTCATTTTGCACTGTTGCATGGCCTTCAGGAGGCTCTTCGTGGCCTTCTCGGAGGCCCATGTGGGAAATCATCCCCCTGAGGTTGCGGAGGAGGTAAAGAAAAGTTCCGTACCGCAACTGGTGTGGCGTGTGCTTGAGGGCGCACAACGCACCGGACGGGGAGGAGGCCCACATACGGTTCTGGGCCTGGGAGCAGATGGCGCCGCTGCTTGCATACGTCAGGGAGGACCCCACGTGGCAAGCGATTGCGGGGCTGCAAACGTTGCTACGCACTGTGTATGTGCCGATTCCGGTTGTGCCACGCCCTTCGTGCCGATCTGTTGCTGCTGCGTTTCGGGAACACTGCTGTGATGCCATGCTCGAGAGTGCGGATGTATGTGGGGTGGAATTGGCTATTGTGTTGGGGGAGGTTGTGGAGAGCACAAATTACATTTTGAAGAAGGGATACAATGGGCATAGTTTGAGGGGTGGGGGTGCGGTTTAGAGTGCAGTGGAACGGAAAGCAATGGTCATCCAGCGGGTTTGGGGATGGTGGTTTCTAACCTTTGACCTGCCGTTGTTCCACTATAACACCCCACAGACCGCGGTGTGCACCGCCGCTTCACTTCTAAGCACCACCCCCCAAGCACCCTCCACCCACGCGCCCTCTGCGACCCAGCTTTATTACTCTTCGCCCATCCATGGACGCCGCCGAGCGGAGGAAGCTGCTGGAGGAGAGCCAAAAGGCGACCGTAGCCATGGTGGTATGTTGTCTGTCTACGGTTGTCCGTGTTCATATTGCGTTCATAATTCGGCGTTCATAAAACCGAAATTGTGGTCATAAATAAATTATGAACCGATGTATGAACTGATGAATTATGAACCGGTTTTAGGAATGATTTATGAACAGTGTCCCCCATGTCCACAAGAGCAACGGCTGGCAGCGCAACCTCTAGCTCCAGCTTAGCCTCAAGCTCCACCTCCACCTCCACCTCCACCTCAAGCTGCTCCGCTTCCTCAAGCCAACTCCCGACCCCCCGCCGCTCACCCCGCCTCCCGACCCGCCGCTGGTTCATCTAGTGAGGAGTTAACAGACTCCTCGAAGCAAGAGAGGAAGAGGAGGAAGAAGGAGAAGAAGAAGGAGGAGAGAAAGAGGAAGAAGGAGAAGAAGAAGGAGAAAAAGTGGAAGAGGAAGGCGGCAGCCGAGGAGAGGGGGGTGAAGGAGGAGGAGCCCGCGACCGACATCTAGGAGGTGAAGGCCGAGGTCGAGGACATGGCAGTGGAGGGGGGCGCAGGGGGTGGGGAGGGGAAGAGAGTTTTGGTTGTGACCCCCTGGTTGAGGGGGTAGGGCGGCCATGCCTGGGGCCTAAGCCACGCCAACCAGCGCGACGTGTTGACCCTCCCCTGTGTGCAAGGGGCGCCGGAAAGTGGGTACTCCCCCGATGCCCCCCTTTTTTCGAGCTCTGAGGTGACTTAGATCACCCTGCGCTGGGCATTTCACCGCCTTTTGCGGCACCGCATCCGCAACAAGGGTGCGGGGAGAGGGGGCTAGCGGTACGGGGGGGCATGGGCATGGAACACCTTGCTGCGAAAGGCCTTGCCCCCCATCCCCGAACCAATTGGGGCTGGGGATTTGACGCAGGCCAAAGATTTTACGGGCCCGCGAGGGGCCTTGATGCGGGGCCCCCTTGGGGAGCTGTGCTTCCTCCACTGGGAGGAAAGGGGGTGGGTGAAGCTGCAGCGCTCCGGGCGCAAGTCGGAGTGCATCCCCCACTGGGAATCCATTTTGGGAGGGGTGTATGAGCCGGGGCAGGAGGCCTCGTATGAGGGGGCCTCCCCATGCCCCGCCCCATCAAGCCCCTTGGCCGGGCAGCCCTGGCCACCAGAAGCACCACGGCCCCCACGCGCCACGCACCACGGCGCCCCCTAGGGCACCCCTCCCAGCGCAGCTGCGAATTTGCGGACCGCCCCGGGCGCCATGGGGACCGTCGCACCAGACCTGGATTTCGAAGTATGTGCGTTCATAATTCGTTCATAATTCGGCATTCATAATTCAACGACACTGCACTGCCCGTTGATGAACCATGCACGCGTTTTATGAACGCCTTTTGTGAACGCATTTTATGAAAGGTATTGTCACAGATCGTGGACGTACCGGTTGGGCACCGCCGAGTTCACATCGCCCTGTCCGCCCTGTACCACCAGCTGCTCTTCAACCCCCTACCCGGGTACGCCATCCTGTCCGGGCTGCAGGAGTGGGAGCGCTCCCGCCGCCTAACGGACACGTGGGCGGCGAATACGCCGTGCTTGGCAAGCGTGGGGGAGTTGGGGTGGGAGGAGCGTGCTGACGAGGAGATCCTGCTGTCCAGTTTTGCGTTGAGCCCCCCCGGCCGCGGCAGCCCCTGCAGCACCTGGCCAGCAAAGCCCCCCCCCCCCCCTGCCGAGAAACCCAAACCCCTTGCCCTACCCCCGCCCCCCGACCCACGCAGCCAGAAAAGCCCCCCCCTCAGAAGCGCAAGTCCTTCGAATCGGGCAGCGGCTCATCGTGGGACCAGGCACAACGCCGTGGACATGGGAAGGGGGTGAAGGGGAAGCAGCCGCAGCAGCAAAAGCGGCGCGACAAACCCCCCTCTTTGGAGGGGGATGAGTCACGTGACCCCCTGCTTGGTGAACAGGTGTATGTGCCCTACACCGATGGTGTCTACCCGAGAGTTGTAACCTCGGTTGTGGGGGGGCGGTCGGGAGTGTGTGGGTGCAACACCCAGGGGAAAAGGAGATGTTTCGGGTTGAGAGGCATCTGTTGTATGCCTCTAATGCTTTAGCAGTCACCCATTGGGAGCAGCAGAAGGCTGCAGCTGCAGGTAAGAAGGCCGCCAAGGCCGAAAAGAAGCTTAACCCCAAACCGGACGCCGACCCGCCGGCTGAGCCGGCCCCCAAGCCAGCTAAGCCTGAACCCAAGCCTAAGGCTAAGCCGGGCCCTCAGCCCAAGCCCAGAACTGCCCCAAAGGCCACACCCATGGAGGTGGATGCCCCAGCGCAACCCTGTGGCAAACCACCAGACCAACCACATGTCCAAACCCATGACCAGGCCTCGGATGGGGGCGAAACCGAGGCCATGGCCCCCCTTTGGGAGGACCCGACAGGCTCCAGCCTTGAGGTTGAGGGCGGCAAGAACAAGCAAGGACAAGGGACAAAGAAACGCAGTGCAGTGTACAAAAAAAATTGAAAATTGAGGGATTGATGTGTGCCTGTGCATTTGTTCATAAAACGCGTTCATAAAAGGCGTTCATAAAACGATCGGCGCATTCACAAAACGAATGCTGAATTATGAATTGAATTATGAACCGTATTATGAACAGGGGAGGATGTTTTCATAATTTGCAAAAGCTGACAAAAATGGAAATTTTTCCAAAAAAACCCCGGTCCACACAAAAAAGGTTACCTCGAGGGTGTTGACCCAACCCCCCCCCCCAGTTTTGAACGAAAATGTCCTATGGGTACCCTAGCAAGAGCAAAATGCGGCCATATTTCAAAAAACCATTTATGATGAACAAAACTACCTTTCATCCAGGTACCAAGGGTCACGGCAACAATGCCAAATGGTGACTTTTGTTCCTCGGTCAATGGCTGGTTTTAGGGTCTACGCCAATGCTTTACGCGTCAATCACAGTTCCTTTGGCAAGTCGTCTAATTCACGTGCGGTCAGCCACCATGTGCGCGGTGTAGGCCATGTCTTGCGAGGTGTATGTGGGGGGAGCGCCGGCGCACGCGCACCCACCGGACGTGCCCGGGGCCGGTTTTTTCGACCTTACCCCACACCAGCCCTTTTCTGCCCCCATTCACCAACAAATGTGCAACACCTTAACACCATGCCGCTACAGTTTAAGATGCAGGCAAGGGTGTTAGCTGAAAGTGGTGACGGTCGCATTTTGAGTTGTTGTCTTCTCATATTACCGCTTATGCAACGAGCCAAGGTTTGCCAACTGGTGCTGTGTAATTGGGGGACCTCGCTAGGAGCGGATGAACGTACAGCTAACGATAGGATGTTGACTACAAATTTTGGGCGCAAGGCATGCGTCAAGCACACGTTGGGCAAACAATTCCCCAGGGTACATGCACGCACGGAAATCAGGTCCCCCGCAGGAGATGATTGTTCCATCTATGTCGCGAGCGCAAGTGTGTTCATGGGGAACAATCACGCACTCCTTTGGTTACGGTGCAATGTACCTCTTGTTTGGGGATTTGGGACCGTTTGGTTAGGGACCACATGGTGTTATGGAACAAGGACAGCGGGAAAGTGGGGGACGAGAATACATTCTGAAAGGCACAAGGTGATTGCATGGTGCTCTAAGGTCTATTATGCTTTGCGGTATGACTGCTTGCTACAAGAGGCAACACGGTGGCTAACGCAAGAAAGCGGAAGGGGCTAGGATATGGTACGGTGCCCACTACGTACCACAATGTTGGGCACCAATGGGGTGAAGGTGGGTGTAAGAGTACACACAGACGCACGTACCGGTCCGGGGGGGGTTGGCACCCCTAAGAAGAGATGGGCAAGAGGTTTGGCAACCGGCGCAAGTATGTACAACAGCAAAGAACATGAAGCGAGGGAAAGAGATGGGGGGACGCACGCACATGTAGGCGTGTAGGTAGAGGTACGGGTACACCTAAGAATAAGGGCGGGCACGGACGTACCGCCCCGGTTGGACACCCAACCCCTTGAAAGGGGTGGTCCAAGAGAGTTGGCGGGTGGGCGTAGGCATGTAGAACCATGTAGACAAAAGGTGGAAAGGCGGTGGGGCGACACATGGAAGCGCGTCCATGGACGCAAAAAATGGACGCACATCCATGGTGCGTGTCCACGCACGGGCCGTTGTGAGCCCTGCGTGTTGGTTCACGGCCAGGAAAAACGGGACTAGTGTGACGCAAGTGCACTCGAGTGATATTCAGAAAAACATGTTGTTTTGTTGTCAGCACAAGTGCACCCGAGCAACAGCTTTCGCTTTCAAATGTCAGCGAGTGCCGAGGCGAAAAAATCCAATTTGACCGCCGTTCCTACTTGGAGTGACAAAGTGAGGCAAACTCACTCTCATGGACATTTTGGGTGCTTCAAGCATGTGCAAGGCAATGCAGCTGTGACACACATGGATGATAACCAGGATAAGGGAGAGACCCATGGGTGGGCATTGGATACACCGCAACTGGCACAAGTACAACCAATAGGTTGGGTTTACACTTCATTGGAGATGGAAGGGGCAAAAACACAAAAGATGAGCGGACGGCAAAAAGCAAGGAGCAGAGTAAATGGGAGAGCAAGGGGTTGAACCTAAAAACGAGGTGTAGGACATGTTACTTGCTGTAGCAGAAAGGAGAGGGGGGAGGCAATGGAAACTCGAAAAAAAAGCGGCATGGCACCTAGGCAGCATCGCTCACAATGTCTTGAACATTCGTCACAAAGACGGGTGGCATGTGTTCAGCAGTGCACTAGCCCGAATCGGTATCCGTGCTTGCCGACAATAATTGTTGCAGCAAACTTAGGGGCCAATAACCGCAAATCCAAACATCAACTCGTTGAAAACCCAAAGGCTAGCCAGTTAGTAGAATGCCTTTGCTGGGAAGTTGTTGAATAAGAGGCGGCATGTACAAATCCTTTCCCTTGGCATCCCACAAATACACATGCATGGAGGGCTCAACAACTACCTCAAAAATAAGACGAAAGGTCGCTGTTCGTCACAGAAAGAAAAGGGTTCCACCAATGGGGCTTTGGTGACATGGTGAGACGGCATTTGTCCACATGCTGCTTGAGGTTAGGGCACACCAATTGAAGGCCTTGGACTAGGGCCTTACCTCAAGGACCTCGCCCATGCACCAAACAACCCAGTGATAGGCACGAATGTGGCAGGCATCCAGCCAAGCTTGGAGACTTGTGCATTCAAGATAGCGTTGTGGGTCGGGGTCATTCTTTGTGTACCTCTCATCCGGGGACGATTCCCCTTTGGGAAAATGCGCACCGTCCTTTGGAGGACGGGGCTTCTTCACATGCCCAAAATGTGTGGTGCGTGTGGTGGTGGGCACAGAATTGTGACCCTTGGTGCACACCTTGCACTACTTTTTTGGGGCGGGCAGGAGTTTGTCCACCGGTGCCGGGTTGCCGCCATTGTCATATGCAACAGTGGTGGATGCCGTTGGCTCTCCATCAGCACGATGGTGAACCCAAATATCTTTGTCGTAGACAATCAGAAGTATGAGCAAAAAGCGCATCCAGAACAGAGTGTACAAAAAAAGACTGCTTGCAACTGCATTGGGCACAAGTGTAGGGTGTGTGGATGAGGGCACAGACATGGCATGTTTTTTGCCTACTACACGATTCGTGGTACAGATCCTAAGCCCAAATGTCGTCTTCGGGTGCCGGAGGAAATGCAACGACAATCAATTGGAACGGAATATCGGAGTCAGTGGTATTACCATGCAAGAACCAGGGAATTCCTTGCTCCTTGACGCTATCTTGGCACCGCCTACCCCTTTCGTTGCAAGTGTCACCCCACTCCTTCATCCCCGGCATAACTTTTGCAAACTCATGAGGTCGCAACACCAAACATTGCTACGAATCTAGGACAGCGAAACCTTGAATTGGGGTTCGTGGAGGATCAACCAAAAGAGGATCGTCTCACAAAGACCCATAACTTCGCACGTACTGCAACTACAATGTGAGGCAGTGGTGCGAGGGAGGCGACTGAAATCCACAACCATAGTGCAAACAATAGGGTCTCCATAATGCATTGATACCAATGTGCCCTTTCATTGGCGCACATGTTCTGGCACCACAACCGTTTACACGCGAATAAGCGCCCACGCTTGTAGAAGGAGGATCCCTACCATATGAAGTAACATTCACCATCGTCATCGAAAAAAAGACCGGAATGTGTGGCTTGGGCCTCTTGCCACATCCAAGGTTGTGGGCCAAGGGGACAACCATCAAATGGATCCTCCACAACGTTCCATTTGCGAATTCTCTACAACTCTCTTCAAAAACTCCAAGCAAGCGCAAACTTTGCGCGCTGCCAATATTTGGGTCTTTTTGGTGGGAGGATTAGCTAGGGATGCACTAGGAATGAACGATGGTGTCAAAACCATAAACTAACCACTCCGCTCCTCCATGTACCCAGTGGAAGTAGTCTTCATACCCCACCGACTGCTGGTTAAGTTGCATCATTGGCTACCCAAAAGCTGCCGATTGGGGGGTGCGCAACGGTTAGGAGCGGGGGAGAAAATCAGCAGTGGCCAACAAGTGGGCAGATTGTTTGTATGACCATAGCGGGCTAGAGTCCCTGACGCTTTAGAGCAGGGAAGAAATGTAGAAGTGGCCCACAACTGGGCAGGTCGGCTACATAACCCCTGCCATCTGGGGATGGGAGGGGGGGGGGGGGAACAGTTTAGCACACGAAAGAAAATCACAAGACCCCACAAGTTGGCACATGGGCTGCATAAGCCCCGCTGTGTTCGGTCCCCAACACGTCAGAGCGAGGGGGAAAATCACAAGTGACCACGAATGGGCTGATTGGCTACATAACCCCATGCAACACCAAGAGATTTCCTTGTACTTTCCCCCCCGCCTCAAGCCCTCCTACCCCTTTGGTTGCAAGGGTCACCCCACGCCGTCGTGCCCGTCCTAATTTGTGCAAACTTATAAGGTCATGCAACCAAATGTTGGCAAGAATACGAATGTTGAACCTTGCATTGGGGCTCCTTGAGAATCAAGCACAGCCCATACCTTGGAAAATACAACATGTGCAATGTGAGGCAGTGGTGCAGCGGCGCAAATGAGATCCACAAACATGGGCCAAAGAATACAGTCTCCTCATGCATTGTTGTCAATGGGCCATTCCATCCGCACACATGTTGCAGCATCACCGGTTTATGAGCACTAGGGCGTTCCGTGCCATACAAAGAGGCACTCACCATTGTTGTAGAAAAAATACCACCATGGATGGCTTGCACCTCTAACCACATCCGAGGCTGGAGGTCATAAGCACGTCCATCAAATGCATCCCCCACAACGTTTCAAATGGTGGCTTATGGAACACTCTCTTCCAGAACTCCAAAAAACGATAAACTTTGTGCTCTGCCAATATTTGGGTCTTTTTGGCGTAGGGATTAGCCGGGGTTGCGCTATGAGTTCGTGGTAGTGTCAAACCCACAAACCAACAACTCTCCTCAATGGATTTGGTGAGGGCATGATGCAAGTAGTGTTCATACCCCACGCAATGGTAGGCATATTGGCTACATTACCACCGCCGTTTGAGGGGGGGAGGGGTTAAATGCTTCAGAGGACTGGACAAAATCATAATGGGTCCACAAGACGGCACGTTGACGACATACAGCCTGCCGTCTAAGGGTCCCCAACGCTTAAAAATAGGGCAAAGAAATCAGAAGTGGGCCGCTACTGAGCACATTGGCTGCATAGCCCCTACCGCCTAGGTGCTACGCGACGCTTTAGGGCGGGGTGGAAATACACAATTGGCCCGCAACTGCACAGATTGGCCACATCACCTTGGCTGTCTAGGGGGGGCCCAACAAGTCAAAGTGAGGGAGAACATCAAAAGTGCCCCACAAGTGGGCAAATGGGATACATAACGCCTACCGTCGGGGCGTCCCGAAAGGTTTAGAGTGGGGAAGAAAATCACAGGAAGCCAACAAGTGGGCTGATTGGCTACATAACCCGATGCAACACCGAGGATGTTCCTTGTTCCTTGAACTTGTCTCGGCCCCTGCGGGCCCTTTCGTTCCAAGTGTCACCCGGCTCCATGATGCCCCGCCTAACCTTTGTAGGCTTATAAGGTGGTGTAACAAAATATTGCCTATAATACCATTGCGGAACCTTGAATTGGGGCTCCTCCAAGATCAATCACAACACGATCTCCTCCGCAACACCTAGAACCTCGCACGTACGACACGTGCAATGTGAGGCATTGGTGCGGTGCAGGCGAATGAAAATCCACCAACGTGGGCCAAGGGATAGGGTCTCATTCAGTGGGGCGGACCTAAAGAGTGGGGGGTAATGCACCTTGTGCTGCATGGCTTTGCAATGCATTTGCCAAGTGACTTGCGACTAACTGGTTGTATGCGTAGCAAAAGGGGATGGACCGGGGATCATTGGGCGCATGCAAAAAGTGTGATCACACACTATGCAAGAAGAGGCAAATGTACTCCTACTTGGGGGTGCCTAGGATACCTCTTTTCGGGTAACTTACAAAAGAGGGGTTTAGGGGCACCACAACACCCCCTTTCTTGCAAAAAAAGTCTCAAGATTGTGCACGGACCCTAAAATGCATTTGATGCTTCATAGCATCCCTTCTAAAAATGCATGCCCGTTGCAAACTCGTTCTACTGTGGAGAGTAGAATTTACCTGTACACCTTGGAAAACACAAATGTAAGACGACATGGTAACCCGAAAAGGCGTTACTGTCAAGCACAGGCAATCAACCCGGGACTTCGACCGGTTAAGAAGCACTGGAAGACAAGCAGGCACAACAGTGTATCCACATGGCAATGAATCACAGTTGCATGGCTCATACCCGTATGTTACAAGACTCGAATGTGTTTTTACCGTCGGCAGCAGAACCCGCCCCATAAAAAGCTGTCATGAAAACTTTGTTCACCACACACCTGTGGCCGTCCTTTCTCCAGCAAAAAAAAAATGCGTCACGGTCCAATTGCCCAAAAACATGCAATGCAACCCCAATGGTATGCAAGACCGCCGTACAGTGAAGTAAGAGCGATGTGTGGCTTAGAAGTGAACCCATATGGTGAACCAAACAAAAAAAGGGGATTACTACCAGCAATAGAAGTGACCAGCACAACACTGCTACACTGTCAGAAATCAGCCCGGCAGGGGGATCATAATGGGCCGTGTGGGTGAAGTGATTCTACAAACAAAGTGAAAAGTGTCGCATGCATACACATACTCTCTTTTACTACCAGCAGTAGAACACAAGTGCACAGTGACAAGCAGCAAGTGCACAGCAAATATGAAGACAGGTCACCCCACACGCAGGGCACAAACAGCTCACAGTGACAGACAGCAACCAAAATTCTCCGGGGGGGGGGGTACTGCCAACAATAGAACACCAGCATCCAGCATACACTGGGACTACTTCTTCTTCCTCTTATCCCTACTCTTCTCGAAAAACTTCTCCATGTCCTGTGGAATAGGGATCGTGGTGGCTGCCGAGATAAAACTGGTGGAGCGCATGGCCAGGCCCGTCCCTGTTTCCTCCGGGGTATTAATTGAAGGCCTTGGCCTCTTCACACCCCGGGTGTTTTGCTAAACCTCTGTACCTGCAGCTATGACACTAGTGGAGCAATTCGCATGCTAGAACGGCAAGCCGTGGATGGAGATTCAAGTCACATGAGTGTCATCACATGCCGGCCTCTGCATATCACAGACTGCCACATGGTTGTTGACATCATGGGGACCATGTGGTGGTGTTATATTCAGAGGCTGGGCGCGGCCCTGTTTTAACTGGCCGATCACATGTATGGACCGTTATGTGTTGTGATGGAAAAGTTTTGCTGCCATGAGCAAAAAAGGGGGAATTCCAGTGGAAAACTACTTCGTGTGGTACAAAATGTACAAATGACAGCAATGTGACTCCCGGCTTGGTGACACACTTACTACTCTGTTGTCCAGTGCAAGCCACGGGACTGGAATAATTGCCTTACTGTTGCAAGTTGTTAATGGCTTCTACAAACACGTACAGCACAATGTTTTCTTCTGTAATGCGTCAAAACAAGGTTGAAACACGGTGCAGTGGTAGTTGTACCCATGTTCTTAAGGCTAAACATGTGCAAAATACTGTGTCGTTTTACAACCCCTCGGTGAACACACTTTCAACACATGTGGACACATTCGTTTAGTCACCCTACTTTCTATTGCCAGCAGTAGAAAAAGGTGGTGGGAGTGCCCCTGAGGCCCTTTTCCTAAAGGTATTGGAAACTTCTTTTCGGTACACAATCCTGCGAGAGTGTCTGGCCAAAATGGCTTTTTGGATCTTTTAGTAAGGTACCCTAGACCCTAGACCAATGATAACCACAATTGTGGTTGTATACAGCGTAAGTGCGCACCGTGTTTCGAATAATTTTTTAAGGAATCAGCTGCAGCTCACCTTGAGCATTTGGAGCCCGGCAGTGGGGGGGGAGGGGGGCAGAAAATGAAACAATGCAGAAAAATGCGAAGGGGAACGTGGAAAAATGCCGGGAAATACGGTCAAAAAAAGTGATGACCCGAACACAAATACCTGTTGCATTGCATGTGGGTCTTCAGCAAAAGCTCCCCGATGACCAAGATCTCGGTCCCAGGCCCCAAAGACACCTTCTTGTGGATTTTTGCGCAATTGGATTCATGTGGAAGCCTAAAATCTCTCTCAATTTTCAAAAAAAATTGACCACGCGGTCTATACATGTGTCTGGAGCAGGTTGATGTCTCACTGACAGCGCTTACTCTAGTGTTGGTGGACCATGCATGCAAGAAAAGTCACTGTGCCGTGTCAAGCAAAAAAACACTTGACCGCAGCACTTGAAGTGGGGGTGGGGACCCTCACCTTGTGCAAAGCTGAGGTATTTCATTCCACACGTTCTTTTCACAACCAAAGGAGTCTTGCCAGAGCCATCCCATAAAACCTCAGTATTGCCATTCATCGTGTCTAACAGGAGAGGGAATTGCAACACATACACAGGGAAACCGAATACTACCAGTCACAGGGGGATGGAACCGGTAAACAACCACAAACGTACAATGGGCGTTGTCTTTGGTAAGGAAAGGCTTGGCGGGAGGGGAAATGCGGGGAGAAATCGAGAAAATGGGGGGAAATGCTGATGCACAAATTTCACACCCATTTCATATGGCTACTGCACAACTCTCACAGAGAAGTTCGTTTGTTGGAGCCCTCACCCCAGCTCCTTCCATGCTGAGAGGCGCTTCAATCCCCACACCCAGCAGCACCGTGAGAAGGGGCCTGCACAACAAGTTGACAGCTCCAGTCAATCCCATCCGGCGTCGCAATCCAGCCCGGAGCCGCGGGCCGAGTCCGAACCCGAGCCCGGGTTGGATCGCCAGATCCATGTCATCCCCATGCCCAATTGTGGCACTGGGGACACAGGGTACAACGGGCCCCTGTTCGATAGGCTGTCGGTTTGCCCACACGAGGGCACACCGTTGGCCCAGAAGGCACCTTTGCCTATGGGGAGAGGGGATCAAAGTGAATTTTTGGCAGCAGCCTAGAGTTTGAATGTCACCACCCCAGATCAGGGAGAAGGTGATGCCCCACACCATCAGCTTCCCCTTTCCGGTGACCATGAAGGAGGGTTTTGCCGTCGGGTGGGCGCGGGGAAATGAGGTTTTGGTGGCTCCCTTTGGCTACGGCCTCAAGAGTGGCCACTGGAAAGTGGATGCCCGCATCCACCGTCTGGCGTGGCATCCCAGTGGGAGGGGATGGGCGGGGGGCATGCCATTGTGGCGGCATGTGGATGCCGCCACCAGCGAATCCCCCTGGGTTGGGTGCAATTGATCCAAGCGTGCCTCACTCACTTCAACGTACGCAGAGCCTGCTTGAACTGCGATCCAGTATTCGGATGACAACACAACGAAAGTGGAAAGATGGCAGTGAGACACCTGCCCATCAGCACGAGGCAGCACAGAAGGGTCCGTGGGGTTATGAGTATCATCAAGTTGGTCAGCGGTATCCTGCGACACAATCACTGGGGTTGGGGTCATGTGGTGGAGATTTGCGTGCCCCCCAGCGTGGGCAGCCTCTCCACCTTGCGCAAAAGTCCCCGAGGGAGGGAAGTCGAATTGCTGCCATCGCCGGGGTAGTTCTAGCGTGTGGTGCCGAGCCTCCGCAGACTCAACATCGGAAATGCGGTCAAAGGACCGGACCACTTTGTCACTCCCTCCCTCGAAAAACTTTTCTACCTTGGCCCATGTTGGGCCACACCCCCTCTCCGACAGCAAACCCTTTACGACGGTGTACCCTAGGCCGTCCACGAAACTGTTAGCAAGGGGGGGGGGGCTATTTTCCTACAAGGGGGGGCAAGGGGCGGCATAAAGGGGAAGGGGGGTCGGGCAACGGGCTTGTGCGGAGAGGAGGGGTTGCAGTGATGAAGGGGTGGGGGAGGACCAAGCCTCGGTACCAGGCTTGGAGTGTGGTGGTGTAAAGGGTGGGGGTGGTGAGGTCAAGAAAGGGGGTGCTCGGGGGCAACCCATGGGTGGGTGGGGGTGATGGCAAGATCATCTCACCAGTTGGGCTGTAAGATCTGCCATCAAAAGGGAAGGCTGGAGTGGTCCTCCTTTTCAGCAACGTCCAAATCCTGAAGGGCGACCATGTCACATCCTAGGGGGAGGGTGACAAGATTGTCCACAAGGTACACCTTGCACACACCCTCCCTGGGCTTACCCTGCCCTTGCCCCCCCATAATCCCCACAAGACTTTCCACCGTCTTCTCCCCGGAATAAGCCTAAGGGCTAAAATCCTTGGAACTGCCCGCTTCAGCCCTTCCCATAGCCTTGTACTCCAGCCCCTTGCGGCAGTACACTCGAGTGCAATCCGGAGGTCGCATATCGATGTGCATGGGGGGGGGGGGTGCCGTTTGCCCGCCCATTCCACAATTGACCCCTGATGGAGGTCATCGAAGTCGTAGGTCACCTCCTCCAACTCATGGGCGAGGATGGGGCAGGACTGGTAGTGGGAGTGGGGGTCGGCGGCGGAATCTCGCAGGGACCCTAGCCCAGACAAGTGTTGCGACATCTGAAAAACAAAGCTATGTTGCACACGGGAAACAATGTGTGACATGTGGGAAACACATGTGGCATGATCGTGAGATTGATGCTAAATTCATGCAGAATTTGTGCAAACTTTGTGCAAAATTCCTGCTAAATTTGTGTGAAATTTGCGTTCGTCTACATCGTGTGAATGACCTATGAATGTGCGTGTGAATGAGAGTGTGAATGTAATTTTTGGTGAATTGGTGTGTGAATTTCAACACGGTACCGAAGTGCATATCCGAAGTCCTTACTTTTGTTGAATTTTTAGGAGAGCACTGCAAACAGGCACGGTAGCAAGGCACAATGTAAAAAATGAGTCAAAAATAGGTCAAATACGACCTGGATTCAAAAGGACGGTTTACAAAGGGTACATAGTCAATCCACCCACATGTGGGCCATTTCTGATTTTCTGCCCCGCTCGGAAGCCTTGCGGACTGGACCCCCCAGACGGGAGGGGTGATGTACCCAATCCGTCCACATGTGGAGCACTTTGGATTTTGTCCCCCATTTTGAAGCTTCAAAGCGTACGGCATCCCCCAGACGGCAAGGGTGATGTAGCCAATCCACCCACACGTGGGCCACTTCTGATTTTGTCCCCCGCTCTGAAGCCTTGGGGACCGTGACCCCAAGCCTGAGGCTAAGCAGGCCCCCAGCCCCAGCCCAAAACCGCCCCTGAGTCGGCCCCCATGGAGGTGGATGCTCCAGCGCAACCCCCTGCCCAACCCCCGGCCGAACCACTTGCCCAAACCCATGCCCACGCCCAGATGGGGGCGAGACCCAGGCCACAGCCCCCCTTTGGGAGGACCAGACAAGGCCCAGCCCTGAGGTGTAGGGCATCAAGGACAAGCAAGGACAAGGAACGAGGAAAAACAATGAAGTGGACAAACTAAATTGAAAATTGAGCAATTTTAGTGCGCCTGTGCATCTGTTCATAAAACGCGTTCATAAAACAATCGGCGTGTTCATAAAACGATGTCTGAAGTATGAATCGAATTATGAATAGAATCATGAACAGGAGAACGTGTTTTCATATGTTGCATCAACTGGCGAAAATGGCAAAATTTTCAAAAAACTCTCGCCCCAAAAGAAAAAACTAACCTTGAGGGTGTTGACCCAGCCCCCCAGGTTTTGAATAGAAATGGCCCATGGGTACCTTGACAAGAGCAAAATGTGTTCATTTTTCATAAAAAGAATGGTTTATGAACAAAACTACCTTTCATCTACGTATCAAGGGCCCAGCAGCGAGGGGTGATGTAGCCAATCCGCCAATCCCCCCATATGTGGGCCTCGTCTGATTTTGTCCCCTGCTCTGAAGCATTTCGGACCCCCCAGACGGCAGGGGTGATGGATTGGTTACATCACCCCTGCCATCTGGGGGTCCCCTTGGAGGGAAAAAACTGCAGTGACACCCACTAGATGCCTGCTGGTAGCTGTTTTCAAGGCCTGGTCGCACCCTTGAGAACGCCAGCCACCGTGTTCCACTGACTTCTGGCACCCAGCATGTAACCACCAGTTGTGATGAGTCCACAAAGCAGAAGAGCAAGCCACAGGCAACGGCCTAACAAGAACTACTGCATCATTGCCCGATAATTCCAGAAAATACAAATACAAATACAAAATACAAATAAGTCTGCTTGGGGGTGCTGCAGTGCAGGAATGGTAGAGACAGCACTGTGGGATCTGCTGAAAAAACCGAGTCGACAATGCGCCTCAACCCAGTCTCATACAGCCCGTGTCTTAAGACATGTGCGCGTTCTTGCACAAGACTTCAAGGGGTCGCATGTATCAGGAGCTTCGAAGGCTCAGGATGCGACACTAGGGGTGCTGATGGCCTCCCATCATTTTAGGGGCAAATAGGAGTGCCTGGAGGGTCAGTGAGTGTTTGCATGTTGATGCTCATGGAGATGCCCCATGTGCGGCATGTGCTCCTGAATGTCGGTACACGCACGGCTCACAGTCATCGCTGATGTGGGGCCCCAACGAGATGCCACACCAGGCGGAAGATTGAGCCGCACCGTGGCTTCGTTGAGGATTGGGTCGTCACACATGTCTGTCATCACAACCCCAAGGCTGTGACGGTGCCAGTGGCCACTGAGAAGCGGCAGAAGCTGGCGCTTGCAATAGTTGGCGCAGTCTTCCAAGGATTCAGTGACGCTGCCTGGCAGGTGTGCCTTGATGGTGGTCATTGGCGTAGGGGTGAGCACAGCCTGCAGGACCCACAGCTTGTCCTTGGGCTTGTGACCCAATTCAGCGTGCAAGGCCACGAAGAGGTCATCCAGAGCGTCTTTGTCCTTCCAGTCGGAACGGAGGGTATGTTCACGGCACCACTCGTTCTCTGTGAGGCTCAGACTGTCGCGATTATGGATGAGGATCACACGGTAGCCTGCCTCCCAGATATCTGCCATGGTGCAACCGAGCCCCATGCGTTTGGGCATAAGCCATGGCCCAAGAAACTCTGTGAAAAGCCCTGCAAGCTCCTTACATGAGGCATTAGTCATACCATGCCGGTCATCCTCACAATAATTGCTCTCATGCAACTCCTGGATGTCCAACAGCACCACTTCGCGATTGGTCGTGCTTAGAAAGTCGGTAAGGCCCTGCAACACGTCGCGGAGGGTGTTGCTGAAGAGCCCATGGCACGTCCAGAACTGGCCGTCCTCCGGGTTTCGCACTATGCGCAGGTCCAAGTACCGGCTGCCGGCCTCCAACTGCCCCCGAATGTCAAGCCGCTGGGCACGGCTCCACTTGACTGCGTCCTTTTTGAAGTACTTTAGAACCACCTTTGGAGGGCCCTTGTAGCATGGGATGAACTGATGGTCCAGCGTCATGCCATATGTGCCCGCATCGTGGCTGCCCGGCATGGCCACATCGCACAGCTGCTTCCCTCGCAAGTGGCATTCCAGCTGCCCCATCCACTGGCGCAGGTCAACGGTTGCAGGCCCGTCTAGAGAGCTCTGCGGCTCTGCCACCCCCACAAGGTCCTGCAGATGCTGGACCCATGCCTGCTGCCTAGCCGGGCACCCGCAGTCGATGTCCCAGGTGCGCGCCCCCAGCGCGTTCCCTTGCACTTCCCCCGCCACATTGCACCGCTGTTTAATGCGGAACCTGCTTGACTGCGAGGCCGCCTCTATGACTGCGCCGAGCAGTGGCATGCAATCTTTGACGGGCATGGGTCGGTTCCCAATGTCCTCAAGCAGCAGCAGCCCGCCGCTTAGGTTGCACACCACCAGCCGCTCATCGGGATACTTGTCACTGCCGTATGCCCCCGAAACCTCAACTGTCACAAGTCCGTCTCGGAGTTTCACCTGGAATTTGGCATCATCCTGGCATCCGTTGTTCTCAAAGAGGGTGTCCATAAATGTTTGCGACTTGTCCGACACTCGCTGGCCCATGGCCTTCAATTTATCATGCACCATCGTAACTCAGCCGCCGAATCAATAGCTCAAGATCCCAGAGCAGCAGAGTGCCAGCCCCAGTGCAGAAGGCAAAAGGAGGTCTAAGTGGAAAAGCCTGTCAGAGATGGCACCATATGCACGGCAACAAGCATCAGAACCAGAATGCATGTTCGAAAAGGTTGTGATGCCTTTTGCAAGGGTCCCTCATCTGTGTGGTGCTGCTAGACAGGACGACCACAACAGTCCCTTGCCCCCTGGGGGTGTTTTGGGGTAAGTAACATGTGGTAAAAATCCCCTGTTTGACCATGAAACATTTATTGCTGTAGTGTTAAGAGGGAAGCTAATGGTACGCTTGGTATGCTGTGCACGCATGTGTGAGTTGTACCGCAAAACATTGCGACAGCTCCCGGATAGCCCTCGTTGATGCAACAACCCCTGTCGTTGGCACCTTGTTGTCACCCCTTCTCGCACTGTCCTACAACAGCCCCGTTGTTGTTACAAAGCAGCTGCACCACAAGTAATTGAATGCACATCACTTCACTGCCACTTCACTGCGACTTGCGCCATCTGCCACAGCGCTTCCTCATTGCCATGCCATACTTGACCCGACAGACCAAGGTCTCGGGCATCCAACTCTAGACAATCACAAACTGCTTGCGCACTGAAGTATGGGTGGAAAATCTTCACAAAACAGTGACAGAGGCCCCACTTGGTGAAAGGAAGACCTTCCAATTGCTCTTCCACAAAGTCCCAAGGGTGTCCATGGCCTTGTCATCACATTTGCCATGCTCAACACGCCGAGGCCCGCGGGGGAGTGGGCCAAGCGGTCAAAATTGGCCAAGGAGATGGTGATTTGGGTCCAATTCGCCCCAACGACGGGGTAGGCATCACCCCGGACGATGAACGTCAGGGGATGGTGCGGTGGCACTCCGACTTGCGGAGCATACTGAGCTTCGAGAGAGTCCTCCACGAAAACTTGGGGGCACGGAAGTTGAGCACTAGCTCGCACATGGCGGTGGGGGGAAGTAAGGAGGCGGTGTATGCCTCAACAACGGCAACCTTGCATGCCTTACCCGTAGTGTGGGCGGGAGTGGCAGCGTTGACGTACCCCTCCTCCTTGTCGGCAAGCTCCCAACGAATGGAGACCTCCATCGCGGAGGGTGCGACCCGAAAGCGACCACGCTACGACAACACACGTAAGAAAGGCAGAAGACGCCCATGAGACATGTCGTCAACCACACGAACACAACGCAAGAACAAAGACCAAGGTCCACCTGGCTTGACCAGGGTATCGTGATACATACACGACCCCAACGACAGCGGAGACGATGAATCCAACCTGGGGCCTAAGCCCAATTATTGAACCACACCAGGTCAACAACCAATGCCGTCACTGTTGTGAAGATGTGATGTTGTCATTTTGCGCCCTCTGACAATGTCCAAGCCAATATCGGATGCACAGTGCACAACTAAACAAATGGACACGGGCCCGATGCCACAAAGCGGCAGGGCAACACCAAACAAGAAACAAACTCAGATCCAAAACTCAAATCCAATGCCTGCCTAAACTACCCCATTCAATTCATTTCGAGGCCCACGGGCATTCTATCCCCACAAGGGCCAACCTCCGAAACAGGTCCAAATGCATGGACAACGAGGCGTTTGTGGCCTTGCCTTGTGCCAAGCGACACCGGCTATGCCCTGAGTGTTGTGTCGATGATAGGTTGCAGAGGTGCCCCCTTTTTACGGCCCCGCTGCACCAAGACAACAACCCCCACCACAACACAAAACAACCGCGAGTATGTAATTGTCATACCTGCATCACACATGACACTACAGTGAACATGGAACTGCTAGACCCGCTACAACCGATGCACAAAAGGCCAAGCATTCTCAAAAATACCAAGCAATATGCCCAGTGTTTCCCTGCCATTTTGTACTTTGTATGCTTTGCGTTCTAGCTCTGTGTGGCACTGAGGACAAGTTGGGCTTTGGGGTTCTGGAAATCTGCTTGCCAAATTTTGTTTTTTCAAGAGGACAGGGTAGTGTAGTTCGGGGGAGCCCAAGGCACGGGAAGGTGTCTAGGTTGAGGTCCCTTCTTCTGACCCCCCCCCTCCCCGACCACCACAACCGCGGTCTGTGGAGGTTCGTCGGTTCGCCTGGCCGCCAGCATTGCGGAGCACAGTGGCGGCGCAATCAGCTGCACTAGCCGTTATCCAGCTGCCGCAGCGTGCTAGCCACGGGGCAGTGGCATAGTCAGCCGTGAAAGCTGAATGCAAGCCACTGCAATGCCGCATCATCAGAGGAACGCCAATCACCTCCTCCCCTCCCTTGGTACCTGTATGAAAGGTAGTTTTGTTCATCATACATTGTTTTATGAAATACGAACACATTTTGCTCTTGCTAGGGTGCCCATGGGCAATTTTTGTTCAAAACTTCGGGGGCTGCGCCAACACCCTCGAGGTGAGTTTTTTTTTGTGGACCGGGGGTTTTTTTTAAAAAATTGCCATTTTTGCCGGTTTATGCGAATTGTGAAAACATCCTCCCCTGTTCATAATTGGGTTCATAATTCCATTCATAATTCAGAACTCGTTTCATGAACGGGCCTTCCGTTTTATAAATGCGTTTTATGAACAGATGCACAGGCACACAAACATTGCTCGATTTTCAATCTGTTCTGTCCACTTCACTCCTTTTCTTTGTCCCCTCTCCTTGCTTGTTCTTGCCAACTTAGACCTCAAGGCTGGAGCCTGTCAGGTCCTCCCAAAGGGGGTCCGTGGCCTGGGTTTCGCCCCCATCCGGGGCCTAGGCATGGGTTTGGGCAGGGGGTTGGGCTCGTGGTTTGGCAGAGGGTTGCGCTGGGGCATCCACCTCCATGGGGGCGGCCTCAGGGGCAGCTTTGGGCTAGGGCTGAGGGGCCTGCTTAGCCTGGGATTAGCTTGGAATTAGCCTTTGATGGCTTGGGGGCCGGCTCAGCCGGCGGGTCAGCGTCCGGTTTGGGGTTGGGCTTCTTTTTGGCCTTGGCGGCCTTCTTACTTGCAGCAGCAGCCTTCTGCTGCTCCGGTGGGTCAGTGTTGAAGCATTACAGGCATACAACAGATGCCTCTCAACCCGAAACATCTCCTTTTCCCCTCGGTGTTCCACCCACCACCCCATAACCGAGGTTACAACCCCCGGGCAGACACCATCGGTGTAGGGCACAAAAGCGTGTGCACTAAGCAGGGGTCAGGTGACTCAGCCCCCTCCAAAGAGGGGGGTTCCTTGCGCCGCTTTTGCTGCTGCGGCTGCTTCCCCTTCACCTCCTTCCCATGTCCAAGCGGGAGTGCCTGGTCCGACGATGAGCTGCTGCCCGAATCGAAGGACTTGCGCTTGTGCGTGGGGGGCTTTTTGGGTTTGGTGGGTTGGGGGGGGGGGGGCAGGGCGGGGGGTTTGGGTTTGTCGCCGGGGGGGTGGGGGCTTTGCTGGGGAGGCGCTGCGGGGGGTGGGGGGGTTCAACCCACAACTGGAGAGCAGGATCTCCTCATCACCACAATCCTCCCACCTCAACTCACCCAGGCTAGCCCAGCACGGCGTATTCAGCACCCAAGTGTCCGTTAGGCGGCGGGACTGTTCCCACTCCCGCAACCCGGACAGGATAGAGCACCCCCGTTGCGGGTTGAGGAGCAGCAGCTGGTACAGGGTGGACAGAGCGAACCTGAACTCGGCAGTGCCTGGCCGGTAGCGGATGCGAACACCCACGACGTCCGCCGGGTTCACTTCCATGTGCATGACCTGTGACAGCGCTGTTCATAAAATGCGTTCATAAAACAAGTTATAAAACACGTTCATGGATCATAAACCGGCAGTGCACAGTCACTGAATTATGAACGCCGAATTATGAAGGAATTATGAACGAATTATGAACGCAGATACCTCGAAATCCGGCTCTGGTCCGAGATGGAGGGGGACTTGCATTTTGCTTGGGGTTGGAGGGGATGGAGTAGGTGAAGGAGGAGGTGGTGGAGGAGGAGCCAGAGGAGAAGAAGGAGATCGTGGGGGACGGCATGGCCAACTCTGCAGTGACGGACTAGCCGCGGGGGATTTGGAGGCACCCGGATGCACGGGCTGTCCTGGAACTTTTGGACCCCATGGTCCTCATGGGCCCACACCCCCTTCGGCTAGACACCCTACTCCTCCTCCCATTGGAGAATCCAATGTGCACTCTCCGGTTTGTGTTGCACCTAGTGCATCACAAGTTGCTCGGGGGGGGGGGGGGATGGGAGGGGGGGTCCATGCGGACAGACCAATCAGGGTTAGGGGGGCTAAAGGGGAATGGCCGTGGCACCCGGAGATGGGGAACGTGTGTAGGCTGTCAGGAGCGCTGGTGAGGATGTTGAAGCTCGTGCAGCTCAACGTCATGAGCCCCGAGGTGAAGAAGGCAAGCGCCCCCAGTACCACTCCCGCTGCCATTGTAGGGGGGCGTTGGGCGTTGGGAAGATGCAGGCGGAGCGGCGGACGTGGGCTTGAGTGCCCACGTGGTCGCAGGGGATGGGGTTGGTGGCTTGGACCCGGCGGCAGCCATTTGGGGGCCTGTGGGGGTTGATCCAAGGGATCCCCTCCCTTCCCAAGGCCGCACCAAAGCCCGGTGCTGCAGTTGCGGCTGCCGAGCAGCAACCGCATCCCGTGATCCCTAGGAACGCCTTCCTCGAGGCCTTGGGGGCAATCCGCCCAACCTTGGATATGCACGGCACAGTATGTTTGCTGTGTTGTAGTGTTGTTCCAGCGAACCGTTCTACTGCGGATCTTGCGAGTTCGCCATCGCCGCCGCTGCAAATTGGTTGAGACGTTGCTAAAAGAGTTTACTAGAATGTCGTGCAACGCTTTCTCCATTGTTTCTAGTCACAGGCCAACCCTCCAAATCCTCAGGCTGGCGGCCGGGACCCGCACGGGTCCATGTGGAGTGCCATGACAGCAGTGGCCACATTTAGTTGGTGGGGTTGACGGACCTTGGGCGAATCTTCGGGAGTGACCGCCGCATGGTGCTGTCGATGTTGAGTGGGTTGGATCGCTGTGAGGCAGCGAGGTGTTCGGGGGGTTGGACCTGCAGCACCGAAGGTGGCCGAGGGTGGAGAAGGGGGTGGAGAACAGCAACGGCAGCAGGAAGAGAAGCAGCAATTGCAGCATCAAGAGGAGGAGTGGGACGACCGCCCCCCCAGAAGACCCAAAAAGCCACCAAGCCCTCCCAGGGAAGCCCCAAAAAGACCCCGTAGTCAAGGATAAAATTTTCTGAGAGTGATAATGGTGATGAGTGCCCCAAGCACACCTAGCCGCACAAGGCGGCCGAACCCGCCCCCAAAACCCCAACCAAAGCCCAAGCCCGAGCCCCCCCCCCCCCCGCCTAAGGCCAAGCCCCCGCCCCCCCCTTGGCAAGTAGGGGCCGGAACCCCAACGGGAACGTGCCGGGTGTGGGTGACACCTAGTGCGTCCCTTGGGGGGGCAATGGGGGGGACCTTCAGCTACGTGAGGATGTTGGGAAATTTGGTGAGGAGCTAGACCCCCAAGAACGTTGGGTGGGGTGCCACGGCGTCAATGGTGAGGGCAGGAAGCAGGGAAAGACGGCGAAGAAGTCGGGGCGAGACTTCACTCGTTCACTTCCCGGAAGATGTCCACCTGCTTCACCGGTTCGCTTGTCCCAATGAGCGGCAAGGGAGATGGGGAGGGGCAAGACCGTGTCCTCGCTCTCCATCAGCACCGGCGTAGTCAACCCCACGAGCTCCGGCTTCCAACGGTAGGGGGAGTGGCTGGTGAGGGAGTAGTTGGGCAAGTGGGGGTGCTTGAAGGGGTACTTGTCCTTCCCGGCCTTCTTGGTGGTGGGCTTGTGGGCAGCGAATAGCAGCGTGGTGCCCTCTGTCCCCACATGACGCCGTTGCGTCTCGTTGAAGTTTTCCCGCCCGGTGCAGGCTTGGAATGACATCATCCATGTCGTTAGCATGCAGCCGGACTTGCAGGATCGGCACATCGGGGTTGTCCTCAAGGACCCGATGCAGCCAGTTCGTGAGGGTGCAAGGCGGCTTGTCTACGGCGAGGAGGGGGCGAGTGAGGCGGATGTCGGCAACGGTGGTGCCCGGGGGGATCGCCACCTTGGTGTCGGGGTGGGCGGCGAGGTCCGTGCAGCCCAATCCAGCGGGGCCAGCATAGCCCCGAGTGCCCACGGCAGCCCGGGCAGCCTTGGCCCAGTCGACCAAGGGGGCCAACAAAGGCATCTGGGCACAAATTCAAGGGAACAAAGGTGAAACAAAGGTGCTGGAACCTTCTACTGGAACCTTGCTGGAACCCCCTTTCTGCGCTAGAACTCCTGCTGGAACCGACCTTTGTGTGCTTTTGGTGATTTTTGGAAGTGTGGCCCTTCACAACCTAGGATTGCTTTGGACTTAGGACACTTATATGAACTCCTACAGTGACTCTTAGGCATTGTAAACGCGTGCACATCTTGGTTCTAGTGGTACCCAAAAGGGGGGGCGTTTCTGCACACACCTTCTAGCGACGCACCCCACCCATCGCCCATGGGCACTGGCGGCAGAGATTTTCAGCGGGTCCGGTGATGCCGATAGAGGGCACAGTAAACAAAATTCAATGGGGGACATTTCTTCGAAGTGTGTGTATTCGCATTGGACACTATGCACATGTAGGTCGTAGGGTAACCCACACTTTCAAGAAGCGCCTAACAGAAATTATTACCACCTTGACAGTGGGTGTTGTTGGAGTGCGGCAAATCGCCAGTGAGTTTGCCGATATATGGTCTACCCTTTTAGCACATGTAAAGCATGTGGCTCATGCTGACAGCTTTTTCCAAAGGACCCCTAAGGCAGGGCAAATTGATATCAGCACCTCTATGTTGTTGTTGACAGACCCGAAGTACCATGTTCGAATGGTACATGGCCTCAGGAACCATTCTCCGAACACCATGTTTGGTGGTGTCCTCTTGTGGACACTAATTGAAGTGCTGCTGCGCAATATGCGTAGCCTATATGCCTTGTGGAGGCAAAAGACACCATTGACCAATGGTCAGGTGCAAGAGGCCAAGACTCACTGCTGTAAAATAGGTGAGGCATGGCTCCCATTGGGTTGGAAGTCAAGCCCATGGGTCCACTGGACAGTGGCCCATTGTGGAGCGGTACTCCAAAAGTTTCGTAACCTTTATGTGTTTGGCAGTATACATGCGGAACACACGCATGAGCCTTTCAAACTTGCCGTCAAAATTAGCATGCGTGGGTGGTGCCTTCGCTGCCCATGCGTTTCACGACGTGGTCTCACCCATGTATTGAACATGGAGACCTTTGACGTGGGGTCACGACACCGAGCGGCCCGGCAAAGGCTTGCCCTTGGCGAGGCCGCAAGGGACCAAAGAAAAAGGCACTGCATGTACGCTTGAGAAGCCAAATTTGAACCCGGTGGATGCATTTGGTGCCCTTCTTGCAAAAGTCCTTGGCGCAGAAATCCCCCGCTAAAAGGGTGCAGAAAGGGGGTTCCGGCACACAAAGGGTGTGCAGAAAGGGTGCAGAAAGGGGGTTCTAGCGCGGAAAAGGGGGAGCAGAAAGGGTGCAGAAGGGGTGCTAGAACCCCCCTTCCAGCAAGAGGAGGGTGTGTGGAAATCCGGGAAAACAAACCGTTTTAGACAAAAGTGAAAATCAGCCACCAAAAGGGGCGTAAACATGTGGTGATTGGCCCCAAACCACATTTCAACCATACAAGGTGGTGTGGCTCGGGTAAACATGCAAAAAGGGCGCTATAAGGGGGGGGTTCTTGTGCACACCTTCTAGCGACGCACCCCATTGTCGTCATCGGACGATGAGTTGTTAGTGTCTGGTGGGGGGCAAGTTGATTGTGGCCTGCTTCCCCCCCTTCTGTCCAGCCTTCTTCCGCTTCCCCTTCTTCCGGGACATACGGAAGACTGTAAACCAAGAAGAGGAACACAAAAAAGCGCATTTCGACGTGCGCTATCCCTCGTTTTGACGTGCGCTAAAATTGGTTTTGTCTTAAGCTACATTGCACTACAGTACAAGCTAAAACTAGTTTTGACACGCGCCAAAACAGTTTTTGAAGTGCGACAAACGAAGGCAAACGAAGCAAACAGGGCACAAGACAAAAGTCGACATGGACCGAGGTTTGACGTAAGACGGCCCAACGTGTTACTGGGAAAAGCATGGATTTAGCCTCATTTTACATAAATTTGAAATGGTTTTGTCCTACCACCACCCCGAAACATGGAGGGACACGACAAACAGCGTTTAACGCTACCTTGTTTGACCTAGATTTGACTGGGTTTTACCGCATTTTAGCGAAACTTCACTTTTCCTATTTGTCTTCGTAGTTACAGGGTACCCTTTCGTACAGGTGCTCGTACGAAAGGCGTACGAAAGGGGTCCTTGACCTACGAAAGGGCACCCTGTCGTAGGCCTTTCGTAGCCCCTTTCGTACAACCACGGCCACTTTCGTACCCCTTTCGTACCCCTTTTGTACCCCTTTCGTCGATGCATTCGTAGCAAAACCCTGTACTTAGCTTATCCATTGGCCACGGTTTATCCCCCATAGGTTTGTTTTTTACGCACACTAAATAACGAAGTGCGAGGATTGGTCCAAGCTTGTACACGGCGGAGACTCCTCCACTTCGCAGACCTAGACCGCCACCAGAAGAAGGGCCAACAACAGTGGCTCGGATGGGGTTCACAACTCCTGCCGGCCATCCTTCAAGATCCCCAAGTCGCCTTGAGAAGACGCAAGGATGGAGGCCAATACATTACTAGGGGATGTTGTGAACCTCATATGTGGCAAGATTCGGATCAGGAAGACAGAGTGACTGACGCCCTGAGGATCCTAACCCTCTATAGGGCACAACATCTGTCATGGGCCACAGCCTTGAAGATGGAACGACGCTGCACAAATGAGGAGCTGTATACCACCTAGCCATCCTTGCGGCCCTTCCATGCCATACCCGTGGTTGTAAGCACCGTCAGTATGTACCCTTCGTGAACGGGGGATAAGTGGCCGTTTGAATAAATGCGTGAATTTCACGTGAATTTACCCAAATATTGAGGTTTTCGGGGGGGAAACGCCATATTTTTGGATCCTTCTGAGGGATTTGAGGGGCCAAATTTCTTCCCCCAGCTTCATTACGCATCATCCAATCAAGGTCCCGCCCCAAAAGCATGCATCATGCCCGAACCGCGCCCAAAACGAGAGGTGCCAAACCCGGCAAGCCTGTAGCCGATTCATAGGCGTGAATTCACGTGAATTCGTACGAAATTCGCACGAATTTCGTACGAATTTCGTACGAATTTCACGTGAATTAACGTGATTTTACACAAATGTTACTGGTGTGCACCCCCTGATTTGTCCTCACACCCCTAGTAGGCGCCCCAGCATGCACCCCGGTCACAGGCAACAATGGTCTGGGTTTTTGTGTGGTGATCTCATGTCCGTTTCTTGCGACACCGGAACCGCCGCTGTAGAGTCTGAAGGTATTGCATGTCGGTTAGAAGCCGTATTCTTGTACGGCTTGCATACGTTTGTACACTTATGGGCCCTTGCCCATGTTCTGCCCTTTTGGTCGCATCCCACCCATGCAACCAAAGGCTATCGTCGATGGTGTGGTTGTCCACAACCACTTGCACCCCTAGTCTCCCCCGGAGGAGGCTTAGGATGTTGCCCTTCAGCCTTCGGTGACTTCCAACCATGGCAAAGCAGGAGAACTTTGACAAGATTCTCCACTTCTTTGCAAAATAATACATGTGGTCGATCCAAAGATGCGTCCACAGAAGTTTGCCCCAGTGGAGCTGATTGTGGGCGGTGCCCATGGCTATGCTATGGTTCCGGAGCCGCCCCAACTCGGCGCCGGAGAACCATGCGGAACGCCAAGCGTATACACAGATGCTTGCAAAATTCTCCCACCACATTTTGCACACCGACTCCCAACTTTTTCCTCCTACTTGCTGCTGCCTCACAGCAGGCTGTTGTAGGCAAGCATCTATTATCTTCTCCCAACCCCTGTTCCGCATGAAATGGATGGCAGCAGCACACTCCATCCTCACCTTCCCCTTGCTGTTTGCCTTGTCATTATTTAATGAGGCATGGGTGCAAGTTTGTGGTGCAAGCCTTGCCTCATCTAGAACCGGTTGCAGCATGGTGTGTGCCACAGTGGCCGGTCCCTTCCCTGTCAATTGTACAACTAGGTCCCGTGTCCCGTTGATGCCACACAACAGGACACGAAGGACCAATGGAGCCCATAATCAGGCACTCGCCTATCACTCATGATGGTACTATATATAGCACCTATGGCAACAGCCATTTCCCAGTTGCCGTCCATTGCACTTGCTGTGCCAAAGGTAGCAAGGCACAGAGCATGGTTACGCATGAAGACCCAACACACGGTGGCACCAGGGGATTTTGCCTTCCAGTTTTGGCAGCCCGCCATGAGCACCTGTGCTTTCCCATCTGCACACAGAAAAAAAAGGGACTACCTATCGTTCCCTCCCGTATCCTTAAAACTTACGGTTGCGGCCTTGCGCAACTCGTCATCAAAATCGATTTCTTGGGAGGCCGCGTAGAGGGTCTCCCACTTTTCACTGCCCCCCAGTAGCCACCAACTAGATAGTTGGTTCGTGCTAGTGGTGCCACCAAGCGTGCAATGGACGTACCAGGCCTCGTGCCTCGATTTACCGTCCACCGCAATAGGCAAGCAATGGAGCCGTCGGTCCCCGGGCTGCATGATGTCCGAGGGTGGGGGTGGTCGACACTTGCACAGGTGGCCGATGGGGTCAGGTCGGTAGCAGGCCGCACCATGGATGGCTGTGTTGTCTCCCGTATAGGCAGTGAACGCCCGGGACTCCGTTAACGCCAGGTGCCCAAGCATGCCGCACACCTGGTCCCATAGCACACCGAATGTGAAACTCGTACAAATTTCGTGCGAATTTCACGTGAATGTCAGAGAATTTTTTCCGAAGAAAACATTCGACTCATCCCTCTGCCCTCGTTGGCCCTCACAAAGCAAGCACAGGATGGAGCTCAAGGAGTTACCACACACCCAGTCCAATGGTCATCATTCCGGCTGACACATAGTCAGCACTGTAACACATTAGGGGGCAGAGGATACCCCAACTAAAATAGGGACAGTGCCGAAGAAAATTTCGCAAAGTGGGGGGGGGGTACCCCATGTGGCGGTCAAACAGCCCATGCCTGGGGGGGGGGGGGGGGGCAGGATATTTGTACATATATTCATATACAAAAATGTACAAATAACATCCGTGGAGGTTAGAAGGGACAGGTGGTCCCGAAGTTAAAGGGGGAGCTACGCCCCCCCCCCCCCCCCCACCTGGAGCGGAACTTTGGCCAGCGGAGCCCTGGCGAGCTCTGCTCAACCACCGCCTCAGCAAAGGAGGCGTCCATGGCCGCTGAAGTGAGGGGTGGGGGGGGGGGTACTGCCGGCGCATATCCTCCAATGCGGCACTCACCCTGCGGGCGTCCGGGGCCACGCTGTTCACACCGGCTTGCATGCCCACTGGCCATCATGGGCATCCGCAAGCCGGTGGACACCGATGACTTCTGGCCGGCGCATGCCTCGGCCTGGGCATGCCAGGCCTGTGCGCCGGCCACAAGGTACCGGACACCGGCAGCACTGCCCCCCCCCCCCCCCGCCTTGTCACCCGGGGGGACCTCGGCACCCTCCGGCCCCTCCCCTGCCTGTGCCGGTGGCTTTACCTTGCGCGCCGTCCCCGCGCTCCAGGGTTTTCACCCTGGCGACCAACCGGTCCCGCTCCTTGGTGACGTCCGCCAACCGCGACTCGGCGGCCCGCCTGTCCTCGTTGGCCCTGTACAGGCGGGCCGCGAGGTTGCGGTTGCCGGCCCGCGCGCTGATCGTGCGCACCTCCCACGCCCCCGCCCGCTGCAGCTGCTGCTGCTGCTCCACCCACTTGTGCACCGCCCCCCTCTGCCCCTATCCTGCCGCCCGCTCCACCGGGGTCGCCATATGCGGGGCTTTCGGGGGGGTGGGGGGGATCAGTGTCCCCTTGGGGGGGGGCGGCCTTTCTGCTTCCGGGCCGAGGCGGTGGGTGGGGGGGGGGTCGTCCTCCCCCTCGACGTCAATGACGTCAGCCCCCCCCCCGTCTTCTGCTGCCTCCCCACATGGATGCGCATGGCAAGCCATGCCACGTCCACCCACTCCGGCCTCCGCTTCACCAACCCCGTGACCACATTCAGCCCAAAGACCCCAGCCGTGGTCACCGTGCCCTCTTCCCCAGTCCGCGCCACCCCCGTCTGCACCCGCCAGTGCCCGCTCACAAGCCTGTAGTGCTGTAGGCAAACAGGCCCAGCAGCTTTTGCACCTCGGGCAGGTTGGAAGCCCCCATGACCACAAAAGGGGCAAGGGAAGGAGATGCGGAGGGTGCCCTGCAGCCCCCGGGACTCCAAGACCATGTCCCACACGGCAGAGAGATGCCGCTGCCGCCCATCGGGCCCGGGCGGCACCATCTGCGTCGAGGCCGGATCCGGCTGCCTGGGGGCGAGGGTGACCCGGTCCGGGGGGGGGTGGGGTCCAAGTGCGTGGTGTTGGGCTGGTGGTGGCGGTGCCGGGGTCGGGGGTCCACAAGTTAAAAAGAGCCCCCTGCAGCCCATCCTTGGCGTCAGGGGGGGCGGGCAACCCATGGTGGCGGCTGTTGGCCACCATCAGCAGCATGTCCCCCCTCTGCAACTGAATGGTGTTCCCGCGCGCCTCCCCGGCCTCCCCCGGGCGTGGTGCCGAATGTCCGGCGACCACGCGTAGAACGGGACCTACAGACAGGGAGAAGTGTGCAAGGCACCAATGGAGAATGGGGAAGCAAACATGGAACAACGCAACAACAAACGAACAAATTGGACGACATTCACAGAAATTCGTACCACAATTCGTACGAATTTCACCATGCCTCAATATTCACACACATTCAGTCATGTGAAATTCGTACGAATTTCGTACGAATTTCACGTGAATTTCGTCGAATTTGCCAATAAACAAATCAAACACACAAGCAAGCACACCTTGCAATTACAGGGGCATGTGATTGACCATGCCCCGGCCTTCGAGCATATCGGCGACCGCCAGGCTGGGGCCGTGTTCATCAGATGCCACAGCGTGGTCGGCCGCCCCGGGGGAGCATCGCACGACATGGCGAAGTGGATCTCCGACTCCGCATCGACGTTGTCCCCCTTCCACACCTCGACCTGGTGCACGCTCCCCACGAAGAAGAGCACGCACTGCTCGCCGACCTCGATGACGGCGAGGTCGGAGGCCGGGGCCGACCGGGAGAGGAAGGTGGGGTGGAAGGCGCAGGTGGGGGGGCCGGCCAGGACCGCCCCGGGGGAGTCGGCGAAGAGGGCCTTGCAGCACCCCCCTCCCACAACCCCACCCTCCCAAACGGCCCCTTCCCAACCCACAACACCTGGTCCACGCTGGGGAACTCGCAGCTGGACAAATCCCCAGCATCGTCCGGGGCCTCCTTCGGGGGGCTCGGTGTGGGCGGTGCCAAAGTGCTCGCGGGGACGGCATGGGGACGTCGAGCTCGCGCGGCGCATGCCCCAGACCGGTGCTGGCCTCGGTGCAGCCCCTTGCAGAACGTCCAGAGCGGCGCGAGCCCTCACTGCGCCCGCTGCCGGCCTCGCTCGGGGTCCGTCCACCACGGGTGCCTCCGGGCGGCTCGCCGTGCTCCTCGGGGAATCGGGGCCGGGGCTTGAACCGGCGCCAGGGCCGTCCCCGCCTGCACCGCCACCTGGTAGTCCTCTGACAAGCAGAGGAAGCTACTCAGGTGGCACCGAGATGTCCCTGCTGTCATGGGGGAGCTCCTCCGGGTGGGTGGCGACATCGAAGTGGGGGAGCTAGGCCCCACTCCCCACAGTAGCCACAATGACGCTGCCCGGCGTCACTGGGTGGAGGTCCCCAACCTGAGGGACACTTTCGGTGAGGTGGGGGTGGAACTTCTTGAAGAGAGGCCCCCCGACCCCCGTCCCCAAGGGGAGCTCAAGATGCCTTGCCTGATTTTCACTCCGAGAGGCGTTGAAAAGCAGCTCAAAATTTTTCGAGACGACTTTTTCGTCGCCGCTGCCCCATGCCTTCATCACCTTGTTCCACCCCACCTCGCAATCCCGTGCTTCCACAAGCCCCCGAAGCACAATGTAGCCGTTCCCATCAAGTAAGTTGAGGGGCGGCTGGGAGGGGCCAACCCTGTCGGGGGCGGGGTCGGGGTTGCCCATCACCCCATGACGGGGGTCGGGAAGGGATTCGGTGCGGAGGGGGGGGTTCACTTGAAATGAAGGGGGGGGCGCATGAGGCACCACGGTACCATTGCAAAGAAGTTGTACTGTAGAAGGTGGGGTGGGTGATGTCGGGAATATGCACATGTAGGGGGAAGGTGGGGTGGAAAGGGGCGATGCCCAAATCATCCCACCACCGGGGGTTGGCAAGGTGCCAGGAGAAGGGGGAAAAGGAGTGGTCGGCCGGTGCACCTGCAGCAAGATCGTGTAGGCACACCATGTCGCAGTGGTGGGGGGGTATGCACAAGGTTAGTGGTGGGGTACACCTGGACGTGGGCGTCCTTAGGCTTCCCCACCGGGTTAGTGCGCATGGAACTGAGGAGTTGGTCAAGGCTGGCAGGTTCAGGGGTCAGATGCAAAAAGTCAAGGGAGGGGAGTTGGCGGCGCACTTCCCTCCACAACGTTGTGGCCCAGGCCCTCCCCCCAAGATAGGAGTTGCAGGTGGGGCTGCGCAGGTCGATGTGGAGCACATCGGGGGAGGAGTCGAGGGATGCTGCCGAGCCCACAACATCATCCACCCCCAGTGCCCCCCACTGGTATGTCGCCTCCTCCAATTGATGGTGGGTGACGGGGAGGGCTTGGTAGTGGGCGAGGGTGTCGGCTGCGGGGTCGGGGCGCGAGGCCAGGGTGGCGAGCTGGGACATAGTCTGCTGGGATATGGTCAAAAGAACATGCGAAGAAAGGCTTTGAGGGCTGTGAGAAAGCGAAACAGTGGAAATGAGGGTAAATTCGCACGAAATTCGTGCGAATTTCACATTCTCGTGAATCTGTGAACCTAGCGTGAATTTATGCGTGAATTCGGGTGCGTGAATTTCACAATCACGCGAATCTCACCAAATGTGTTCAACCATGTGGCTACTTCAAACCTCTAATTTGCACACATTTGTTGGATCTCACTTTGGGCGAAGATAGCACGACAAAAGCACACGATGGCACCAAGTTACGAGCAAAACACAGCAAAAATAGGTGAAATTCACGGTACCGTGAATCTGGGATTCAAACGGCCGATTCACGAAGAGTACATAAAAGGGACACGGGGGCGGCTCAGGTATCCCTCAAGGATGTGGCTATGCTATCATAGAAATTGCCAAAGCTGCAGGACAACTCCAAGTCCCCGCAGACCCTATCAAAGTGATAGTGGCCACGGATGCAGCCCCACTATGGAAACGTTCTGCCACCAGGGCAGATGTTTTTGTAGATGTATGGGGGGGACCAGAGGCTGCAGGCAATCCGGGCCCATGGGGCTCATGGTGGGCCATGGATGGCCCGGATGACATTGCCTATTTGCGGGCAATGGATTATTGTGGGAGGTTGAATGAAGAGATAGAGGGACTAGAGGGTGTTACACATGTAGTAGAGGGGTTAGAAAGGACCATGGTGGTGTGCCCTACGGCGGATGGGAAACGGATGCAGGTTATCAACCCGGGGAGGCAAGGAAACAAGTGTTGGGTGTGCCGCGATGATAATGGTTTAGATGTATGTCACACTGTACCAGATACACTGAGGTGGGTGGAACTACAAAGCAATCTTTCTCAGTAAATGGCAAAAAAAAAAGTACAAATGGGGTAAAAAGTAGGAAATGGTCAAAAAGATCATTTTGGTCGAAAATGAGTATGAAATACAAATCCGGCATGCTAAGAATACCCCCATATTCCATGTTCTATGTTTGAAACACCCACGGTGGTCCCGTACCCCTACCCGCAGTGTTCTCTTGTACTTTCGAGGCCTGGTACTATGCTTCAGGAATTTTACTTGGTTTTTGCGTGCGTAAAAAGGCCCTTTTGCGTGCGTAAATTGCCCTTTTTACTTACCAGGTTTTTTTTTACTCCGGACGCAAAATACCCCTTTGACCTACGCAAAACCAGGTAATTGCCTGCCTTTAACCCCCCCCCCCCCCTACACCCAAACACAAACCCACATCCGCGGTCCAATGCATGCCATGCGTGCAAGCAAACATGGAGGCCATTGCTGGGATCTTTGCTTGCATTGTTCCAATCATTCAGTCACACATGTCCAAGTGGTATTCCACCGCCAAATCACCAAAGTATGCACAATAGAATTGTACCATTGTAAGACAAACATGCGAGAAACCCTACAACATCCCCTTACACATCACCCTTTCCCAGTACAGCTTGGCATTCCCAATTGCATTGGCGGGTCCAAGAAGGATGCCAGACGTTGAACCCCCTGCTAAACAACCCCCAGTCCAAGTTGTCGTTCCGAAGCACTTCTGCCCACCCCTTCCTCAGCGCTCGGTGTGCCCCCCGTAGGCGAGACCCCCGTTTCTTACTTCCCCCCTTGAAGCTCCTCTTCCTAATCTCACTCTTCAACGACTGATGCCTCCCCTCACCCCTGAAAGCACTGAATGCGGACAGGGTGCCCCATTCCCTCGCCATCCCGCACATGTGGTCCACCCAAAAGTGGGCCCAGGGGGTCACCACACACCCATAAGCTTTGTGGGCACTCCCCATATTGGACAAAGCACCTTTCAACACATTCATATCGCAAAGGTGCAACCTGCCCTCCTTCTACACAAGGTCACGGGTCAGTGCAAATTTCTCTCCCCGCAACCGCCAACAAGTAGTCCATGTCATTGTTACCCCCCCCCACTTGCACCGGGACGTGTAAAAGATTGTCCCCCTCCGAGTAGTCGGCAACGCAATCCCACCCTTGCCGTTTCACCCATGCCCCTGCGGCAGTTTGCTCCAATCGCAGGGCCTTCTTTCCCACCTTCTCTTGCTCACAATCGGCCGCCGTGGCCGTGCGGCTCTCAACCCTGATGACATCCGAAAACCAGTGCACCCAAACCAATGCCCTCCCCTTCGTCCATCCGTGGTGATGCATCAAAGCCTTAACCAACCCACTGCCCGCACAATGCACCAAACGGTGCACCCCATGGAGTCCAAAGTCGGGGGATCTTTGGAAAGGGAGGATTGCTGGCAGTGTCATCCCCCCCAAGTGCCAAACCTTGAGCAACATTGAAATTCCTTGCCCAAACGCACCCAAACAAAGAAGGCGGTTCCCCCCGCAAAGCCAGCACACATGTGCCAAAAGGTCATTGCACTTAAAATTGCAACACCCCGAGAGGGCAACTTGCGCCTTGGTGCCATCCGATCCGCATGTCCCACCAACACCATCACCATCCGATCACCTTCACCCACCAACACCATCACCATCCGATTGGCATGTCCCACCAAAACCATACCATCCGATCACCGCCGGCCACCTCAACGGGCCCCAGATCCCTGAGACCGCGGCGACCCCCCCCGTTGGGGTCCCGGACTCGGTTGCCCCTTTCTTCCTCGGCGGTTGCAGGATGTCTCCGACATCCGACTTCTTCAGCGGCGCGTCCAGCACCGCTGAAGAGGACGGAGGGGGGGCAACCTCCTTGTTGACTCACTTCAGGTTTTCCTCCAGCGGAGCCGTGGCCGTTGCTGCTTGCTGCAGTCCTGTTCGCAACTCAACGGCACAGTGCGTCACCCAGGCCTTGTGCTCCGCGGCACCCGTGTCCTGCACGGCCACGGCCTTGGGAGCGGTGCGCTTCATCCCGCGCTGCCCACGCGCAGCCTCCAGCTCGTGCCGGAGCTTCTTCTCCCGGGTTCGCCACACCAATTCCCCCTTGCTGGCCGCAGCTGGCTGTCCCGCTCCTTCTCCATCCCCAGGGGCGTTTTCAGGGGCACCGACCAACTCAACCTTGGGGCAGGTGGTGCAGGGGGCTGCAATTCACTGCCCGAAGAGGTTGCGGGGGGGTCCTCGTCCGCCTGTCCCACCCCTGGTACCTCAGGCTCAATAAACATCACGTCCGGGACATTCTCCGGTTCCACCACATTTGGGGGTGTGCGGAATTTTTCCGGCACATTGACAAAGGGGGAAACAATCGTCCTCCCCCGCCCGCAAGCTCCACGATGGATCAACGTTCCATCCATCAGCAAAACACTGCCTCCCTTTTGCTGGACCACGTGCCACGTGTTGGATGTGTGGTAGCCATGGTGCAATTTGCAGAGATTTTTACGAGGGGATCATCCTGCAGGGATATGAAAACCACCCTTGTGTCCGCGGCACCCCGCGACGTAAGCATGAAATCGCGGTGCGGCCAGTGGTAGCCCTCCAGGGGGGGGGCCTCCATCCGTTCCACCAATCGGGGCTCCCTGTCCACCAGGTCATCCAGCACCGGGAAAAGGTCTGCCAAAATGCGCAGCAAACGCCACGTGATTTCCGAGGGGAGCCACTTGTTTACTGTTCCCGGGGCGGTCTGCCGGCGCCCACGACCTTGGTTGTGGCCCTCAAGGAGAATGTCTTCCCAATTCTCATATCCCTCCAACTGCATGGCACACAACCGACCCACCAGGTCCGATGGCAGAAAGTCCTCCACCAAACGGTAGCCAGTGGCCTTATACTCCTCGGGGATCGTCGACGGCGGATTCGGCATTGGATGCCGAGACACGGGGTATTTCACTGCGATGTCTGGCGACAGACAACCCATACCAAGCGCAAAAAATGCGACCTGTGTTACAAAAATTGTGGGCTACGTCAAATCAGGGATGGCCGAACCTTTCAAGGTCTCGCGCCGACCCACGGACTGATTCGCTCCATAGGCCGACCAGTCCGCAAATTTGGACTCCCGAAAAAAAATGTGCGTGTCCGTATTGAGGCGCCCTTCCCAATGTTTCACCTTGACGGGGTCTGACCACATCCGTCGGTTACCGGCCTCCTTTTCCCGATCCGCATCCGGCACATTGAACACCGACACATATTGCCGTTGGGGGCCTTGGGCACGTTGCATCATGGCAAACAATGCCGTTAAAGTCTCTGCACTGAGTTGCAGGATTATCCCCATTGGGGCAGGGTTCAACCAGTGGTATAGGCCCAGAGCAAAATTGCTCAAACCTCCCTTGGTCAAAGCAACTGGACCGGCCTGCAGGTGGACCCTCAACAAAAATTCAAGGGTTCACCGTTTTCCTGCTGCAATTTTTGCAGCCGCTCTCTCAGTGAGTAAACATCCTCGGGGATAGCCGGCAACCCCTCCATCTCGTTCACGGAGAGTGCACAATCCAACAAACGGACACCAGTTCCCGCCACATTTTCCACACCCACCACCTTCACATACTCATCAACAACCTCCTTGGTGGGCTCGTGGGTACTGCGGGGAGGAGGGGCGGGCTTGGGCGGTGGATGCGGGTCCCCGGGGGCTTGGACAGCGGCCTTGGCTTTGTGCGTCTTGCCAGGCATGTCCCATAAAAGCGAAGCCCCTAAGAGTGAAGAGGCAATTACATCGATTTTTCGTGCGCAAAAGGCCTAATTTGCGTCCGCAACGGAATTCACGAGACAAGTGAATACAGCCTTTTATGTGCGTAAACGACCCTTTTTGCGTCCGACCTAAACTTATAGTAACCACGCAAATACACCCTTTTACGCGCGCACAAAGCCAGTAAAGGGCAATAATTGCATGTACATGGGGGTGGTGTGGTGCAGGACAGGTAAAGGTGGCAAAACACCTCCGTTTTTACCCATATTTCAGCCTATTTGCATGTAAATGTGTCCGTTACACACCGTACGAGAGGGCAAAGCGAGCAAACACGAACAAGACAAGTTATTGAATTTTTCCCCATTTTACCTGGTTTTTACCTGGTTTTTACTTGAGAAACACTGTGGGCCTTTACTTCGTAGTTACTGGGGGCTTGTTACCAATTCGTGCCACTAATTCGGAGGGTGGGGGAGTTTAACCATGCATTCCTTAGGATTTTCAATTGTTTTTCCAAGAGGTTAAATAGTGAGGTGAAAGGGTGGGGGGGAAATGGGTTAGAAGGTGCGAAGGCCTGCCTAGCCTAGCTACACGACCGCTACAAGGAGGTGATTGCTGAAGCCTCTCGTATCCCTGCTACAGATAGACTCGCCCCCCGCAAGAAAAAGGAGGGAGCCTTTGAGCTAACCCGAGGCAATGGGATGCGCTGTTCTAGGGCGTGGTGCGGAACCCCCCCAATTTTGGGAGTTGTTAATATGGCTGGAACCCGGACTTTCACATGTTACATGGGTGCACTATGATGCAAAAATGTGCCTTGCATGTCTCGTTTGCTCGATATTGCCCATTTTGCACTTTTTGCGATTTGGTGTTTTTGTGCTCTAACTGTTTAGAACGGGGTTAAAGCACCGGCTATCGCGGGGGTTATCACGACCTTTGTGCCAAGTGTTTTGTGTTGTTTGTGTTAGAGAGGGATGGAGGAGGGGTGCGCGATAACTACCCGCGATAACTGCGCGATAACTGAGTTATCGCGCGATAACTAGTGCTCTAACTAGTTAGAGCAAGGTGCACTAGCTCCGCTCTAACTCTGTTCTAACTGTGCTCTCACCCTTTGCCCCCCCCCCAAAAAAAACCACCCCTACGATGAGGGTTGCTTGGGGATAGAAAGGGGATGGGGGGTTTTTGAGGGTGCCGAATCCATTTTTTTAGCTGGTTTGCCCCAAAATTGAGGCTAGATGAGTGTGCCGGAAATTGTGCTCTAACTAGGGGTTCCGCACCACACCCTAGAACGCTGAATCCCAAAGGTCTTCCTAACCTCCCACCCCCCGAACGTGCAAAATTAAGGTATTTGCTGCAGTCCATCAGGTTGTTGAAGCCCAGATTGATGGCGAGCCAGCGGGTGTTGTGGTGCACCGCATCTTATTGGCCTTTTACCGGCTATATGGCTTTTGGAGATCAAAGGTGTATTTGAGTGACGCAGCGCTTGCTGCAGCCAAGGAGGTTCAACAATCTTTGCAAGGGAGTGGAAGAAAGAAGTGGTTGGGTTCATGGGACATGGGTGCATTGGGCTACTTGTCATTCTGGTGTCTTCCTAAGTCGATACCGCAGCCTATATATCTTTTCCGCAATTCCAACTGAAAAAGAAAAATAGTGCCTTCAAGCTTGACCTTGGGCATCTTTTCCGGGGATGGTCCATCACCCGACCCATTTACACGAGGCAGGGTCTATTGCATCTCGTAAACAACCATGCACTGGACCTTGGGTTCCTTCTGCGGAGGGCCCAGAGTGATGGAAGTGAGATCCAATTGAAAAAGAAGAGAAGGAGGCCAAGTGCAGAAGGAGAACAATGATCCCCCCCCCCTCCCCACAACAATTGCAAGCAAAAAACTGGGGGCTGGTGGCCAAGTTGATGTGGTAATTTCCATTTTTGTTGCCTGTCTTCGGCGCCGGTGTGTGGTGTGCAGAGTTCTGACCTCGACATGATTACAGCCCTCTTGCAGCAGCACCTGGCTGATGGTGCCGGAGCGGTAGGGCTGTCTTGAAGCACCTGTGTGTAACACATGTGGGACTGCAAACCTGGGGATGGGGTTCGAACCGGGGATTGGGGGGCGGGGACCTAGGGGGCATCCCTATCATGTGGACCACCAGCCCACATGGCAGAGACATTGTTATTATGCATCATTGAACTCGGGTGTGGGTCGATCCCATGCATTGGGGCGCCATTGAAAAAACAAAACCTGTCTTCACAGCCTGTTGATGTTGTGCCACGTGATCCTTCTTCTTACCTCGCCCACCCACTGGAAGATCACCTGGGGCACTCCTTCAGGCACAGCCCATGGGCAAGGCTGTCTTCAGCGCCCCAAGATAGTGCATTGTCCATTTCATCAACCTCGTTGTCACCCATTTCGTCGTCCTCATCGTCTACCTGGGTTCGAACCTGGGAACACGGAACACAAGCAGAGGTAGGAGACCACTGGACCCAAGCACGAGACAACCAAGCCATTTCGAAGGTTATTTGGACCTTTATGCCAAGTGTTTTGTGTTGTTTGTCCTAGTGAGGAATGGAGGAGGGTTGCGCGATAACTACCCGCGATAACTGCGCGATAGCTGAGTTATCGCGCGACAACTAGTGCTCTAACTAGTTAGAGCAAGGTGCACTAACTCTGCTCGAACTCTGTTCTAACTCTGCTCTCACCCTTTGCCCCCCCCCCCCCCCCCCCCCCAAAAAAACCACCCCTACGATGAGGGTTGCTTGGGGATAGAAAGGGGATGGGGGGGTTTTGAGGGTGCCGAATCCATTTTTTTAGCTGGTTTGCCCCAAAATTGAGGCTAGGTGAGTGTTCCGGAAATTGTGCTCTAACTAGGGGTTCCGCACCACGCCCTGGAACGCTGCATCCCAAAGGTCTTCCTCACCTCCTACCCCCCGAACGTGCAAAATTAAGGTAGTTGCTGCGGTCCATTAGGTTATTGGGGCCCAGATTGGTGGCGAGCTAGCGGGTGTTGTGGTGCACTGCATCTTATTGGCCTTTTACCGGCTATATGGCTTTTGGAGATCAAAGTTGTATTTGAGTGACGCAGCGCTTGCTGCAGCCAAGGAGGTTCAACAATCTTTGCAAGGGAGTGGAAGAAAGAAGTGGTTGGGTTCCTGGGACATGGGTGCATTGGGCTACTTGTCATTCTGGTGTCTTCCTAAGTCGATACCGCAGCCTATATATGTTTTCCACAATTCCAACTGAAAAGAAAAATAGTGCCTTCAAGCTTGACCTTGGGCATCTTTTCCCGGGATGGTCCATCACCCGACCCACTTACACGAGGCGGGGTCTATTGCATCTCGTAAACAACCATGCACTGGACCTTGGGTTGCTTCTGCGGAGGGCCCAGAGGGATGGAAGTGAGATCCAATTGAAAAAGAAGAGAAGGAGGCCCAGTGCAGAAGGAGAACAATGATCCCCCCCCCTCCCCACAACAATTGCAAGCAAAAAACTGGGGGCTGGTGGCCAAGTTGATGTGGTAATTTCTATTTTTGTTACCTGTCGTCGGCGCCGGTGTGTGGTGTGCAGAGTTCTGACCTCGACATGATTACAGCCCTCTTGCAGCAGCACTTGACCGATGGTGCCGGAGCGGTAGCACTGTCTTGAAGCACCTGTGTGTAACACATGTGGGACTGCAAACCTAGGGATGTGGTTCGAACCGGGGAATGGGGGCCGGGGACCTAGGGGGCATACCTGTCATGCGGACCACCAGCCCACCTGGCAGAGACATTGTTATTATGCATCATTGAACTCGGGTGTGGGTCGCTCCCATGCATTGGGGCGCCATTGAAAAAACAAAACCTTTCTTCACAGCCTGTTGATGTTGTGCCACGTGATCCTTGTTGTTGCCTCGCCCACCCACTGGAACATCACTTTGGGCACTCCTTCACGCACAGCCCATAGGCAGGCCTGTCTTCAGCGCCCCAGGATAGTTCATTGTCCATTTCGTCAACCTCATTGTCACCCATATCGTCGTCCTCATCGTCTACTTGGGTTCGAACCAGCGCGATAACTGAGTTATCGCGCGATAACTAGTGCTCGAACTAGTTAGAGCAAGGTGCATTAACTCTGCTCGAACTCTGTTCTAACTCTGCTCTCACCCTTTGCCCCCCCCCAAAAAACCACCCCTACGATGAGGGTTGCTTGGGGATAGAAAGGGGATGGGGGGTTTTTGAGGGTGCCGAATCCATTTTTTTAGCTGGTTTGCCCCAAAATTGAGGCTAGGTGAGTGTTCCGGAAAATGTGCTCTAACTAGGGGTTCCGCACCACACCCTAGAACGCTGCATCCCAAAGGTCTTCCTAACCTCCCACCCCCCGAACGTGCAAAATTAAGGTAGTTGCTGCGGTCCATCAGGTTGTTGGGGCCCAGATTGGTGGCGAGCCAGCGGGTGTTGTGGTGCACCGCATCTTATTGGCCTTTTACCGGCTATATGGCTTTTGGAGATCAAAGGTGTATTTGAGTGATGCAGCGCTTGCTGCAGCCAAGGAGGTTCAACAATCTTTGCAAGAGAGTGGAAGAAAGAAGTGGTTGGGTTCCTGGGACATGGGTGCATTGGGCTACTTGTCATTCTGGTGTCTTCCTAATTCGATACCGCAGCCTGTATATGTTTTCCACAATTCCAACAGAAAAGAAAAATAGTGCCTTCAAGCTTGACCTTGGACATCTTTTCCGGGGATGGTCCATCACCCGACCCATTTACACGAGGCGGGGTCTATTGCATCTCGTAAACAACCATGCACTAGACCTTGGGTTGCTTGTGCGGAGGGCCCAGAGGGATGGAAGTGAGATCCAATTGAAAAAGAAGAGAAGGAGGCCCAGTGCAGAAGGAGAACAATGATCCCCCCCCCTCCCCACAACAATTGCAAGCAAAAAACTGGGGGCTGGTGGCCAATTTGATGTGGTAATTTCTATTTTTGTTACTTGTCTTCGGCGCCGGTGTGTGGTGTGCAGAGTTCTGACCTCGACATGATTACAGCCCTCTTGCAGCAGCACTTGGCCGATGGTGCCGGAGCGGTAGCACTGTCTTGAAGCACCTGTGTGTAACACATGTGGGACTGCAAACCTAGGGATGTGGTTCGAACCGGGGAATGGGGGGCGGGGACCTAGGGGGCATACCTGTCATGTGGAACACCAGCCCACCTGGCAGAGACATTGTTATTATGCATCATTGAACTCGGGTGTGGGTCGCTCCCATGCATTGGGGCGCCATTGAAAAAACAAAACCTGTCTTCACCGCCTGTTGATGTTGTGCCACGTGATCCTTGTTGTTGCCTCGCCCACCCACTGGAAGATCAGCTTGGGCACTCCTTCACGCACAACCCATAGGCAGGCCTGTCTTCAGCGCCCCAAGATAGTGCATTGTCCATTTCGTCAACCTCATTGTCACCCATATCGTCGTCCTCATCGTCTACCTGGGTTCGAACCAGCGCGATAACTGAGTTATCGCGCGATAACTAGTGCTCTAACTAGTTAGAGCAAGGTGCATTAACTCTGCTCTAACTCTGTTCTAACTCTGCTCTCACCCTTTGCCCCCCCCCAAAAAACCACCCCTACGATGAGGGTTGCTTGGGGATAGAAAGGGGATGGGGGGTTTTTGAGGGTGCCGAATCCATTTTCGTAGCTGGTTTGCCCCAAAATTGAGGCTAGGTGAGTGTTCCGGAAATCGTGCTCTAACTAGGGGTTCCGCACCACACCCTAGAACGCTGCATCCCAAAGGTCTTCCTAACCTCCTACCCCCCGAACGTGCAAAATTAAGGTAGTTGCTGCGGTCCATCAGGTTGTTGGGGCCCAGATTGGTGGCGAGCCAGCGGGTGTTGTGGTGCACCGCATCTTATTGGCCTTTTACCGGCTATATGGCTTTTGGAGATCAAAGGTGTATTTGAGTGATGCAGCGCTTGCTGCAGCCAAGGAGGTTCAACAATCTTTGCAAGAGAGTGGAAGAAAGAAGTGGTTGGGTTCCTGGGACATGGGTGCATTGGGCTACTTGTCATTCTGGTGTCTTCCTAAGTCGATACCGCAGCCTGTATATGTTTTCCACAATTCCAACTGTGAAGAAAAAGAGTGCCTTCAAGCTTGACCTTGGGCCTCTTTTCCGGGGATGGTCCATCACCCGACCCATTTACACGAGGCGGGGTCTATTGCATCTCGTAAACAACCATGCACTGGACCTTGGGTTGCTTGTGCGGAGGGCCCAGAGGGATGGAAGTGAGATCCAATTGAAAAAGAAGAGAAGGAGGCCCAGTGCAGAAGGAGAACAATGATCCCCCCCCCTCCCCACAACAATTGCAAGCAAAAAACTGGGGGCTGGTGGCCAAGTTGATGTGGTAATTTCTATTTTTGTTACCTGTCTTCGGCGCCGGTGTGTGGTGTGCAGAGTTCTGACCTCGACATGATTACAGCCCTCTTGCAGCAGCACTTGGCCGATGGTGCCGGAGCGGTAGCACTGTCTTGAAGCACCTGTGTGTAACACATGTGGGACTGCAAACCTAGGGATGTGGTTCGAACCGGGGAATGGGGGGCGGGGACCTAGGGGGCATACCTGTCATGCGGACCACCAGCCCACCTGGCAGAGACATTGTTATTATGCATCATTGAACTCGGGTCTGAGTCGCTCCCATGCATTGGGGCGCCATTGAAAAAACAAAACCTGTCTTCACAGCCTGTTGATGTTGTGCCACGTGATCCTTGTTGTTGCCTCGCCCACCCACTGGAAGATCAGCTTGGGCACTCCTTCACGCACAACCCATAGGCAGGCCTGTCTTCAGCGCCCCAGGATAGTGCATTGTCCATTTTGTCAACCTCATTGTCACCCATATCGTCGTCCTCATCGTCTACCTGGGTTCGAACCAGCGCGATAACTGAGTTATCGCGCGATAACTAGTGCTCTAACTAGTTAGAGCAAGGTGCATTAACTCTGCTCTAACTCTGTTCTAACTCTGCTCTCACCCTTTGCCCCCCCAAAAAAAACCACCCCTACGATGAGGGTTGCTTGGGGATAGAAAGGGGATGGGGGGTTTTTGAGGGTGCCGAATCCATTTTTGTAGCTGGTTTGCCCCAAAATTGAGGCTAGGTGAGTGTTCCGGAAATTGTGCTCTAACTAGGGGTTCCGCACCACGCCCTAGAACGCTGCATCCCAAAGGTCTTCCTAACCTCCTACCCCCCGAACGTGCAAAATTAAGGTAGTTGCTGCGGTCCATCAGGTTGTTGGGGCCCAGATTGGTGGCGAGCCAGCGGGTGTTGTGGTGCACCGCATCTTATTGGCCTTTTACCGGCTATATGGCTTTTGGAGATCAAAGGTGTATTTGAGTGATGCAGCGCTTGCTGCAGCCAAGGAGGTTCAACAATCTTTGCAAGAGAGTGGAAGAAAGAAGTGGTTGGGTTCCTGGGACATGGGTGCATTGGGCTACTTGTCATTCTGGTGTCTTCCTAAGTCGATACCGCAGCCTATATATGTTTTCCGCAATTCCAACTGAAAAGAAAAATAGTGCCTTCAAGCTTGACCTTGGGCATCTTTTCCGGGGATGGTCCATCACCGGACCAATTTACACGAGGCGGGGTCTATTGCATCTCGTAAACAACCATGCACTGGACCTTGGTTTCCTTGTGCGGAGGGCCCAGAGGGATGGAAGTGAGATCCAATTGAAAAAGAAGAGAAGGAGGCCCAGTGCAGAAGGAGAACAATGATCCCCCCCCTCCCCACAACAATTGCAAGCAAAAAACTGGGGGCTGGTGGCCAAGTTGATGTGGTAATTTCTATTTTTGTTACCTGTCATTGGCGCCGTTGTGTGGTGTGCAGAGTTCTGACCTCGACATGATTACAGCCCTCTTGCAGCAGCACCTAGCCGACGGTGCCGAAGCGGTAGCACTTTCTTGCAGCACCTGTGTGTAACACATGTGGGACTGCAAACGTAGGGATGTGGTTCGAACCGGGGAATGGGGGGCGGGGACCTAGGGGGCATACCTGTCATGCGAACCACCAGCCCACCTGGCAGAGACATTGTTATTATGCATCATTGAACTCGGGTGTGGGTCGATCCCATGCATTGGGGGCGCCATTGAAAAAACAAAACCTGTCTTCACCGCCTGTTGATGTTGTGCCACGTGATCCTTCTTGTTGCCTCGCCCACCCAATGGAAGATCAACTTGGGCACTCCTGAACGCACAGCCATTAGGCAGGCTTGTCTTCAGCGCCCCAGGATAGTGCATTGTCCATTTCGTCAACCTCATTGTCACCCATATCGTCGTCCTCATCGTCTACCTGGGTTCGAACCAGCGCGATAACTGAGTTATCGCGCGATAACTAGTGCTCTGACTAGGTAGAGCAATGTGCATTAACTCTGCTCTAACTCTGTTCTAACTCTGCTCTCACCCTTTGCCCCCCCCCCAAAACCACCCCTACGATGAGGGTTGCTTGGGGATAGAAAGGGGATGGGGGGTTTTTGAGGGTGCCGAATCCATTTTTTTTAGCTGGCTTGCCCCAAAATTGAGGCTAGGTGAGTGTTCCGGAAAGTGTGCTCTAACTAGGGGTTCCGCACCACACCCTAGAACGCTGCATCCCAAAGGTCTTCCTAACCTCCCAACCCCCGAACGTGCAAAATTAAGGTAGTTGCTGCGGTCCATCAGGTTGTTGGGGCCCAGATTGGTGGCGAGCCAGCGGGTGTTGTGGTGCACCGCATCTTATTGGCCTTTTACCGGCTATATGGCTTTTGGAGATCAAAGGTGTATTTGAGTGACGCAGCGCTTGCTGCAGCCAAGGAGGTTCAACAATCTTTGCAAGAGAGTGGAAAAAAGAAGTGGTTGGGTTCATGGGATATGGGTACATTGGGCTACTTGTCATTCTGGTGTCTTCCTAAGTCGATACCACAGCCTATATATGTTTTCCACAATTCCAGCTGAAAAGAAAAATAGTGCCTTCAAGCTTGACCTTGGGCATCTTTTCCGGGGACGGTCCATCACCCAACCCATTTACACGAGGCGGGGTCTATTGCATCTCGTAAACAACCATGCACTAGACCTTGGGCTGCTTCTACGGAGGGCCCAGAGGGATGGAAGTGAGATCCAATTGAAAAAGAAGAGAAGGAGGCCCAGTGCAGAAGGAGAACAATGATCCCCCCCCCTCCCCTCAACAATTGCAAGCAAAAAACTGGGGGCTGGTGGCCAAGTTGATGTGGTAATTTTTATTTTTGTTGCCTGTCTTCGGCGCCGGTGTGTGGTGTGCAGAGTTCTGACCTCGACATGATTACAGTCCTCTTGCAGCAGCACCTTGCCGATGGTGCCGGAGCGGTAGCACTGTCTTGAAGCACCTGTGTGTAACACATGTGGGACTGCAAACCTGGGGATGGGGTTCGAACCGGGGAATGGGGGGCGGGGACCTAGGGGGCATCCCTATCATGCGGACCACCAGCCCACATGGCAGAGACATTGTTATTATGCATCATTGAACTCGGGTGTGGGTTGATCCCATGCATTGGGGCGCCATTGAAAAAACAAAACCTGTCTTCACCGCCTGTTGATGTTGTGCCACGTGATCCTTCTTGTTACCTCGCCCACCCACTGGAAGCTCAGTTTGGGCACTCCTTCACGCAAAGCCCATAGGCAAGCCTGTCTTCAGCGCCCCAGGATAGTGCATTGTCCATTTTGTCAACCTCATTGTCACCCATATCGTCATCCTCATCGTCTACCTGGGTTCGAACCTGCGCGATAACTGAGTTATCGCGCGGTAACTAGTGCTCGAACTAGTTAGAGCAAGGTGCACTAACTCTGCTCTAAATCAGTTCTAACTCTGCTCTCACCCTTTGCCCCCCCCGCCCAAAACCACCCCTACGATGAGGGTTGCTTGGGCATAGAAAGGGGATGGGGGGTTTTTGAGGGTGCCGAATCCATTTTTCTAGCTGGTTTGCCCCAAAATTGAGGCTAGGTGAGTGTTCCGGAAAATGTGCTCTAACTAGGGGTTCCACACCACACCCTAGAACGCTGCATCCCAAAGGTCTTCCTAACCTCCCACCCCCCGAACGTGCAAAATTAAGGTAGTTGCTGCGGTCCATCAGGTTGTTGGGGCCCAGATTGGTGGCAAGCCAGCGGGTGTTGTGGTGCACCGCATCTTATTGGCCTTTTACAGGCTATATGGCTTTTGGAGATCAAAGGTGTATTTGAGTGACGCAGCGCTTGCTGCAGCCAAGAAGGTTCAACAATCTTTGCAAGAGAGTGGAAGAAAGAAGTGGCTGGGTTCCTGGGATATGGGTGCATTGGGCTACTTGTCATTTTGGTGTCTTCCTAAGTCGATACCGCAGCCTATATATGTTTTCCACAATTCCAACTGAAAAGAAAAATAGTGCCTTCAAGCTTGACCTTGGGCATCTTTTCCGGGGATGGTCCATCGCCCGACCCATTTACACGAGGCGGGGTCGATTGCATCTCGTAAACAACCATGCACTAGACCTTGGGTTGCTTGTGCGGAGGGCCCAGAGGGGTGGAAGTGAGATCCAATTGAAAAAGAAGAGAAGAAAGGCCCAGTGCAGAAGGAGAACAATGATCCCCCCCCCCCTCCCCACAACAATTGCAAGCAAAAAACTGGGGGCCGGTGGCCAAGTTGATGTGGTAATTTCTATTTTTGTTGCCTGTCTTCGGCGCCGGTGTGTGGTATGCAGAGATCTGACCTCGACATGATTACAGCCCTCTTGCAGCAGCACCTGGCCGATGGTGCCGGAGCGGTAGCACTGTCTTGAAGCACCTGTGTGTGCCACATGTGGGACTGCAAACCTAGGGATGGGATTCGAACCGGGGAATGGGGGGCGGGGACTTAGCGGGCATACCTGTCATGTGGACCACCAGCCCACCTGGCAGAGAGATTGTTATTATGCATCATTGAACTCGGGTGTGGGTCGATCCCATGCATTGGGGCGCCATTGAAAAAACAAAACCTGTCTTCACCGCCTGTTGATGTTGTGCCACGTGATCCTTGTTGTTGCCTCGCCCACCCACTAGAAGATCGGCTTGGGCACTCCTTCACGCACAGCCCATAGGCAAGCCTGTCTTCAGCGCCCCAGGATAGTGCATTGTCCATTTCGTCAACCTCATTGTCACCCATATCGTCGTCCTCATCGTCTACCTGGGTTCGAACCTGCGCGATAACTTAGTTATCGTGCGATAACTAGTGCTCTAACTAGTTAGAGCAAGGTGCACGAACTTTGCTCGAACTCTGTTCTAACTCTGCTCTCACCCTTTGCCCCCCCCCCAAAAAAAAACCACCCCTACGATGAGGGTTGCTTGGGGATAGAAAGGGGATGGGGGGTTTTTGAGGGTGCCGAATTCAATTTTTTACCTGGTTTCCCCCAAAATTGAGGCTAGGTGAGTGTTCCGGAAATTGTGCTCTAACTAGAAGTTCCGCACCACACCCTAGAACGCTGCATGCCAAAGGTCTTCCTAACCTCCCACCCCCCAAACGTGCAAAATTAAGGTAGTTGCTGCGGTCCATCAGGTTGTTGGGGCCCAGATTGGTGGCGAGCTAGCGGGTGTTGTGGTGCACCGCATCTTATTGGCCTTTTACCGGCTATATGGCTTTTGGAGATCAAAGGTGTATTTGAGTGACGCAGCGCTTGCTGCAGCCAAGGAGGTTCAACAATCTTTGCAAGGGAGTGGAAGAAAGAAGTGGTTGGGTTCCTGGGACATGGGTGCATTGGGCTACTTGTCATTTTGGTGTCTTCCTAAGTCGATACCGCAGCCTATATATGTTTTCCACAATTCCAACTGAAAAGAAAAATAGTGCCTTCAAGCTTGACCTTGGGCATCTTTTCCGGGGATGGTCCATCACCGGACCCATTTACACGAGGCGGGGTCTATTGCATCTCGTAAACAACCATGCACTAGACCTTGGGTTGCTTCTACGGAGGGCCCAGAGGGATGGAAGTGAGATCCAACTGAAAAAGAAGAGAAGGAGGCCCAGTGCAGAAGGAGAACAATGCCCCCCCCCCTCCCCACAACAATTGCAAGCAAAAAACTGGGGCTGGTGGCCAAGTTGATGTGGTAATTTCTATTTTTGTTGCCTGTCTTCGGCGCCGGTGTGTGGTGAGCACAGTTCTGACGTCAACATGATTACGGCCCTCTTGCAGCAACACCTGGCCGATGGTGCCGGAGCGGTAGCACTGTCTTGAAGCACCTGTGTGTAACACATGTGGGACTGCAAACCTGGGGATGCGGTTCAAACCGGGGAATGGGGGGCGGGGACCTAGGGGGCATACCTGTCATGTGGAACACCAGCCCACCTGGCAGAGACATTGTTATTATGCATCATTGAACTCGGGTGTGGGTCGCTCCCATGCATTGGGGCGCCATTGAAAAAACAAAACCTGTCTTCACCGCCTGTTGATGTTGTGCCACGTGATCCTTGTTGTTGCCTCGCCCACCCACTGGAAGATCAGCTTGGGCACTCCTTCACGCACAGCCCATAGGCAAGCCTGTCTTCGGCGCCCTAGGATAGTGCATTGTCCATTTCGTCAACCTCATTGTGACCCATATCGTCGTCCTCATCGTCTACCTGGGTTCGAACCTGCGCGATAACTTAGTTATCGTGCGATAACTAGTGCTCTAACTAGTTATCGCAAGGTGCATTAACTCTGCTCTAACTCTGTTCTAACTCTGCTCTCACCCTTTGCCCCCCCCCAAAAAACCACCCCTACGATGAGGGTTGCTTGGAGATAGAAAGGGGCTGGGGGTTTTTTGAGGGTGCCGAATCCATTTTTTTAGCTGGTTTGCCCCAAAATTGAGGCTAGGAGAGTGTTCCGGAAATAGTGCTCTAACTAGGGATTCCGCACCACGCCCTAGAACGCTGCATCCCAAAGGTCTTCCTAACCTCCCACCCCCCGAACGTGCAAAATTAAGGTATTTGCTGCAGTCCATCAGGTTGTTGGGGCCCAGATTGGTGGCGAGCCAGCGGGTGTTGTGGTGCACCGCATCTTATTGGCCTTTTACCGGCTATATGGCTTTTGGAGATCAAAGGTGTATTTGAGTGACGCAGCGCTTGCTGCAGCCAAGGAGGTTCAACACCCTTTGCAAGGGAGTGGAAGAAAGAAGTGGTTGGGTTCATGGGACATGGGTGCATTGGCTACTTGTCATTTTGGTGTCTTCCTAAGTCGATACCGCAGCCTATATATGTTTTCCACAATTCCAACTGAAAAGAAAAATAGTGCCTTCAAGCTTGACCTTGGGCATCTTTTCCGGGGATGGTCCATCACCCGACCCATTTACACGAGGCGGGGTCTATTGCATCTCGTAAACAATCATGCACTAGACCTTGGGTTGCTTCTGCGGAGGGCCCAGAGGGGTGGAAGTGAGATCCAATTGAAAAAGAAGAGAGGGAGGCCAAGTGCAGAAGGAGAACAATGATCCCCCCCCCTCCCCACAACAATTGCAAGCAAAAAACTGGGGGCTGGTGGCCAAGTTGATGTGGTAATTTCTATTTTTGTTACCTGTCTTCGGCGCCGGTGTGTAGTGTGCAGAGTTCTGACCTCGACATGATTACAGCCCTCTTGCAGCAGCACCTGGCCGATGGTGCCGGAGCGGTAGCACTGTGTTGAAGCACTTGCGTGTAGCACATGTGGGACTGCAAACCTAGGGATGTGGTTCGACCCGGGGAATGGGGGGCGGGGACCTAGGGGGCATACCTGTCATGTGGACCACCAGCCCACCTGGCAGAGACATTGTTATTATGCATCATTGAACTCGGGTGTGGGTCGATCCCATGCATTGGGGGCGCCATTGAAAAAACAAAACCTGTCTTCACCGCCTGTTGATGTTGTGCCACGTGATCCTTGTTGTTGCCTCGCCCACCCACTAGAAGATCAGCTTGGGCACTCCTTCACGCACAGCCCATAGGCAAGCCTGTCTTCAGCGCCCTAGGATAGTGCATTGTCCATTTCGTCAACCTCATTGTCACCCATATCGTCATCCTCATCGTCTACCTGGGTTCGAACCTGCGCGATAACTAAGTTATCGCGCGATAACTAGTGCTCTAACTAGTTAGAGCAAGGTGCACTAACTCTGCTCTAACTCTGTTCTAACTCTGCTCTCACCCTTTGCCCCCCCCCCCCCCCAAAACCACCCATACCATCAGGGTTGCTTGGGGATAGAAAGGGGATGGGGGGCTTTGAGGGTGCCGAATCCATTTTTTTAGCTAGTTTGCCCCAAAATCGAGGCTAGGTGAGTGTTCCGGAAATTGTGCTCCAACTAGGGGTTCCGCACCACGCCCTAGAACGCTGAATCCCAAAGGTCTTCCTAACCTCCCACCCCCCGAGCGTGCAAAATTAAGGTAGTTGCTGCGGTCCATCAGGTTGTTGGGGCCCAGATTGGTGGCGAGCCAGCGGGTGTTGTGGTGCACCGAATCTTATTGACCTTTTACCGGCTATATGGCTTTTGGAGATCAAACGTGTATTTGAGTGACGCAACGCTTGCTGCAGCCAAGGAGGTTCAACAATCTTTGCAAGAGAGTGGAAGAAAGAAGTGGTTGGGTTCCTGGGCATGGGTGCATTGGGCTACTTGTCATTTTGGTGTCTTCCTAAGTCGATACCGCAGCCTATATATGTTTTCCACAATTCCAACTGTGAAGAAAAATAGTGCCTTCAAGCTTGACCTTGGGCATCTCTTCCGGCAATGGTCCATCACCCGACCCATTTACACGAGGCGGGGTCTATTGCATCTCGTAAACAACCATGCACTAGACCTTGGGTTGCTTCTGCGGAGGGCCCAGAGGGATGGAAGTGAGATCCAATTGAAAAAGAAGAGAAGGAGGCCCACTGCAGAAGGAGAACAATGATCCCCCCCCCCCTCCCCACAACAATTGCAAGCAAAAAACTGGGGGCTGGTGGCCAAGTTGATGTGGTAATTTCTATTTTTGTTGCCTGTCTTCGGCGCCGGTGTGTGGTGTGCAGAGTTCTGACCTCGACATAATTATGGGGTGCGCCGCTGGAAGCGCTCCGCTGGAACCCCCCCCTTCTAGCAGAAATTTTGATCACATCTTGGTTTCCTACACAAAACCTGTTGACTTGACCTAATGCACCCCCAAATGTCTTACACTATGACCCCCTTGCTAGTACAAATGTTGGCCGTTCCCGGTCACCCCGCCCTTGTGGAGCACTAGGGGGCACAAAAAACGCTGGAACCCCTGCTAGAACCCCCTTCTAGCGGGCTTCCAGCGACTTTTTAGGCCCCCTTCCAGGGCTGGAACCCCCGCTGGAACCCCCTTCCAGCGCCCCCTTCCAGCGCTGGAAGGGGGTTCCAGCGGGGGTTCCAGCGGGGGTTCCAGCGCTGGAACCCCCCCTTCCGGCACATACCCCAACTTCACAACAACACGGATTGGGGGCACAAACACATTCAATGTGGATTGACTTGTTCAGCACAACATCCTTGCCGATCAACTGCGTTGTCGTTTCAAAAATGCATGACCCTTGCGTGCAACATAGTGACGCAAGCCAATTTGCATGGTCTCCATGTTCTTGATGTTGAGGACATGGCGCAAGGCCCGTTTTGACACACGGGGCTTTTGTAGCGACCATCCACGCATGGAGTTTTTCACCTGTACCTGAAATCGGCGGTGCCGGTGTTCGGCCGGCACACTTGGAAACAAATATAACGTGCGATATTTGGCAAGGAAGTAATGGGAATGGGCCACAGTCCAATGGACCCATGGTGTGGGCTTCCAACCCAACGCTTGCCAACATGTGCCAATGCTTTGGCACAAAGTTTTGGCAGACTCCACCTCAATATCTGTTAGGGGTTCCTTCTTACGCCATAGCTTTTGAAGTGCACAAAAATCGCGCAAAAAAACAGCAACTAGAACATACATACATACACCGTTGCAAATAATAGGTGGAAAGTGGGTTTGCAAACCCACTTTCCACCTATTGTTTGCCACATGGAGGGCTGAGATAAGCCGTTGTTGAAATGTGGGTCGGTCCCAAAAAAGTCGAGCCGTGCTGATGTCAAACGTTCCCTCCTTTGCCTTTCGAGGGAGAAGCTCCTTGCGCTCCGCGGCAGGAATAGAGCGGGCCTCATGCAGCAACTCAGCCCAAATTTCATGAAATTCGCGAGCCATGGCACGCTGGCCAACTACACCAACCAACCACCGTGCAATATCATCAGACAACCGTTTTTTGAAAGCGTTGGTCACTCGGCAAGCACCATGGACCACATCTCCTACCCGACGATCCGTCTTGATAGTGCGCAAGAATGAGCCCCAGCGAACATTCGCAAGGACATGATCCAATGGAACTAGAATAGTCACATCGTCACAACACCAACATTTCCCCCCGCCGTTGGTTACTGCCATTAACTTCCCATCCCCAGACAGGAACACCACAAACCGCCAGGACTCACCATCAATGAACACAGTGGTGTCCCTTTGCAAAGCAACCACTTGTTCATTGAGTTTGCCAACGTCATCGATAGCCAGCAGACACCCGGCATCGTCCGGCCCATCCATGCACCACCACATTGCCCAACGGGCAATGTGGCCAGCCGCTTTCATCCCCTCCCCCCAAACATTGACAAACACGTCCGCTTTGGAAATACTAGTTTTCCACAAAGGGGTTGCATCGGGCACCACAACCACCGAGATGCACTTTTCAGTCCCATTATGTTTAAAATTCCACTCCGCTATGGCAAGTTGAACTTGGTTTACCACCACGTCCTCCAACTGCGTCACGGCTGCGCTCCTCTGGTGCATGGAGCCTCCATTGACGGTCAATGTTTCCGCCGTGTAGCGGGTCAACCGTGTCCTCGTGTCGGCAAGGTCACGTTGCGTGCAATGCCACGGCAACCGTAGTGTTTGCCCGATTGAGAGGTTGGAGTCCAAGGCGTACTTCCACACCCGAATGGCGGCCCGGTACGCGTGGCTATCCTCCCCCTCAGCGTCAGCCTTGCTGCGCACGAACAACCCATCTACGGTTTCTTGGACTAGCGGGGTGTCCTCCACAAGAAGGGCAGCTAGAACTTTGGCGATGTGCCCACGCCGCTCATGTCGGGCACGGTCCTTCAGTTGGGAATAGGCCGTCAGCGGTGGCAATGAATGCAGAAACGGTGCTACCGCCTTGTCCATGGGGTCCACCTAAAGACCAGGAATGGGTGCTAGAACCCCCGCTGGAACCCCCTTCCAGCGCTGGAACCCCTGCTGGAACCCCCGCTGTAACCCCCTTCCAGCGCTAGAACCCCCCCCCCTTCCAGCGCTGGAACCCCCTCTTCCAGCGCTGGAACCTCCCCCCCTTCCAGCGCTAGAACCCCCTTCCAGCACCCCTTCTAGCAGTGAACCCCCCCCCAACCCCTCTTGCACCTATTGCCAACCATTCCGTCCCCTGGCACGCTTTGCACAAAGAAAGGCTTAGGACAGTATTTTGGGCAATCTTGCAATTCGTAGTTCGTCATTCGTAATTCGCAATGCGTAATTTGTAATTCGTTTCATGAAACAACCCCCATACCCCAGACAGCCAGTCATGGGACGTTAGGAGCATGGACCTCCGCCCGCACTGCAGCGCCGGCACACATCGCGCAAGGCGAGGAGAAGTGCTTTGTAATTTGCCAAAAAAGTCTTTGCCACAAAGAATGCAAACTGTGGCCTCGGCGTTAAATCAGTGCATCAAAACATAACAATAAAACGTTAGGAGCATGGACCTCAGCCCGCACCGCAGCGCCGGCACACATCGCACAAGGCGAGTAGAAGTGCTTTGTAATTTGGCAAAAAAGTCTTCGCCACAAAGAATGCAAACTGTGGCTTCGGCGTTACATTAGTGCATCAAAACATAATAAGGGCAACACTGGCAGCGGCAATCTGGAAGCGCGCATGGTGTACCATTTGTCCCCAAGGGCCTTTGGTGACGGGACAAACAGACTGACAAACAACGGTACCACCAAACAAAATAGCCTCCCTACTTCTGCTTCTCCAAAATGGTGAGGTACTTGGAGGACCGCTCCTTCTCCTCCTCCCACTTCTCTCGCATGTGCTTCAGCTCACCCTCTACCTCTATCTTCTGCCTCTTGCTATCCCCAAGTGCGTCCTGGAGGTCCTATGCTCGCTTCTCTGCGGCCTTTGCCTGACTCTTGGCTACCGCCAGTTCGTTTTGAAGCTTCTGCATTTCACGGGTCGCCCGGGTTGAGGACTCTGTCTTCATGGCCTCACGAACTGCCGCGGGCAGCACATCCCGCAATGTGGACTGCACATTTCCCTCCAACGTACGCATCACCCCATCCGAAATGCCACGGACCGTCTGCTCCATGGGGAAGGGAATTGGGTCGGGGGTCGCTGGTGGGGCTGTGACCTTTGCTGGTGCCTTGCCCTTTGGTGCGGGCTTTGGTGTGGCCCTTGGTGTAGACTCCTGCTTGACAGCGGTCTTCCCCTTGGGGGAACCCTCAGACTTCACAATCTTAGTATCATCGGCCTCATCATCGACAACCATGGGGTCAGCCTTGTACCCCCGCCCTGTCAACGGTTCAGCCACCCGCTCAGCCACCCAATCACCGACACGAGGGTGGACTTCGGCTGGAGCCCGTGCACCACCGACACCGCCAAAGCGCTTCAAAGAGTGCCAAACCTCCCACTCACTCGCCTCAGCATCCCACAATTGATAGGTGTATGACCTGTGCTTCGTTGCAGTGGCAACAGCACACAAAAATAACTTGCGCCGTGATGGATGACGCAGGTCTGTGATGCGCAAAGGC